>MTQE01002560.1:8291782-8357589 GCA_014337955.1 Aspidoscelis marmoratus | reverse complement strand
GTTTCAACAACATGAATAAGCGACAGAACTTCTGTCAGGCACTGTATATCCAAATTTATGCAGACATCAGTACCAAAATGCCAATCCAGTTTTAGAGTTTGCCAACAGCTTTTTATATGAGGTATGTATGGAGTAGTGGCAGCCAAGAACACATCTAGAAGCAGCACACACAGGACACTGGGACAGAAAGTTCACCTGATTCAGACATCGAACAGCCACACTAAATGGCCTCTGCAGGCACCTGCTGCTACTGGTAAAGAACAGAGACACAGCAGCATATTCAACTGTTTTTCCCTTCAGCATCTCACCTTGAAATTTTCATATAATCTCCTCACGCCTGAGGCCTATTCGGACTTGGCTTTATTCAGAAATATATCCCAAGATAAGGGAGTGCTGTCCACATGCTAGAATAGGCTACAGCAGGCCCCAAGTGAGGCCTGTCTCCATTAGCATGTGGACAACAGACTCCTATCCTGAGATATACTCCAGAAAAAGGCCAAGTGCGAACAGGCCCCGGTTCCACAAAACTGCAAAGCAACATTTAGGTAACCAGATGTGGATTTCTGATCCTACGGTGAATGATTAGGAACTTGATATTTTATTTATTTATTTATTTAAGAATTTATATCCTACCCTTCACCAGAAGGTCTCAGGGTGAGTCACAATAGTAAAAAATAAAATATATATAAAACTTTAAAACATATTTAAAATATAACCCTCCTTCCCATCTATCAAGCCTCCCTGCTAGGACAACACCCAGAGGGAGCTAAACATAAGGACTTGAGTGAAGAGGTATGGAATGGGAAACAGACAAGAGAAAGAAATGATCATATATATTATGTTTCAATTGTAACTAAATCATCAGTGGCTTAGATATACGTTAAACGAATTACAGAAAATGCCTGGCACTTGTTTTACCTACTGTTGAGATATGTTTAACTCTTTTTCCAAGATTAATGTTTTGATGCTGCTCAATTTCCTGGTGTTCATTATATATATCTTGAAATAATTAGTGAAAATATAGTCCCCCACATGAGCAACATGTTTATTGGAATCTATTAGAAGAGCTTGCATTCAGTTTTTAGCATCCACTGTAAACTTCCGTTTGCTGTAAGATTTGCCACACACAGTGCGGGGAAACTGTATAACCATTTTAAGCAATGTATTACACATTCACAAAGAGCGTGATAAGTCAGAGCTCTTCAAATTTTATGGTCCAATGGCATCTAATGATTGTTTATTGGATGCATTTACTACACACCAGGGATAGCTTAAGGTCTGATTTCTTTTCAGACAGCAAATAGAGCAAACCGTTATAGCTGTTATTACTTGGGAGGGACAAGCACAGCTGAATATATCCCAGTTGCAACCGAAGCAGTAATGAACTTTCAGAGCACAAAACAGGATGGTCACATGGAATAAAACCAACATATGCTTTGGGATTGAAGATCATAAGCCATACACTAGAAGACTGTACCAGATGGAATTCAGGCTATTTAGGAATGAGAAAAACAAACAAAACAGAAAAATGCTGGTGTAAAAACAGCTCCCTGCTATGATGCTGTTAAAGCAAGAATAATCTTCTCCAGCCTGAACAGTTAAGTTTCATTTTAGATGGAGAGTATGTTGAATTTCCTGCTGTCCTATAATGGCTGAGTATTTGCTGTTCTGTGAAAACTAAACTATTTAGTGTCCACTGTAAATAGAATCACTGTGTTTTCTTAGCAGAGATGTATCAAACCAATTTGGTTGCTTCACGGTTTGCAGTGAACCAGCTAGTTTGCAGATGCTCACATTGAACCAGACATCCAGTTGTCTGAATATCAAAAATTCGAGTGAACCAAACAAGTCTCCCACTTGTGAATTCAAACTATTTAAACAGTTCCCGTTCGCTGTGTTTTTATCCTTGAAAATGGCAATTTTATTGGGAAAAAAATTGTATTTCATATTTTCAGACTAGTGCAAAATCAAATGTGAACACTGATTGTTCACTATCACACATTGTTCAACCCTCTCCTAAACATTTTATGCTAGAGAAGGTAGATTAGAAAGGACTTGGGGATATGAGGGCCACACTCTATCTTTCTGAGACACCCCCTTTGTTGTGTTACATCACAGCCTCAGTTACATCATCCTCATTATTGATGTATTATTATATTCTTGGCTTTCACACTAATCCATGCCTCTTGTTTGTATAATGTGTTACTTTTCTGTATAACCATATTGCCACTCCATTTATCTGTGTCTCTTAACAAGAGCAGACTAGACTGTGGCAGGATCCACACAACAGTGAAGGCTGCTATGAAGAGCCCAGAATAAAGTGCAAATAATAGAGCACACTTAAAGTGGCAGCATGCTGTTTGCACGCCTTCCATCATCCCATCTGCATTGCAGCTGGGGGACTTCCGTACCCTAGCTGTGACGATTCCAGCTGGGAACGCTTTCAGAAGTAATGGAAATTACCAATAAAGTCACATGGATTCTGCCTATTGCTTTTCCTGAAATTCACTTGCTATTTCCTGTGAATTTGAGGCATACCAAAAATAGCCACCTGGAGTTCTTCCATTTCAAACATTTGTGTTTTACTTAGATATAACAGTCTCAGAAACTTTCATACTGAATTCTGATCTTAGTATCCCATTTTTCAACCCCATCTATTTGCTCGAGAAGGGATGGGGCAGAGAAAGAAATGGAAAGGACCTAATCATAGAATGCCATGCATATAAAATATGCTCTAGCATGTAAAGTTACAAGTTAGAGCAAATAGAGCAAGTTTAATGGAAAGTGTTCTTAGACAAAAGGAAGAGGCTAACGTTTTCAGCGGCTGCAGATTTGCTTTTGCTTAGATAAGTAACATATAATTCTGGAGCAGATTTTATTTAAAGAAAAACCAGTGGCTACAATCTGTTCTAGATTTCAGGAACCACAAAGTCACCTTCACACTCCCAATCATGTGAACTTGTAATGACACACAGCTAGGCGGGATCAATGCATAATGCTGCATATAAGAACATAAAAATGAAGTTCTAAAAGACTGTTGAAAATAGATTAAATTTGGAAGACAGATGATCAGCCTCCACTTGTACAAGATGTTTCTAAAAGCCATGTGGCTTTTTCTTTTTTTGGCTAATTTCCATTAAAAATACAAATATCTGTCTTCCTCTCTGCTACTATTTATCAGCTCAAAATTTTTCTTGTGCACATGCATACATGTGTACACACATGCACATATACTTCTCCAACAAGCCTGCATTGACACCTAAGTTTTAATCCAGCTTCCGGCCACTTTTGGAGTGAGAGAACAACTCTGCAAAGCAAGGCTCTGTTTTCCTTCGGCATTATCTAACTCAGAAAATTCACCTTTGGGATAGGTAATGTGGTAAGAAAATGACTGGTCATTTTGCTGGTGGTTCTCTCACTCTGAAACTGGGTTGAAGCTGGATTTAAAGTTGGGTGTGAAGGCAGTCCTAATGTCTTTTTTCTCTGTGAAGGATGAGATCCATAGATCATGGCCCCAGCTACCAGGGATGGGCACGAATGTTCTAAACTTTCTAAATTCGATTGAATTTGATCGAATGTGGGCATTCGAATTTGAATAGAATGTCTACACATTCAAATTTAAACAATTGAATGAATTTCAAATGTTCTAAAACATTCATTTGAATGATTCAAAACATTCAAATGTACAGATATGTATGTATTACATACATATCTGTACGAATCTCATACGTATCTGTACACAATCACATGTTGTTGACATTCATACAAATAGATTTGAATGTATTCTATTCAAATTGGATTTTGTTGCGTTCAGATTCTAAACATTCAAATCAAATTCAATGTTTGAATTTTCGATTTGACTCAAATTTGAATGCAAAAAACCCATTTGTGCACATCCCTACCCGGAGCAGGCTGCTTCTGCATCTCCCTTTTGTGGCACATGAGGGCATCCAAAACTATCACTGTGGAGGTGGCTGTTTCCTCTGTCTTTTTTTGCATTCCTGCATCTTGGAAGAGTATTGAATGCTGTGGATGACACTGCAAATGTAGAATGTTTGAGGTCTCCAAAAGAGTATGTAGAAACACAGCCTATATCTCTCTGCCTCTCTCCAGATAGAAAAGTAGCTGGCAGAGGCAAATAGATGGAAAAGGAAGAAAAAAAAATATTAAGCATCCTCTTTCTTAGGGTTTTTCTGTCTCTTACACACACATATACACGAGGTCTCCATTCCCAGTTGGAGATTTGCATTTCATTTTCCCTATTGTTGTCTGACAGATCGGTATTTGTTTTGATTTTGTAAAAGAGGTTTTTAGGGTGAAGACAGATCTACCATCCCTTGACAAAACTATACAAAGGGATCTGGCATGCAACCTACTATTGTGTATCTTTACTCCCAAACACCAAGAGCAGGCCAAGAATAGAGGAAAGGTAATGAAGTGTGAGCCTAAAAGAGTAGTTCTCCCTATTTTTGAATGTTTGCAGATTCAGAATCAGCAATGTAGCATAGAAGCCTTTCCCCATCTCCAGACAGTGACTGGGCTAGAAATGAAAAAATCCCAGGAAATGCACATTTAAGATGCTCATGGCACACTCAAACCAAAATTAATCATTCGAGACAAACTTGCCCTTATTTTAAGATAAGAAGAATAGGGATGCTTTTGGACCTATATTGTTTACTTATTTTTTTTAAAAAAATAATGTAATGCTTTAGGCATGTAAACAAATATGCCAAGCATGTGTTTCAAAATGTACTAAAATAACAACTCACTTAAAAGCTGCCAGAAAAGGTAGAAATCTTCATCTGATACTATTACTGAACAAAAGAGGTATGTAATACGTTCCAACTCTAAATATTTGAGGGTCTCAAGACATAACTGTGGCATTCCCAATACAATAGCAGGGTAATGAGGCAATATCTCATAATATTGCTGTTACCGGAAATCTTGGAACAATGCTGGTACTCCTGTAGTAGCAATTATTTCCATGGTGTCTGCCAGCTTATCTCATCATAATTCCCCTTCTAGTCAGTTTCGTCTAGTGGTTAGGGAGCTGGACTCTTATCTGGGAATATCGGGTTCGATTCCACCCTCCCTCACAAAGCCAGTTGGGCGATCTTGGGCTAGTCACAGCTCTCTTCTGAGTTCTCACAGCCCTACCCATCTCACAGAGTGTTCTGTTGTGGGGAGAAGAATAGAAGCTTTGTCAGCCACTTTGAATCCCCTTACATGAGTGAGAAAAGTGGGGTAGAAAAGCCAACTCTTCTTCTACCTGGAAATCAGCCAAGTGTGGAAAGAAAGAAGAAGAGGGGGGAGGGGGAGGGGGAAGATGTGGACAAGTGCTTGGTTGCATTCCAGGTAGGAAGAGGGGGAATTATAATGAGATGAATTGGAGATATTCTGGAATATATCTTGGAAAGGGGGTCTGTTGTATGCATGCTAATGCAGGCTATGGTAGGCCTCCCTTGGGCTAAGTGCAGAAGGCCCACTGTTCATGCCTGAAACATGGTATATCAAATGTACTGAAGGAAACTTAGGCCTTTCCTACTCCTTAGTACACTTACTCCAAATTGGACTAGTGTTATCCTGGCCCTGAACTGACCCAAGAGGTCCCTATCCTGGTTTATCGGTAGACCTGACTGAAGAAGTCCATGATTGTGCTAGGCTGTCTGTTCTCATCCAGTTATTGATGCTTCTGTACCTAGTATGGAGCAAGGATCCTCAAAGCCTAAGCTCCTCCTCTGAAGATTGTTATCACAATCCCACCGCCTGTGAAAACTGTTCTGTTCCGTCCCACCCTTGTGCACTGTACATGACACAGAAACAACAGGTACCCAGACCAATCACTGGCAGAAGCAGGTGGTGCCTGAAATGGGTCCGCATTGCTCTGGGGTTGGACTGGGACAGACAGCATCCCCATCCTTCCGGTGCAGACAGTGCCTCAGATCTTATCCCTGAACAGAAAGGACCAGGATAGTTAGATCAGTCCAAGCAAGATGAATGCAGAAAAGGCCCTTGAGACCTTAAATGTGGCACAAGAGATGTGGGAGAGATAATCATTAATTTGATTTCTTTCCGTTATTAAAAGTGTAATATGAGATGTGAGCAAAGCTGGGTACTTTCTAGGTAGTTATATAATAGACATTCATTCTTCTCCGATATTGGAATTAGGCCCTCAGGAGAGGCAAGTTTCTTTAGTTTCCTTTTAATACAGCACTGTACAAATTGTAGTGGATTTCCATTTTGCATACTGCATCTGCAATTTAATTTCAAAGACAAATGTACTTTCACATATGTTGGATAGCAAGCATTTACTCTTCTGTGTGTGCACGTTGCTTGAAACACAAGGCACTGGCAACAAAAGATATTAAAGATCATGTGGAAAAATTTATATCCATCTGTTTTCTTGCAACTTGGAGTCCATTTTGCTTCAAAAGAAATAGGAATGGAGATGTAATTTCCCCAAGATCATTAACCATCTGGTGATATTAAATCAGATAAAATTAAGTGATTAATAATTCAGTCTAGGTCATGAATCATAAAGCTTGATTTCCAAAGGTCAGTTGCATTCCTAGACATATTCATGAAAACAAAATACTGTTGGATTTAATTAAGCTTCCAAACTTCTGACCCTAAATATATTTCCCCTTTCACTGAATTGTTCCAAAAAATTCAACAACTGTGAAAGCTGACAGGCTGGTTGGACAGTAAAGAATTGCTTGAAGCTAGATTTAATGGCTGTTTTAAGGCTTTTATAAAGATTTTCTATGACAGAACCTGAAGGTCTTAGCAAGTAGAATCTGTGCTATTTTCTTCTGCTTCCTCCAGAGGTAATTATCTTACTCCATCAATAGCTCTGTCAGAAACTAGGCATATAATTCAGCTTTTAAATGAACAAGCAATGAGATATTTCCTGCCTCCTAGTGGAATGTTATACAGCTCCCATTTTTCTCTGTCACTTACTAACTCTTGATATATGCTTCTTATATGTCGTCTTATATGCCATTTTTCCCTGCCATTTCATTACAGATGTTGGCTTCGACTTGACACTTACTTCATCTGGAGCTTTATAGGACCTGCAACCTTGATAATTATGGTAAGAATTCCTGATTAACCTTTTTGTTTAGATCTAAAGTGTAACTTTCAATACATTTTACATTGCTAGTAGTTTTCTGCGTGTACATAGTCTCTCTTTCCATTTCTCCCTTTCACAGAGAAACCTTTTAAATCCTTGAACAAAATAATCAAAAGAAGCAGATGTCCGGTGCACATGAAAAAACAACATATATTCTCCCATACATGCTTTCCTGTAAAATAAAAGTATTGAGAACTTATAGGAAATTCCCTAAAAAAGAAAAAAAAATCCTCAGGATGATAATTGGTGAAGTAGAATAGTATATTGATTACTTTCTTGAGCCTACCTCTATTTATTTTCTCATATTTAAGTATGGCTCTTATCTGAGGTTATCTGAGTTGCAAAATGTTGGCATGTTTTCACATATAATTTCCATTTCCTTTTTCGTTATGGGGATCTTCACAGTTGTGCCCCTCCGACGACTTGTTAACACTTAGAACTTGAAGTGCGAACTTGCACAATACAGCCCTGTATCACAGCTCTTATAATACAGGGAGATGTCATGAATATGCCTCCAATGAAGGTGAAGGTTTGCCCACTCTCCTTCAAAGTCAAAAGAGACCATAAGGATCTTTGGCCTTCCTCACTTCTTCTTTGTATCCTAGGATGGGGTAGGCCCACCCTGTCCCAGCATACACAGTCTGTCCCAGGTAGCACAATGGTAGACCTCAATATTGAGGTCTACCTGCAGAGTAAGATAGGACACCATTTTGCATGCCCTATCACATTCTTATGATCCATCCTATATGGATGGAGAGTTCCAGGAGGGACAGGGCTTGCACAATCCCACCATAGTGTGCAGACACCATGACCTTTAGATCCCTTCCTGGACTATACTACTAATAAGTGTGGAAACACCTGGAGTTCCTTCTCTTTCTCACCTGGTAGGAATAATTTATTCCCATTCAATTTAGCTGGCATAGTAGTTAAATTAGTACAGTAGTAAGCCAAATTACACTTTGAAACAATGTGAGCTTTTAAGGGAATTTTTTTGTAAAAAAGTGAGCTAATTCTCTGAAAGTTATTCTAAATAGCTATTTGGAGTACTTTCATATTCATCTCCTGATATAAGGTGACTTTATAAAGCTTGGTTCTTAATCTAGGTATAAAATACAACTTGTAATAATATGATTTAGCTTCAGTGGTGCCATTGCCTTTAAATGATTCCACACTGGCTGCTATACTGGCCCAACAAGCATACTAGAATCCTCCCTTCTGATCCCACCTGGCCACAAACTAATTGACTGGTGCAGTTGCCACCTTAGGTCCAGATCTCATATGTGTCACCCCTGACATGGCCAAAAACATGGCTATGTGGGTGCATCGTACTGTTATGTAAGGGGGGGGGGAAGTACTGCTTCACCTTGAATGCATTTTATTGGGGTGGCTTCTGACAGATTTTGCTCATAAAAATACTTCATATGAGAAACATGCAAGTAGTCAGGGAATAATAGTGCATCTTGTGAGGTTGAAGGTCTGTTAATTACCAGTGTACCCCAAAGAAAAGAGAAGCTGCAGCTCTAAGCAGCATTGCATCCCTAGTTTAGAAGAGATGCAGGCCTCTTTAGAAGTAGTTCTAACATCCCTTGTTTTGTGTAACTGTCAATGTAAGTAAGAGTAAATTTCTGGCTTTGTTGAAAATCAGGCAAAACATTCAAATGAGCTTGTGGAACTGAAATCCAGCAAAAGTTCCTTGAAAACCTTATTAGGCATGCTGGATGATCGTGGATGCTAGAGTTGGACTTTGACTTCCATGCATATACCATGACACACTGATAGACCTATTGTTTTTATATATTTTGGCCTTGTACTTGAATAAAGCAGAGCAGTGTTCAACTTCACACATCCATTTTGTGAGGCTTTTTAAGAATCTTTCAGAATAAGCTTTAAATGGAAATCGGGCAATATTCTCCTGCTTCAGAATCCCAGCGTTTTGAGGGTGTAGGAGAAAGCTCCAGTGCCAAACCACACTGGAGATTTTATTGTAAGTAAATACAGTGATTTTTACAATTCTCCAAACTTTTATGAAGGAAAGAATTTGCTTATGGGAGGGAGGAGGGTGTGAAGGAGAAAAATAGCAGCTGCTGCTGAAGTGCAGTAGCAACCGGAGAAGAGAAGTTCCATGTGACTAAGTTGAAGCAGAATGCTGATGAGGAATCTTCTCCCTCAGATATCAATAGATTGTGGCGAACAGCATCCATACCTCTACATACTGGAGTAGGTGTTTTCCACCCACACTTAGCTGTGGTCATACCTAAGGTTTAATCCAGTTTCAGTCCACTTTCAGAGTGAGAGAACACATCAGCAAGGTGACAAGCTGTTTTCTTTCAGTGTTAAATAACTCATAAAATTCACCTTTGGGATAGATAACGTGGAAAGAAAATTACTGGTCACTTTGCTGATGTGTTTTCTCACTCTGAAGGTAGACTGAAGCTGGATAACCCTTAGGTGTGACCACAGACTGAGTTTCTAGTAAGACGCATTTCTGCATGTACAGCTGTATCACCATTGTCACAGCCACTTCTGTGAATGGTTAGAGCTTACGCTAAATTGAAATAAAGACCAACAAAGGGAGCATGATGGAGCATCAAAAAGTGTGTGGGCCGCAGTGTGTTCTCTTTTTCACCATGCTCGTCCTTCTGGTCTCATTTGCTTTGTGACATTGTGATACTCATGGTCTCTGATTGAAAAGAATCCTCCTGTCTTAAAAATCATCCTTTTGCTGCCGTGCGTGCCAAAGCACTTGAAAGGTATAAAAAATACACAAAAGGCCTTTAGGCTGTAATCTGGAGAAGAAATGAATTGCATGCAAAGATCCAGTTTAACATTAACATTAATAAAAGAGGACAGACTCTTTTAATTGGAAAGACCAACCAGATAATCAAACCCTGAAGGAGAAGATTGGCATTCATTTTGCTTTTTCATATAAAGCTGCTTTATTAATTGATTTCAGGAGACAGGGCAGACATTTGTGCTGTGTTGCTCGGTTCCGACTGGGAGGGGGCAGAACCAGCCCACTCCAGGCTGGAATGATTCCTCCCAGCAGGGAGGAAGAGGCCCATTCATCCCAGCCTGTGCAAATTTTGACCTGTTGTCCAAATTTCCAGCCAGGGCAATTATGCAAAACACCACAAATAGTCATCACAGTCTTCAAGTATCTGAAGGGCTGTCACAGTGCAGAGGGATTGCCCTTATTCTCACTTACACAAGATGGGAGGACTAGAAACAATGGTATGAAACTTCAAGGAAGTCAATACAGATTAGATATTAGGAAAAACTTCCTGACAGTGAGGGTGATCAGTCAGTGGAACAGGCTGCCACAGTAGGTAGTGAGTTCTCCTTTGCTGGACGTCTTCCAGCAGCAGCTGGACCTACATCTGTCTGGGATGGTTTAGGAAATCCTGCATTGTGCAGGGGGTTGGACTCAATTACCCTAGAGGTCCCTTCCAACTCTAGGATTCTATAATCTGCCCTTCACACAGCTGCTGCAAGAGCAGACCAAGCCAGTATTCTCTTTTGCAGAGTAGTTTTTCCTTCTTTGAAAGAGGAACACTCCTGAGAGGAGATTTCACCCTTGGGAGTGGGACAGCATTGGATGGATACAGTGATATGTGAATCTTGCCAATGACATATGTGTCCTCCTGGTATTTAATGGATATTACACAAACGTTTTGATAGGACTTCTGAAGTGGAAAAGGCTTTTTCTTAAGGGCCATTTCCACATGATGCAGGCTATTGTGCCCTAGGCTGGCCCAGGATAGGTAACCCATTCCAAGCTGGGACAGGTTGCCAGTATCCTGTGATATGGACTATCCACATTTTAGACAGTTTGCCCTGTCCACCAACATCAAAAGGTGGGCTTGACCTCTGAAGGTTGGGCCCAGGTTTCATTCTCAGCCTTCAGTGTTCCCAGACAGGGCCTTTTCAGTGGTGCATCCTCTTCTGGTCGTACCATGGAGGCTTGCTTTCTGCACACCTTTTGTGGTCTTGTATACCAACAGTGGTCTAACTGTGGATCTCTTGTATCAGTCTATCCCAGTTTATCCTAATGTACAGAAGGAAGGCTGGTATACCTGTGCAAAAAGGGCCATGGTTTAAGCATGATGGCTGGAATGTCCCTCCTGAGAAAATCCCATTTTAGCTTTTTGAGTTCTGTCCTGGCAGAGGCACCTGTGTCAATGTGGCTGTGCGAATCCTGAAGCTCAGATGTAAGAATGACTCCAGGTGACAAGGCTAAAGACTCAAAAGAATTCCACCAACCCAACAGACCAACCCAGAGCTACAGATTAAGAATGCACATGAATTGGGGGGGGGGGTGCATTCTATTTGATTCTAATGTGTTTGCATGAATTCATATCTGTAATGTATCCTGTAACATATCTGCTTTGAAAGCATCAAATCTGCTCTGAATCCACTTTGAATCCATTTTCAAACCATGTCAACTTCACTCTAGATCCATTGCAAATGTGACTGGTGCAGCCGCTTCCCCACCTCCCTGTTTCACAAATGTTCCAAAGCTTTGTATGAATGTTCAGAAACATTCATATCCATACAAATGTCAATGTACAAATGTTGTAACATTTGATTTGTATACAAATGTCCGAATTTGTGCAAATATTGAATATTTCAAATATTTGTACACATCCCTACTACAGATATATTTGCCACTGAAAGCTGAGTCTAGGGCCTTTCCTGCACTGGCCCTTATTCTAGATTATATCTCATGCCATCCACTTTCTCACTCAGACTGTGGGAGGACACAGGTGGAGCATCCCATGGTCTGCACCAAGATATAATCCCGAATAAGGTCAGTGCAGAAAGGGCCTATGTTCATCAGTAAGACACAATAAGAAAAATGCTCCAGAAGAGGCATACAGAGACAGTGAAATTCACACTCTTGCCTGCTCAGACTGAAACCTGGGGTCTTTCTGCACTTGACCTTATTATGGAAGATATCTCAGAACAGGGACCTGCTATCCACATGCCAGTGCAGACTATGGCAGGCCTGCAGAAGAGGCCTGCTATAGTATGCAGAAGCATATGTACAACAGGCCCCTATCCTGAGATATATTCTGGAATAAAGCAAAGTGCAGAAAGGTCCCTGGTTTACAGCAGATCAAAAGCAAGACAAAGCTTTCCATCATATCACTGCTGGTCTTTCTCTCCCCATAGTCCCTATCTGCAGGCCATATCTACTCTTTTTCTTGCAAAAAGGACAGTGTCTTGGGGAACAAAAGTACTTTTATTCCTGATTTAAAAGACAAAAGCATTGCTAAAAAAAACAGAGCCACCAGTTGTCAACTGAATGCATTTGAGCAAATTAATAATAGCCAAAGCACTGTTCTGCTGCAGCTGCTGCTATCTCCATTACACAATTCCTTGAGAATTTGCTCTCAATAGCTGAAAGATGTCTGAGCAGAGGTGCTGAGGGTTTTGTATCTTTAGAGAGCATAATAGGATCTACTTTGTCTAGTCATCGCAGCATGGGTTTTTAACAATTGCTTTCTTTCCTGTACACCCTGCCATTCAGTCTTTGAAAATGAACCCAAACCAGCCTGCACAACAGTGTTACCATTGCCTGAAGAATAAAGATTAAATGGTACACTACAGAAATCTAGAAAAGCAATGTGCCTGATTTTTAAACATTTCACCTCCCCCCTGCTAAGGTACTTGTTCAATCTATCTAACACTATGGATTTGTATTGCTCTGTGGTTTCCCTGTGGCCATTTTCTACAATCCACTTTAGAAAAAATACTGACTCTTCTACCAATCCAACTAATAATTTCTATTATTGTTGTTGTTGTTGTCGTTAATGATAATTATAACAACAACAACAATAACAGATACAGATTCAGAACTCACTTCTCCCATCAATTTCTGCCTTGAATCTTTTTGTTACTTAGAGGCTCATTTAATGGAAGATTCAAAAACAAAAATCCTCTTTAAAGAAAGCCAAGATGTCAGAAAGACAAGCAGCTTGACGCCTTCTTTCTGTTGCTAGTTTTTGCTTCTTTTTTTCCTTGCAGGTATTTTGTTTAGGAGAACATTCACTCATTTTTGTCTCAACCTGCCATTTACTGGCCCTGCTGAGGTTTAATACTGTCAAAAAAGAAACAAAAAAACCTGAACCATAGGTTCATCCATTTCTTATAACTTGGTATATGACACTCTGCTTTTTGTTTGAATTTCAGCTAAATGTAATCTTCCTTGGGATTGCTCTTTATAAAATGTTTCATCATACAGCCATATTGAAACCTGAATCGGGGTGTCTCGACAATATCAAGTAAGTGAACTTTCTTCCATTAACCCATCAGTTGTATGACTTCTCCAAAGAATGCGTAATTATCACATGATAAAGATAGTAATAAAGAAAATTTTGGGTTAGCTCAGATGATGTGAGATTCATTTAGCTCCCACTGAAACTGAAGAGACAAGCTACTCTTTATTTAAGCTCCCATTTATTGGATTGGGAAGAAAAGTACAAGTCTGATTCAGATCAGATCACAGTTTTCATTTTCTTTTGGTTCAATATATTTTATTACGATAAGATGTCATTTGAATATAGCACCAATCACATGGGCCCTGGAGATCCCATACAGATAAGTGTTGAGTTTGAAGATGCAGCCTTGACGGCAGAGCTGATTTCTAAGGGTTTATCACTGTGAATATATGGGAAAGGTGCATACAGGCTTCATCCATACACATTAATAGAGGCAACCTTCAGTCACCAAGGGAAAGGGCAGGTACGCATCCCCATTCCAGAGGCAGTTGTCTCACTCCCCTCCCCAATACTAAAATAGGTGACTTTGCCTGAGAGCAGGATAAATCACTCTTGGGGGTCCCTTTTTAGGGGAATCAACAGTCCAGTGGATGTTACCCAATGCTGACCCAGCAGCCAGAATTCTACCCAAGATTGGAGGCGTTCCACCCACAGGTTAGTTCTGGTGGCTTTGGAAGGGCCTCTTTCAAGCCAGAAAGGTGTGGACTATCCCCTTCCACCCACACTGAGGCAGCACAAGGCAGCCAGTGTAGTTGCTGCCACAGTTTATGATCCACATGGCTGCATCACACCCTGTAACCCATTGTGCAGAAATTAATAACTGCATCTACACTGGAGATAAAGCTGCAGGTAAAGCTACAGCTTTCAGGTTCAATCCTGGGTATTTTCTTTGTCTTTGAAACCTGAAGAACTCTGACAGCCTCTGATTTAGGGCATTTCTGCATGTCCCAGAACAAGGCTGTCTGCACCAGAATGATCTGTTCTGGGACAGGCCCTATACCACTCTGAAGCTTGCACAAGCTTCAGTGACCACTATGAAGACTCCATTGGCCAGGTGTGTAAATCTTGCCTTGGAGCACCCAGGGGAACCCATCTCAGTTGCTAAATTGGGACAGGGAGGCATGCACCCTTCTGCACGTCACCCTAGGTTGGTTTACTCATGATTAGGACAGCAATAGACCTTTTTAAAAAGGTTCCCAACTGTCTCAGTCCAGGGAGCCATTTGGGGCTGACTAGACTAGACTAGACTAGACTAGATTCCATATAGTGCAGCTGGAGTGGTCTAGCAGGGGACATGGCCTCTTTGTTCTACACCAGACTGTGGAAGAGAGAGGCTCAGAAGAGGTCTAGGCCTCTCGCTATACCAGTTTACAGGTAAGTGCAGAAAAGCCCTCAGTGTAAGGACTGCCCTGGATTCCAATACGCATCTGAGCAATATCTAAGAATATGTAAGCACTAGAATAAGATCTTTTTAAGTGCCCTTTTTTAAAAATGGGCAGAAAATGGATATAGTTGTACAACTAGTGTTCTGCTAAGGCTTCTGTCATAAGGTTCAGGCATACATTTTTCTACCACTTACATTACACTACAATGAATGATTGCTTATGGGACTTTGTACTCTCTGGTGTAGTGGTCATTGTCTTTGAAAGTAGCCTGTCTTCAGTCCTCTTGGCTTAAATTCAGACCTTTAAACTTTCAGAATGGAAGTCAAGACAGTGCGGAATAGTCTGCCAGATGATTCACCAAACTGTGGTTTGAAAGGCTAGGAATAAGCTGGAACTTCAAAGGTGCTCCTTCAGCCTCTACTTCCTGTTCTTATATCTGTCTGGACCTCATCAGTATCTTGCTTAATGCTAAACCATAGTTTGGTGTCACTCATATAGCATGGTTGTAAATTAGTTGTCCCTCATATAGCATGGTTTGGGGTACATATGTTGAATGAGATCCACCTTTCACCTGTGTAATGCAAAACTGTGCAAGCAAAACTGTGCTGCAGAAGTGATTGCAGTGCCAGTTCCTGTTAGCACAATTAAGTATAATGCAACAGTTTCCAAGAATAGAATCACCATGTTATACGAGGGACAACTGTATATAATTAGCACTTACTCCTGAGTCAGAAATCAGGATTAGCTTAAATTCTCCTAAAATCAATCTCTTTACCTGCAACGTTAGGAGTCACCTTTAGGAGACTTACCACATCAGGATATAAAACATAAACCGTAAAACAAGAAGATGTTTTTCTTAATGTCAGAGTATTTGCCTCCACACACATTAAGAAATGAGCAGCTCAAAAGCAGCATACAGGTGGTAGCATGTGGAAGCTAGTGTTCCTATCTGACCTCCTAAGCCACATTAAAGGCCAGATTCTACCTTAGAACTTCATTTTCTGGCTTTCAATCTGGATTAGAGGTGGAATGGCAGCTTCTAAGTCACTTTTGATCACTTTTTTGGGCTGGATAAGAATGCAGCGATAATGATAAGTAATGGACCTTTAACTCCATATGATCTGGGCAGTGACCTTATAAAAATATGATGGCAATATGAAGCTACCTTATATGGAATCAGATTGTTGTCCTAATGCAACCCTGACATATGAAATTTGATACTGAATCTTGTGCGTGCAATGCCCCGTGTCACCAACTTGAGTCTCAGACCACGGAGAGCATCACTGAAGGGGTGAATGGAGATAAAGTCCTTCAGCTCTGTTCTTCCTGTAAATAAACAAAATAATTTGAGGCCTATTCTCAAACTAGCATCACCCGTAGAAGTCCAAAACACCGTATGAATTACTGTGTTAATAACACTAGGAAAACCAAGTAATGTTAGTGAGTGCAGTTGCTTCTGTCACTCCCTAAATTGGAGATTTATCATCCAGGGATCCAATTATGTTGCCAAGAAGCACACGAGGAGTGCTTCCAAGTGTGCTTCTTATTACAGTTTGCCTTCAGAATGGCAAACTGAAGTAAAGAGAAGTAGTTGGTGGTAAGTCCAAGTGCAGGATGAATGTTGTGCAAATAGGAGATGACTGTAGATTTAAAGTTATCCAACATGCCACCTTCATACTTTCTCAACTATCAATGAATCCAACTTCTTGTAACTATGGCCATGTCTTCATTTGAGCCAGCAGAAACAGCTGGGGCAGGTGCCTCCTAGTGGCCCTGCCAGGATCACATAAAACACTTCTGTGTTTCCATTTCATGGGAGGTGACTCCATCAAAAATGTTATGGCCAACACACTCTCCTGTGCTGTTTGTTACCCCCTTACTTCCAGCTGCCTGGATAGGGTGTTGAGCACTCCAAAGGGCAACTGATGTCACCAAAACATGGAGAGTCATTGCCCTCAGATAGTCTACAGAGGCATCTATAAAGGTGTGGGGGGATATAGCCTGAGTTTGACAAAACATGTAAGGCACAAACTTATTTTCAAAGAAGTCACAATCCCCAGTTACAAGACTGGTCTCTGATCCCCCCGTTCTTACTAATATATAGGTTTTGCACATCAGTAAGTAGTGTCCACTGAAAACAATAGATAGGTCAAGACTAGCCTTGATGTCCTTGAATTTAGCCTACATGAAATTAAAATAACAGTATGAACTACAGTTCTGGAACATTTTAACAGAAACAGCAACCATTCTGGGTGGCTTCGATAATGGGTTAGATAAGGTCATGGAGGACAATGGCTACTAGACTGGTTGCTTAGGTGCTGCCCCCAGTTTAGAGAGAGAGTCAGGATGTCTCTAAAAGGAATTTGCAGGGATCTGAGAACAGGTGAAGATTTTTGCCTTTGTCTTTAGCTTGATAATGCCCAGAAACAATTGGTGGGCTATCATGTGAGATGGGATACTGGACTACATGGGCTGTGGCCTGACACAGCAGAGCTCCTCTTATGTTCTATAGGCAACATTAAGAAATATTAAGTAAATCTTTCCTTTAAAAGTGAATTATTATTAGAATTTTTTTTAAAAAAGTTTAAAGTTCAGGTGAAGAACTTTTTGAAAATTATTGCCACATTTTCATCACTGCTAGACTGCGTGAAATTATCCCTTAAAGCTATGAGGCACAGTTTAAGATTCACTAAGAAAAAAGGTACCTTGCCTATTCCAGAAAAATAATTGAGGTTAGTACCAGAACACCAGTTTGATGTAGCAGCATAATGCAACCCACAATATAATGTAAGACAAGTCTAAAACACTAAAAATTATGTGGATAGACACTTTCATGAATGACAGCTTGCTGCATCCAATGTTCTGTTGCCTTATTTCATCTTTATAGTTTTATTGCTTTTTATTGTCTTTGTTGTTTTATCCTCTACACCATCCTGGAACTATGGTGAAGGGTAGTGTAGAAATTCTATAGACAAGCAAGCAAATAAATAAATGCCCCCAAATAAGGAGACAGCATTACCAACTGGTGAATAGGGAAGTCAGGACAAGTGGGGAATTGACTGGCACCCTGCTTTTGTTCTCACAACCATGCTTTGTCTGGAAGGAACCAGAGGAAGGAGACTAGTTGGCTTTTATAACTTGCTTTTCTCACCCTCAGTGGGCCTCAAAGTGGCTGACAAACCTGTTCTTCTCCCCTACAACAGACACCCTGTGAGGTAGGTGAGTCTGTGGGAGCTCAGGAAGAAAGCTATGACTAGCCCAACATCACCCATCTGGTTTTGTGTAGGAGTGCAGAATCAAACTGAAAGACTACCAGATAACAGTCCAAGGGCACGTCTCCATGGTCTCTTTTTGCTTCTGTCTTGTGTCAGATTTTTAAAATGCGGGTTCTAATTCGAAGTAAGGCATCCCAATGTGGTTTGGGGCAACACTGATTTAAAACGTACGTTCCTGTCTCCATGCAAACCGCTTTTTGTGAGCCTGCATCTTTTTCTCCCCACCCCCACCCATTGCCCACTGCAGAGATGAAAGGCAAAAACCTCAATTGAACCTCCAGAACACATCATCCCTTTACTTGGCTGCCAAGAGTTAAAAGCATTTACTGAAAGCAGCTACATCCCTCCATAACTAATGCTTGCAACATAGTTACAAGCAAAACTGAAAGCAGGCTCCCTTTGGCTGTCAAACACAGCAGCCTGCATTCACCTAGTGGCCTCTGATTAGCGCAAAACCAGGCCTGTGAAGTGAAACTTAGTTCCACTTTGGAGGCTGTGTTATTAGGAGGGGGAGGGAGAGATTTGCTTGCTGAGAAACAATCTCCCTGGTAATGATAATGATAATTAGTATCACCTTTCCCTGTTGGCAAGCACAAAATCTCTCTCCCTCCGAAGTGAAACAATGTGACAGTTCGGAGCTCTGCTTGTGGGCTGAAAGAGCTGAATGCAGCTGATTCTGACAGCCAATTCTTCTGCAGAGATCAAAAATGCCTAAAAATTCAGTGGAATATGGGAGAAGATGTGGAGAAAATGTCTCTATGCTCCCAGAAAAACCCAAAAGTGTGGAGGTAGTCTTGTTTAAAGGGGTTTTTTTCTGCCGTGGATTTTCCTTTTTTGTGGCTCTGGAAGCCCGGAGTAAAGCTCTGCATGCAGACGCTCAGAAGCAAAAGAAGCTTTTAAACAGATTTTTCTTTGCATGTAGACAGGGCCTGACATTCTAACCACAAGACCAGACTGGCTCGCCAGTTTGAAAGGTGGCTTTTAAGCTGCCATAAGGAGAGGTAAAGTGTACTCTCGGAAGGAAAGGTTACTGCAGAACCCCCCACATTTGTGAGGTATTTTGTGGAGTTTGTACCATATTATGAATATTTTTTTCTCTCGAGTTTCACCTCTGTCTCAGTGGTGTCTCACAAATGGCCTTTCTGCTGAGCAACAGAGCATTCATTTAAACCTACAGAGACATGTATCCAAAGATTTCTGAGCTTGAATTTCAGTTCTGAGCTGCTTGGCATGAATTGATCATGCACCAAACATTAACTAGTATTCTTTAAGTACCACAAAAATGTTAAGAAAAGGGATGTGTTGTCCTACTCAGTTCCCTAAATATAGCACATACAAAGTATGGTATAAGAGATTCTGTACTAGGAAGGCATATATTTATTTATTTTATTTATTTATTTGTATTTCTATCCCGCCCTATACCCGAAGGTCTCAGGGCGGGTTACAATATTATATTAATCTTAGACAAGTCCCTGCCCTCAGGCTTTCCCAGTGCAATCAACGTCTCTAGTGACTACAGTATAAAATTCCAGATCAAGCAGGAGCAAAGTGTTAGGCAAATGGAAATCAGAAGCAACAGGTAAGCAAAGTTGGGAACCGAATGGACCAGAGTCAGGCAGCAAGTTCAGCCAGAAAAGCTTTCAGACTGCAGAGGCAGCATCTGTTGTGATGGAAAGTAGGAACTCAGTCTTAGAGACTATATGAATGAAGTGCAGAAACTTCACAGAGCCAGGAGGACCCACACAACTAGATCTCCTATATATTGTTATGCAAAGTATAGTGAAAGTAGTTTTCAAAATCAAAACAAATACTGCACACACTCTCCAAGAATCTTTGTTGTAATTAGTCCTTTTTAACTTGCCCATTTAGTGCACTGGAGTTAGAAATGAGCAATGATATTCTATGATTACTGGTAATACCAAAATATTTGAAGGTGAAACTCAAGGGAAATATGAAAAAGGGCTCCATGAAATGATAAATGCCATCCAATTTAAGTAAGCATAAAGTGATATACCTTGGCAGCTATATAGTCCCTCAGCATTACTTTGTATTGATGGGATCTGAGCTGGCAATGATTCAATGTGAAGGAGATTGTGGGTGGCTAAATTTAAAGGTTAGTGATGATCCGAAAGACAAAAGGAAAGTGTACAGGAGGTGAAAGGAAGGACAGACCACCAAGGAAATGCGCATTCAGATTGTCCAGAAACTTCAGAAAAGCTAAAGCACAGAATAAGTTGAGACCGGGTAAAGATGCTGAAAACAACAAGGTGGGCTTCTTTAGATCTGTTAAAAAGAAAAAGGGGGAAGCCTAGCTGTTCAGTGAAATGGCAAAGTGCCTGAGTGACAAAAAACAAAAAAAGGTAAGGCTACTCAGGGTATATCACAAGGTATTTTATCCCTGTGTGTGCCTTACCACATCCTGAAGCCTAGGAATGGACATCTCATCCTAATATGGAAGATAATAACACCCAGAGTGATTCTTTTGTTCAGTCGCATTCTGAGGGGACACAGAGGAAGGAAATGTGACCAATCACAGCATGGGAACCAATGCCACCTGGTAGTGACCAATCAGGGCCCTGGAAAGCTTGGACTGGCAGTTGGCTGATCAGTGGTAAATGCTTATTGTTAGGAAGGTGTTGCCAGACTTTGAGGTGAAGGAAAAGCAACGTGCACAAATATGAGTTAGGATTTTCTTTTAGCTGTTTGAATGCCTGCTACAGAAACAGGATGTTTTCTAAAAGGTGTGACTCAAAGCAGCCCTGCCTGATTGCACCCTAGTTCCTATACTGACTCAGTCTTATCTGAAAAAGATGGCATGAAATCCACCAAATTAATGTGGGGGACACGTAGGTAGACCAGAAGCGGAGCTTGATTCTGGCAAAGAAATTATCAAGTATCCTTTACAAGATAAATTGTACCACAGCATCAGTGGAAACTTACTGATCTTAAAGAAATCCCACAGAATAAGTGAAATTGTGAATGGCTAGAAGACAGCAAAAAATTTAAAAGAAGCAAACTACAGGCAGGTCAGTCAAACACTGACAACTGAGGAGGTTTCAGATAAATTCATAAAGTAACTAATCTGTAAGAACCTTTTTTTAAAAAAAGCCAGTGATTGCCAGAAGACCTTATAGTTTTGTCAAGAGCACAATCTACAAACCAATCTCAAGTCTCTCTCGTTTTAAAAAATCTGATATTTTGCTTAACTAACCATGGAAATGCAGTGAGCATTGTTTATCTGAATCATAGCATGACATGAGAGTCCTATTTTATAAGCATGCTAACTGTCAATTGGATAGCAGCATTATTAGGTGGAGCACCAGTTGACTGGAACATTATACTCAAATACTTCTCATTGGTGAGTCTAAGCAAAGTAGAGAGTATTGCCAAGTGGGAAGGTGCAAAGTCTAAAACTGGACCCAGTACTCATCAGCAAATTTATTTTGTGACTTGGACAATGAAATGGACAAACTCAAATTCGCAAATGACCACAAAATTGAGAAGAAAACCAAATATCTAAGGAGATGGAGTCAGAATTGAATATTATCTCAAAAAGTTAAATTACTAGGCTGGAAACAATCGTATTAAATTCTACGGAGGTCCAGTAAATGCAAAGTGCCTCCTCTGTGAACAAGGCAAGGTGTATATACTTATGCTTTGCTCGTTGACTTTTCTATGTATCTGGTTGCCACTGTCAGAACAGGTTGTTGGATGAGATGGGCCAACAGTCCAATCCAGAAGTGCATTTCTTTTGTTCTTATACTCTAAAGTGCTACCCACTAAACCACATAATCAAAGGTAAGAGCTATAAATTGGGGGTACTTGGATTAGCAACAGTATGTGTTAAAAAGTCCTTGGAATATTTTTCAGCCATAACCACTGTGCAAATGAATGTGCAATGAAAAAAACTGAATACAGTTTTAAACTTTATCAATGGAAATACGGCCCACAAATCATGGGAAATGACACCTTCACTCTCCAAGTACCTGGATACTGCATCCAGTTTGTTTTAACAAAGATTCAGACAAACTTGAACAGGTTCAAATAAGTTCAAGGAAACAATGTTCTTTGAAGAAAGTTTGAGAAAACTAAAGTGACATTTACATGCAGCCTGTGACGGAAAGATCTAGGGCAGGATGGTGGAGGAGCATCCAAAGTTGGGGCACATATTGTGGCCCTTGCCATAGTATCTAGAATGTTGTTGAGATCAAAGAACCCTACCCAGATTTCCTTTGCAGGACCAGGAATGGTGCTAGAAGCCAAGTTCAGAAGGAAGTTCAGGTGGGATCCTCAGCCCTTCAGTCACCTCCTCCCACCATGCTCCCAAAAGAAGGCCAGATAACCCCCCTCCTGACTGAAATAACCTTTGAATAATTTAAAGTAGATTAACAGTAAATCACTTCAGTCAGGCAGTGTGTGGCTCAGAGGTAAGAGGCAGGTATGTATGTCTGGAGATGTCAACTTTGGGGCATCTGAGTCTTGATGCCCTAAGGGGTATCTTAGGGACCTATGTAGATAGACTTTGAAAGAAGAGGGGATTTGACAGCAACTTCCGATACAAGAAAATGTGTTGCAGAAGATCTTTTCTCTATTATCCCAGATTGCAGGACGTGCAAAATGGACGTCATGGAGATTTCATTTCTACATCAGAAAAAAAAATCCTTGCAGTAAGAGCAATTTGGCAATGCAACTGATTGCCTAGAAAAGTGGTGGCATCTCCCTCTCTGAATGTATTCAGGTAGATGCTGGACAGGCATCAGTTAGAGATGGCTTTGATTTGGTTTTCCACATGGAACAAAAGGTTGGCTTTGATAAGCTTAAATGGCCACTTCCAACTCTCTGATTTTATGATTCAATGAAACTGATTGCATGAAAAACGCACAACATTATATACGGATAAATTATGGAACTCATTGACTCAGCAGTTTCCCATTGTGAAAAACAGTAATTTTAAAAATGTTCTTAAGTACTAACTTGGTGGGTCACCCAATCAGGAGCCAAATTGGCTGATAGGGTTTGTAGTTTCTATCCAAGCAATATCTCTTCATAATACCATTTAGTGTCTGCCTTCAGGAAACTTTGCATAATTCATTCTTAGACTAATTAAATCTCAGAAATATGAATGAATCTGCAAATGATAGCATTTGCTCCATCTCAAAGTTCTTTAAAGAAAAATGGGGTAAAATATGATAACAATACACACACATCCTTGTAATCTTATTTATTGTTTAAGTAAAATTGATCAAAAATATCATCAAGAAGATGGACAAGTCTATTCGTTTCAAATGTGGAAATGAAAACACCTTTGGTGCATGAATGGAGGCTCCCAGGGGCAGGCATCTAGCCATGCTCTTCAAAGTGAGAGTATGTTCTCTGTACAACCAGCTGCTGTCTTCAGCTGTACAAATATCATGGGTGAGGAAATTTGCTCCCTGGTGGTGATTCTTCTAGCTTGGGCCTTTTCTGAGGTCTTTTCCTGGAGTGAGAAACAGGACCACAACCAGCAGCAATGACCGTGGCCCAAGTATGTCTGCTCAAGTGGTGTCTGCACTGCACCATAAAGAGTCGTGTAAGCACTCAGAGGATGTTTGCCCCCCCCCCACTTGCTTTTTACTGCACTCTAAGAAGCACCTATGGCAGAATGTTATTCTTGTATTGGAAGCTGCCTATCTGTGGATCCATCTGGATCCATGGCATACCATCAGCTAGAAGTGGGCAGGGCCAAGCAAATCCATGCACCCATCTGGCTGTGGTATGGTGCTATAAAGATACCATGCCAGTGTATCCTGTCAGTGTTCTCTTATTTTATCATGGAACTGTCCAATATCTATTTGAGGACCATGGGCCAAAGGGAGTCATCCTCACACTCCACTGTCATGCATGATTGTTCCAAGTCCAATGAGACTAGATGCTTCCTTCTCAGCCCCAGTGATTCCTTGGCAGATCCTCACAATGGCACATCCAGGGATTTGCTCATAAACCTGGATGACATTATTCGAGTCACTTCAAGCTATTGTTTGAATTGAAAAGTATTCTGATAAACCCTGCTAGTAGAATGTCACTGAGGCCCTGGGTAGATCTGAGTTTAAAAGTTTAACTTTAATGAATGAACTTTACTTTATTGTTCCCTCAAGCCATGGACACATTAACCACTGCTCTTGTGGAACGAGCCCTCTGTGGGGACTGGAAATCTTAGAAGCCTGGTCCAAAAAGGATCATGACATTAACCTATGGAAAAGTACAATCAAAGCACACTATTTGTCTCCTTTTAAGATAACTGAATTTTCATGGCAAGATCTTCCAAGTTGTTTGTAGGGGTGATCAAGTTGTCCATGTACTATACTGTAGAAGCTTCAGATGTGATCATTTGCTCAGTGTGAGAGACTTGGGGCATTTTTCCACTGTCACTAAAAGTACCCATTAAGTACCCATTAATGGGTACGAAATGGCATTTTTGTACCCATTAATAGGTACTTAATGGGTACTTCTAGTTAAATCTGCTGCAGTGACTAGTATGTAAAATGTAGGAAACAGGAACAAAATTTTATTGTGGTAGTGAGGAGGAAGATCTGGCTTATAACTATGGATACTGCACATTTCCCTGCTGTGGCTTGCTGTGATATAGAGAAGGAATGATATCTGAAATATTTCCAACTTTCTACGAACACTGTCCTAGTTTTCTGGGCTGTAAGTGCCTACTATGTCATGATATCTCAAGAAAGAGGAGGGAAAGGAAAAGAAGAAAAGAAGAAGCATCTTAGTATAACATCTCACTTGTACACTTGTACACTTGTACTAATGAGTAACCATACATAATGCAACCTGTTGTCTCTATTAAAGCAATTTTAATACTACCGTTTGTGTTACAGTCCCTGCAGGCACTAACAGTATTGTACCAAAATAGGGTTATATATGCTTTGTACACTAATGCATGTTCCCTTGTAGACAATTTATAGATAAAGGCATAATCACTGCATGGTGGTTGCAATTTGGTACCATCAAGTCATGGCCAACATCTGGTTGACTGCATGGGTGCTCCATGGATGCCTCTATGCAGCTTTCTTGGCATGCTCCAAGAATAAAAGGCAATCAAGCTGCACCTCTACTACACAGGTGAAGTCACGGTTTGACCATCCCTGGAGCTGCACATATCCATTGTTCTCTACATCAGTGCAATTGCGGACCATTGCTCATGCCCAGGATAGGGGAAGAGCATATTAGGGTCAGGATTGGAATATACATTCTGGAGAGAGAAACTCCACCCTAGCCCCTTAACTCATCTAGCAGCATTTCATGGATAGAAACAACTTAAGGGGCTGTGGTGCACAAAGGCTGGCTCATGTGGAGGCTGAATACCTCAGCCTCATTGCAAGGGTGCTGGCCCTCACCAGGGTTACCTGGATGTGCCTCCCTTCCTCAGGTAGCTTACCAGCTATAATGGAAATGCAGCCTCTGTGATCCTAAGCCATGAGATGTGCACGGAGCTTCCACTGCCCAGTTGTCTCTAAAAGCTGCATGCGACGGAGCAGCTGAGCAGACAGTTGATCCCACTGTTTCTCTATCTCACTAAGGTCTACCTAAAATCATTTTTGAACTACTGCTACAAAAAGAGAGAGAGAGAGAGAGAAGCAGATGTCCCAAGCAAGGCCACTGGTGATGTCATTTCTCTGTGGTGTGTACGTGTTTTGGAAAGTACTAGGGAGAAATCTAAATCATCTAAAATCATAGCAGCCAACTCAATTTGTATAAAAATGCTGTCAACAAGTTGGGTTTACTTTTAGCTAGAGAATTTAGATGCATAAATTGCATAAACACACGCACTTTTCTTGTTATTTAGGTTAACTGTAGTCTGTTTTTTAAAATTTGATTGCTTTCCAAATTAATTTAGAGAATGTCTAAAGTTCTTTAAAAAAGTAATTGGCACATGAACATTTTGCAGCAGCTCCGTTTTCATCTCCTCACTATTACCAAGCGCTTACTGTTGAATAGATGTGCACTTTGATTAAATGAAAAGTGGGAGCTCTATTTGGTCAGAATTTGTTTATTGCTTGGACTTTCACTTTTACAGTGTATACATACCAATGTGTATGAGTAATCCTATTGCAAGTTTCCTGTTCAAAGTTTAACCTCAAAGTTTCTGCCCATTGCCCCATAACACCCATCTTATCACTTATAAAGTTATGTTATTTAGATCCAGAAAATATGTTTTTTTAACAAAAAAGATTAAAATAAACGTGATACTGGAAAAGAAAACAGTGCAAGACAATGAATGGATATATAAATATGAAGAGATAAAAAGTAATCACATGTTGTGTCTATACTGATGGCATGAGAAAGAGGCTTCTTTCTTTCTTTCTTTCTTTCTTTCTTTCTTTCTTTCTTTCTTTCTTTCTTTCTTTCTGTGCCACCTAACCAAATATAGGTTATTTAATTAATATTAAAGCAAAGAACAGATCTACTTTCCTAGAAAAGAGATTCATAATTAGAATCCAGATGAGGTGTAAAACCAGGGATTAGTGCCTGTGCCTGTGCCAATCCAAAATATTTCTGGGATATTGAGGGGGGGGATTGTATTCTGTAATAATGTTATTGCGGAAAATCAACTCCTAACTCAGATTTTACAGTTATAGCAATAAATAACACTAAATAGCAATACATTCAAGCTCTGTCTGGAGGTTACCTCTACTGTGCATCACTGCTTTACAGTCCATCCCCATTGATGATACTACTAGGAGGGCCTCTCTACCCCTCCCCCTTAAGATACAAGTTAGTGGTATAGAAGAGGCTCTAAGCTATCAGTGAGTTTGCATAGTTAACTGCAGTAGCCCATAGGTCTACTGATTAAGTTACAGCAGGGATCCTTAGTACACATACCACCTGTGTATGTTCAACCACCTTATTGTGGCATCTAGTCTGATCATGGATTCTTTACTGGACAATTAATTGATCCATATTTCATTCCAAGAAATATGGAGTTCAGTCCAGGAGTGTTTCTGCACTTTTCCTTCTTGACCTGATCCAGCAGGACTAGGCCAGGGTGGAGGAGTTCCAACAGCAAGACCTCTCCAACTGTTCTGGAATAAGCTGTTCACATTTAGACAGCTGTTCCAGGATAGATGCCACACTCACCTGTTCTATAATTGTTAGGAACTAAAGTTCCTAGCCTCAGGGAATGGAAGACCCATTTCAGTAATGCAATTCTGTGTACCACTGAAATAAGCCCTCCTGCAAAACTGGGCCACTGAGACATGCACCCTTCTGCACACCTCCAAGTAAAACAGTGATAAATCTTTTTTTATCACTGTTCTGGTCTAGGCAGCCATTTTGTGCCACTTAGACCAGGCTACACTTTGTCCAATGCAAATGGAGCATACTAGCAGGGGGTATGGCTTTTCTGATCTTCAGCAGAATATGGAAGAGAGAGGCCCAGAAGCAGGCCATGTGCCATACTGTACCAGAATAATGATAACTATGGAAAGACCCCAGGCTAATATCTGTTGTTTCCTGAATCTATCATCCAATTCTAGAATACTTTTTCACACTTAAAGCAAATATATTTGACTTCATCAGCACACATAAAAGTATAAAGTTGTTTGAAATGAGCTTTGATATCCAGACTCTAGTGCTTTTAAACCACATTAAAGATCAGAAAGTGCACTTTTAAAAATATTTCAGTGTGGATTAGAGATTGGAACGCTAGCATCCACTACTTTGCAGTCTACTTTTTTGTGTTGATCTTTTGACTGTCTAACCCCAGAATTTTATGTATAGTTCTTCTTTGATATGGGTTGTCTTTATCCATCTATATTATTGTCTACCCTTTCTACATATATAAAGAAATGACTGAAGGAGTTTATTTGGAACTGAGTTTGCATGCAAAGTCAGTATCCTCTTTTTATTTGGTCTTTTTATACTTCCTCATTGCCTAACCTTTGTATAAATTTCTCTGACTTGTTTAGCTGCTGTTTTATAAAGGCCATGTCCAGGTTAATTTGCAGCAGTAAACACTAATTTTATTAGTGCCAGATATGTACCTGAAAAAAGAAAGAAGCAGTTTCAGCCATACCTGATCATGCTTATTGATCTGTAGTGCAGCCTGGAATCTATTAAATACTCAAGGGCTTGCTATCAATCCATTAATCATAATGATGGTTTTAAGGAATAATGTTTTAGTATTCTGCTAGGGAGTTCTGCTTGGATGATTTGTATAATGAAAAACAGAGTCTCCTCCAAATTTGTTCCAAGCCAATCTAAGGATTAACTATAGTAAAGCACAGAAATATAACAAAATATTTTTTAAAAAAAATTGAAAGATGTGATTAACTTGGGATCCAACTGCTTAAAGATGGCCTTGTTTACAGTGATAAATCAAGAATGGCCTCTCAGATTTGGGTCCTTTCTCTACTTATTTTTAATCTGGAATAAGGGCCCAAATAGTGAACTTCTGAAATGCTAGCCTGGTCTCAAAGCTCGCATGTGCTTTGAGGCTGTGGCATGGGCTGATCTGGACCAGCATCATAGTGCAGACTGTGCAGCCCATACCTTTTTGTGGTCAGAATCAGCAGGCCGCATTATTCCAGACTCACTGATTGGTTCTATTTATCACTGACTCACCAATCAGAGATTGGGAAGGAATCTTTGAGGTCATCTACAGTAGCTATCCTGCCTTTGCTTTAGTAATTCTAGCAAAGGAGAATCAATAATCTCACCAGACATCCTGTCTGCCTTGTTGTTAATCCACTCAGACACTTGGAATAGGGTGGTGTAAAAATTATAACAAATCAAATCTGATTCCTTCCAATTTTCACCCATTGATTTCATTCCTGCCTTCTGGAGTAAAACAGAACAAGTCATTTCTGAGTTAAACTCTAACTATGTTGCTTTTTTGTTTTTAGCAAAAAAAAAATTTAGAAAAAAATACAAATATCAACATAGAATATAAATTAAATGCACGTTTGTTGTTTTAGTGAATTAACTTTTAATTGTATTTTAATATTGTTTTTATTGTCACCTGCTCTGAGACCTTTGGATATAGTGTATAGATGTTTGTGAAAGTGAACGCCCAGACTTTCACATTCACATACAAACATTGTCACAACTATCTTCCCATTAAAAAAAGGGCCCTGTTCACAATTCAAATACAACAAGGTATGAATATTCAGTTTATGTTTTTCTGTTCACAAACAGGACATGTTTTCATATCCATCAAAGTTTTGGACTTTTGAACATTCAGAGTTTCAATTTGATATAAATGTTCATAAATCTGAATTTCTGAATTTGAATGTCATTTTGCATTCAGGGTGAATTTGAATGTCATTTTGCATATCCCAGGTGTAAGGTAGGATAGAGATACAAATAAATACATGAAAACAAAATGATTCTGCTTATACGTTAATCCCAGTGCATTTTCTGACCTTTAATCTGGACTAGAGGTGGGATGGGATACTAGTGTCCTCTAGGGATGTGCACAAATGTGTGTGTGGGGGGGGGGGCATGCATTAGATTTGTATCGAATTGGATGTAAGAAAATTCATATTAATTCAAATAGATCCCCTTTGAATGTGATTGGATTCAATTCAAAACAAATGTATTCATACAAATTTGTACAAATATCCAATATGAACGAGTATGTATCTGATACATATCCCATAACCTATCTGCTCTGACAGTGTCAAATCCACCCTGAATCTACTTTGGCTCTGTTTTCAATCCATGTCCAATTCACTCTGGATCCATTGCAGATGTGACTGGCACAGCGACTTTCCCACCTCCCTGGTTCATGAACATTCAGAAGCATTCGTACAAATGTTCCAAAACATTTGTACAAATATGAAAGTCAATATATTATTAATGTAGTAACATTCAATTCGTGTCCGAATGTCCGAATTCATATGAATATCAAATGTTACGAACATCTGTGCACATCCCTAGTGTCCACATGCCACCTCCTCTAAGCCCTTTTGAGTTCCTTTTTTAAAATGCATGAGGATGTGGCCCTAATCCGGAGAAGCCCAGGGTTTGGGAAATTAGTCCAGACCCTCATAGCTGTGAATGCAAGCACATGCAACCAACAACATTTAAGAATTATGAATATTTAGGCTAAGCTACCTGAAAGAACAAAATGCTGTAGTGTTTCTGAGAAAGTTCATGTTTTTAATTTCTGCTTAAAAGATAGATATCAGTAGTTGCTGCTTGGTTGACGCACATGGAGGGAAATTCAGTATATAAGTCCTTGCAATTACCCAGTCGATGACTTCTTGGCTTCAGGTACCAGAGCTCTATGCAGATAGTGATTGCCTTCTTCGGACTGAGAGATCCATGTTTAATTTGTTGCATATACATTCATTAAAACAACATCGTGTGAGACTGCTTTCTTCATTTTATTTGATCATCTTTTTCATATACAAGATTCTTAGTGACTGAGAAAGGCTGCAGATTAGAACATCCTGCCAGCAGGGTCCTTTGTCAGTTGTCTCATCAGCCGAGAGACTTCCACTGAAAGGAAAAAGGATGCTTCTGGGCCTAGCCAAAGGCCTTTGATCTCAATCTCCTACACTAATTACTTCTGCATCTCAGTTACTAGGGAAGCGACTTCGATGAAATAACAAACCTTTTTTAGCAAGTTTTTCTTTCTTCGCCTGGTTTCTTAGTGTGTACATGGATCTATTTCATACTGTTTGGCTTTTTATTTTAGTTTCCCCTTCAAATACAGTTGGATATAAATCTAAGACTAGTGTCAGGTCCAGGCACTGCCCAAATATTGCGCTAATGAGCAATATTCCAGAGAAAAGCCCTTCCAGAATATTCACCTGTTATCTAGATGGCACGGCGCTGGTGCTGGTGCTGTCCGTGCATGGTATATTGAAAATACATCTGGGTCTTTCAGTGGCACAAAATACCCAGAAGTACACAACTGCCACACTGCGCATGCTCAGTCATCTTTTTCAGTCCTGCACATGCATGGTGGACGTGGACAGGATGGCACCTCCATCTAGAAATTAAGTTATAGAGTTGTTTCAGGAAAACACACAATCAGAGTCAAGTTTCCCTGGACTAGGCCATAGTTCATTTTCACCCTGATATAATGGGGTTATGGTAGGGTTGCCATAGATATTGTGTGCCAGTCCCACTGCAGCCCACACATATTATACTATATATCCCTCATCTGGATGGCACCAAAGACTGCCTCCAGACCACAAGAGGAAAATGTGGGATCTTGTTTGGACCTCGCAACTATCACTTGCCATCCCTGCCAGATGGTATGGCAAAATTGGAGGGTAAACACAGGCACTTACCTGTCTGGGTATGTGCTTGACTCTGCAATGACGAGGCAGCTGCTTCCAGGTATTTTGGTGGTGCAAAATACCCAGAAGTGCATATTCAGCAGTCCCTGCACATGTGTAGTGGCCATTTTAAGGCTGGTTTTGGCCACACGCATGTAGGGACCATTTTCTTCAAAGGCTGTTCTGAAAGCAAACATCCAAACAAGGTGAATCGTATTGCTGCTGCAAGGAAATCTGGACAGAGAGCTGCTTTTCCCAGAATAGTGATATTGCGCAATATCATCCCAGTACCCCAGGATTATGTTGGAATTGCAATGGCGTGTGGCAAAACCAGCATAGTCCCAGGATAATCCCAGGTTTTAGGCTTTGTTAGGACAGGACCTAGATAAGTAAAGCCAACCAGTTACCTCAGCATCGCATAAAGAACAAGCAGCTCAAAGCGTCCAGTAAGTGTGGGCTTCTGCCATTTTAAGCAGTCACTTTTAATATGCTGAACACAATCTATATTTAGACTCTAAGCAAAATAAATATGCAGAAGGAAAGGCCTTGGTTTTGAGGTACTGTTTTAACTCTTTGGCTTTGACTTCCCATGTCTTCATTTTAAAAAAAATATGGCACTTGCTCAGATATCATTGTGATGCAGTTAGTAGCTCCTCTGGAATGACTTTTACTACAGATTCGATGAACATCAATGATTTGCTTATTTTGCAGGGAGGAGACATCTTAGTTCCAAAGCTGCAGAAATGTTTTGGAAACAATGTTGAATATTTCTGAACTCCGTGTTTGGTTGTTTCTTTGGTTGGGTTTGATGCCGAAAATATTATTTTTAAACCATTTATGCACCATCATTGTTCAGATGTATTATGCCATGATTATGCCAGGGTCTGTTGCATAGTCTTTATTAAACCAATGGTTGAAAAGACAACAGGATTTTTAAATCACTTTCATTTTACAACCAAACAATAACATGGTCAGGAAGGTCCAGGGCTGTGGTGACACTTAAGGTTTAATCCAGCTTCAGTCCACTTTCAGAGTGAGAGAATACATCAGCAAAGTGACAAGTAGTTTTCTTTCCGTGTTTAAAAAAAAACTCAGAAAAATCACCTTCGGGATAGATAATGTGGAAAGAAAATTACTGGTCACTTTGCTGATGTGTTCTCTCACTCTGAAGGTGGACTGAAGCTGGATTAAAACTAAGGTTCCATTCTTAATTCTGGAATGTCCAAATCTAGCAGAATAAGTAAGCAACATTGGGGTGGGGTCAATGGTCAGTTCTACACTGGCATACTAGGAAGCCTCCCTTCCAAAGTCTGATGTGGTATAAAAGGCTTCCAGCACATTTGCTGGTCTGGTATACCAGTTAATATGGAAAGGAATGGAATACTAATATCACTGAATCAACCATCCAGGTCTTTTGGGTGTCTTCAAGCCACACTGATATGGCAAATGACTATTTCAGACTGGATACAGAGGCCCATGTGATGGATTTTTGCGTTGCCAAAAATGTTTCTACTCACAGGGAACTAGCATATCAGGGAGAACTCTGATATAAAACTCATCTCTCTGCCATGCTTATAAAGACTGTGTTCTTGTTGTCTAAGAGCCAGATACTACTCTAAAGTGATTTGCCAGTACACTGTGACTGCATCCATGTGCATTAAAGGACTTCAGCATGGATGAGAAGTGGGATGGAAACAGTAGTGTCCACCTCTAAGGTGCTTTTTTAAATGTGTGTGGGTGCAGCCTGAGAATTAATCCATAATGTAGTCCTTGCTCTCTTGTCTCTTCAGCTGGGGATGAGCTTGTTTGATTGCTTACCTACATGGTACCTTTTTGTCATTATATTCTAATGTTGACGTTCTTGTCTTTATGTCTATGCATTCTTCAGCTTTGAGGATAACAGACCCTTCATCAAGTAAGAATGACCTGAATGACTGATAAATTCCATTTATCAGTGGTGGTCCCATGAACTGGCTGTCAGATCAGTACTTAAAAAACCATTACAGCTTCTGTCATTCACATTTGAGGGAGGCAGAAGAGCAAACTGTGCAGGAAAACCGAAAGGTCTTTCGTTTCTATGCTTCTTGTTTCTTCATTGGCTGTGATTTGTTTTGTCTTGCAAACTTGGACTAACCCAACAACTGTTCCCAGATGGGTTATAATGCACAATGAATGGAAATTTGGACTACTATAATAATTTTAAAACAAAATGGTTTTAAAAATTGTGAGGCAAATATTCAAAGGAAATTTTCTTTACTTTGACCAATATTGGCTGAATTGGCTTTTCTGAACAATACAGTGTATAGAAAAATCTACTTTCATAAACGGTTCCAGTCAGTCAATGGCTGCATGGAAACATTGGAATATATCTCTTTCTATTAAAGAAAGTTGTATGGAACTCTGAAAGATAATGGAAACAGTGAAGCACCAGTTAAAGTCCTGTATGTCTTACAAGAAAAATAGTCCATAGTGTAACAAATTCAAGTGCCTATTATTTATAAAGGACTTTCAGTTTGTTCTTCTGGTGAAGAGTCCTTTCTGTTCATTTATTTTGTTTCATACTCATTTCTGTCTTTCTTTAGAACCTTTATAAGAATGGAGATTATTTTAAGTTGCCTTTCTTTAGCAGCAAAGACAACAGACATTTTACCCTTTCTGCTTTGGTTCAATTATTATTCTGGGTGGTAAATAGTGGTGAACTCACTAGACACAAGTCCAAACTTTAATTTCTAAGATAAATTGCTACTTTTTGTGTGCATGACCTATATGAATTTTAAAAAATGCAGTTATAAACTTTATGGAATGAATGTAAAATAATTGCTCTTCATTTCAGTGACTTTTGACCAGTCCCACATTCCAAATAACTCTAGGGAAAACTGTACAGTAATATCTCCCTGTACATGCAGAGCTGTTGTCCTTTACAGTACATAGGAGAATCTAAATAAAGGACAGCTTCATGGATGAACTGGTGCCTCTAGAACAGATCTTTGACAAGTGGTATCTAGTCTACAGAAAGAGGGATTTGTCACCTTTTTTTTAAATTTCCCTTCTGCAAAGCTTCTTGTAATTCAGGAGTAGCTGGAAAAAAAAACCAGTGCTTTTCTGAATGATCTCAAGCACATCTTTGGAAATGCAAGTACATACCAGAGCTTTTGAGTTTCGTATTATTGTCCCTCTTTTATTGTACCAGACATCCTTAATCAGTGTTTCAGCCCATGCAAACTCTGCCCCAGCCATTAGAGCCATGTAAATATTAAAGCTCTTATAAGTCTTCACAATAAAGCATAAGATCTGTACAATATATTAAATAGATTGTAAACCAGAGCTTCTTGTGTGACAATGAGTTTATGGTCTATGCAGCAGCTATTATGTTTAAACAAAACCAAAAGGATACTTCGGGACTGGTGATGATAATAGGAACCCAATAATTCACTAGATAATTGTCTTGCACAGAAATATTTCATGAGCCATTTATTATTTATATCTAGCAAAAAACAGAATTCAAAAGATGGGTTGTAAAATGGATAGAACACTGATTTCCTTTTAACCTGCTGAAATAAATCATTCACTTCTTGGCATAGATTTAACCCCATCAATAGAAAAATTATGCATATATGGCTTATTTAAACAGATTTTATACTCTATCCTTTTAAGAAATTAAGGTAATAACTTTGGTCTTTAACTAAGGGTCTTTCTATACTTGCTGGTATTGCTTACCAACAAGAGCATTAAGGGCTTCCCTTCTACTCTTTAGTGAGGAATACTAGAGGCCCTGTCCACTGGTAGTGTGATCTGTCTCCACAGGACAGAGCGTAACCCAGATCAAGAAGTCCTTGATCTGGTTCACTGTTAGATCTCAATATTGAGTTCTACCAGTGTACTCCCTGGGTCTGAAATACAGAGGTGTGTAGAAGGCATGCCTCAGTGTTTGGACTACCAGGGGACCCATTTTGGAAGTGCCCCAAAGCACACTGTCAAAATGAATTCCCTGGGGACTCCAAGGTTTCATTTTCAGCCCTTCAGAAGTCTTCAGAGTACGACCCTGAAGCTTATGCAAGCCTCAACTCTCGTGTGGATACTGGTCTGGACCAGCACCATCATGATATTCCATACCACACCTTTCTGTGGTCCAATTCAGCTGACCAACTGATTCAAAATTACAGTGAAGTGCCCTAAATCGCTTATTTCTAGTGCAACTCACTAAGTTATAAAGACAGTCATATTATTCTAATAGCTTAAGAAAGAGTATCATTTATCCATTCTTTACCAATTATTTAGCTCTGCATTATTATCCCCATCCTGAGGTTGAAGTACTGATGGCAAGAGAAGGTAACTTGGGCCACATCCCTATGATGGATGATTGCAATGCTTCAAGGGCAAAAGTGTTTCCTTCTGTCCATGTGTTATCTCTCTCTCACACACACAAACACAAAATCTTCAAAGCTAGAGAAGCTTCAAATATGCAGCACAGAGGGATTTTTGTTCACTCCAGAAATTGGCCCGGAAGTCAGCCATTTTCAGCACAACTCAAAGGACATCTACATGGATTGTGTCACCAGTAAGTCATTTGTGTGGTTGCTCTGTGTCTGTACTGTGTCTGTACTGTGGCAGCACAACCACCAGAGGGCAATTCTTTTTCCCACCCTGCCAGAAAGATGTTTCCACAGGCGTTGGCCAGCCTTCAGACGACTCTAGTGAGGGATGTCAGGAGCCACTGCAAAGGTAACAAAAGTGGTGGGCAAATCTACCGCACCACATACAGGTCCCAGACCATGCTGGAAATGAGACCGTTTGCTCACAGCTACAAAGGCTGTTACAGGTTGTGAAGTCCCAGTATGGTCCTTGACCCTGGAGCAACTTCCTTCCCCCTTTCCACCCATCCACATAGTGAAAGAATGAATACCTCTGCCTGAAGAAACATGGGAGCATCCAGTAAGGGGACTTAAGATAGGGATTGTGACAATGCACTAGCCATTTGCCAGCAGGCACATCTAGATGTTTGGGCCGTAATGCACTTGGATGATTGCATGCATGCCACATCCTTTGTTGCCTTGGTGGCACATTAAGCCCCCGTGTGGGCAGTGAATTACCTGTAGCCATCTGTTTGAATTTATGGAAAGGTTAAGATTTGAAAGGGGGATTGTTTAATCTCTTATTCCACCACCACAGCCACTACACACTTGGGAATAATTACAAAGAAGAAATTATTTGTATGCGACACAGATAATTATTTTGTAAGATAGCAAACAATTGTGGATAATAATTATTTAATTAATTTTGCTGACCATATTCAATAATTCATTTATATGTGGAATTAAACTGACTTGGCTCCTCCCATTTCTTTTAGCACTAAAATTACCATAAAGTTCCTGTTTTTAAGCAAAATGTGTTTAGTGTCAGAACAGGAGAAACAGATAAAAGATAATAGAAAGGACCTACACAAAAATGCTCACACGTTGAGACAAAAGTCTAAAGCTACTCTGTAAGGAGTGAAATAGAATGGTAAAACAAAATAGTACAACTGATAGGCATCAATTCTGTCAATTCATTTGGACAAAATGTGGAGAAGACATAGGAAAATGAGGAAAGGAGTTTGACCTAGACCCCAAATAGATACCCAAGACATGCCTTTTGCTTCCCATAGATCAACCCAATGGCTTACAGAGAAGACAATATACTGGATCAATACGTTAGTCTAATGTATACTTACTAAACAGCTTCATAAATTTAAGCAGGTAAAAATAAGTCTTGTGGGAAAGTGTGTGCTCCACACTTTGCTGTAACTGATAGTTATAGCCTAGTGTTTGCAGCAGAGTAATTAAAGGACTGTGCCAGTTGTGATTGATACCATGAACCAGCTAATTTTTCTTTTCCTCATGATTGAACATAATCTGTTCTTTCTTCCTTTCTTTGTATCATTAATCATTTGGTTTTTTAGCATACTCATAGATCAGTTCTGAAGTTTTCCTTCCAGTCTGTCAACAGAGGTCTTCAGGGAAAGGTCCAAGAAGGATACTTCTAGGGATGATTGGAAAGGTCTGATCATTCTACTGATATGAAGGTCTTGTGATACGTAGGGTGTTATTACACAGAGGGGTTTGGAGGCATCCATTTTTGGGGGATCACCCCATCTTTTCCTTCCCAGTTGTCCCCTACCTACCTACCTACCATAGGCCACCAGCTGATTTTTCATGAACCTGACTGGTTGATGGTTGTAGCTGGCTGGGTTTGGTTAGGAGTCTCAGTGGTCTCCTGACCCTTCTGCCCCAAACTTTACATGTCATCCCAAGAGAGATATTTTTGCATTGGCAAAAAGGACACACAAAGGCAGAGAGACACAGTTTCATTTTGTTTCTAGATTGTCTATCTGTCCCTAGAGCCTGGAAGTACCCTTTTACATAGTATTATATTTGTAGATATAAATTTTGAACTATAGTTAAACCACAGTCCTCAGTATTCATGGTTTTCTAATTTATGGGTTGTCTTTATCTATGAATGGAGAAAGAGTTATGTCAAAGAATCTTATATATCCAATTTGTGGAGAAAGACATTCTGGATATGTTTTAGGGAAGAGGAAACCCATAATTGCAGATCCAGCATTCATCAAGGTTTCTGGGAATAGAAGGCCTCCTTACCTGAAAAGCACGTGTACCTTCAAACCAGCACTCCCATGACATATGCAATAAACAATACATATACAATACAATGAACTCACAGAAAAACTAAGAAGCAACAAAAATGTGGTTCTAGCAAAATAAAAAAAATGCTAAGAAGGGATAAACATGCAGGCTAGCAAATGTTTATTTTCAATAGTCTTTCCCTTTCATGGCACTGTCCCTTCATGTGTTTGAAGAGAAGTCCATAGTGGGGGCTGCACATAATCAGTTTTGTTCTTAGTATGGTTTGTATACAAAAAATGTTTATGTGACCTTGTAGACATCACTTTTAATATGAGGTTGAAGCAGCCCTAGTAGATTAGAGATGTGCACAAAGTAACAAAAGGTGGTTAGAATTAAGGAGTGCAGGGAATCTACACCCCTGGGAATCTCAGGAATACTGGTGCACTAAGCTAGTGGCATCGTGTATGAGCATCAGAGCATGGAGCTGCCTAATGGCCACACCACCACTGCTGTCACCAATCTCCAGTGCCACTGCCTCCCCTCCCCACCACCTTCTCCCCCTCCCTACCACTACCCTTCTCTTATCTTAGGACAGATGAATCCCATTCAGGTCTGTGTACACTGCTTCAGCTGCAATGTCACTCACTCACTTCCTTTGCATGCCTGTGTAAAATCCAGTGGGCCTTCCTTACCAGTCCCTCCTTTGCACACTGAAAGAAGTGGGCACTGGAACCAGCACGGAGACTCAGATTCAGCCACTTCTTTCAGTGTGTGAGGGAGGGACTGGCAAGGTAAGTCCATTAGATTTTATATAGGCATGCAAGGAAACTACCCCGTGATGGCATGACTACAGCTGGATGGGGTCTAAAGTAAGGTAAGGGGGAGACCACAGAAGGAAAGGTGGAATGGCCCATCAGATGATTTCATGAGCCAGTGATCACACACCATGCTGCCAGTTTAACACATAACCCACTGAAGCCAAAGGGAGCCCCAGAGGTGTAGGAAGGTCACAAGCACTTAGGGTAACTTCCAACCACATGCACATCTCTGTAGTAGGCATATCTCAATACACACTCATGTATACGCATGTATACATTATCTCACATAAGGCTTTTGTCTTACTATGAGAAGATACAATGAAGCTGCATCATACTGTATACTTGCCTTCCTAATTATAATCCGTCCTCCAAAATGACATATGCAGGTGCCAAGTTCTCCTGGACACAATGAAAACTTCTGAAGCACCAGTTTAATTTTAAAATACTCCAGAGATATACTTTTTGTGTTTCCCAGTCACTAAAATTCTATCTTTACTACAATTCTATCTTTACTACAAATCACCTTATATTTTCCTTGGGCAATATTTGTTTTCACCTCATATAATAATTGTCAAATCATATTTGTTTATAAGATCTAGGTCTTTTACTTGAATCCCTCTTGCCAATTCCTTTATCCTCACACAGCAGATAAAATAGGCTTTAAAACAACTTTGGTGCTCTTCCTATTATTAGGTTAAATCCACACTGTAGATCCTGCAAAGCACGTGGTGTCTTTATGCCGCACAAATCACCTCCTTGCTCTCTTAAGGAAATGAAATGAAAGTTCCCCAGTTTCAAAGAGGGCCCAGGAGGACTTTGATGGACTGGAAATGGCCCTAACAGGAAGGCGTTTTTATTCCATCAAGTAATTCCACCAGACTGCATGTGCTCTGGGTGTTCTCCATCCCACTCGGCAGGATAAACACTTCCACTGGTTTTCCCGGCACTCAAGCACCCTCAGAGAAGCAGCCTGCACATGCAAGTGCCTGTGGCATGTGGGCATGTGCCTCTTGGGCCTCCACGGGGTGCCTTCTGCTGCCCATGTGAACACAGTGTTTGTCTTTTGGTTTTCTTTGAAGTTTCCCCAGCCTCAACGAAGGTGTTGATCAGCTCCAAGTTTTCTGACACTTGGACTGGGTATAAACCTACATAACAACTGTTTCTAATCTAACATTGATTTATTAATTGTTTCTCAATGAAGGCCTTTTTTTGGACACAGCTGGGTATTTAAAGTAATTGCTTCTTCTCTACTATTTTGAAAGTTTCTAAGGAGAATATCGTGTGGGACTAGATCAAAACTTAGCTTAATAATGTATGAAGTTAGGGAATTCCCCCAACAATGTAACCAGACATCCAGATTGATCTAGTATGATTTGTTCTTGGCTTCTAATAAGTCCACCTTAATCTTCTTTTAGAGCCCAGACTCCGAAGCCCCATGCCTTCTCCTTTGATGGGAAACACTTTATATGCTTACTGTAATTCCTGCTGTGTGTTTATGGGATATCTCTCAAATCACAGAGCAGAGCAATCTCTGGACAGGATGAATCCCTGTCTGCACTTTGGAATAATCCAAAGCAGGGTATATGTATGTGTGCACATGACAGTTTATCAAAGCCAGAAGATCATAATCGCACATTTCATGCAACATCAGGGTAGGCAGTATCCATTTTGAAACCAGAAAAGATCACTCTTGAAGAAGAAGAAGAAGAAGAAGAGTTGGAATTTTTACGCTGCTTTTCTCACCCATTTAAGGGGACTCAAAGCTGCTGACAAAGCGTCTGATTCTTCTCCCCACAACAGAACACCCTGTGAGGTAGGTGCAGCTGTGAGAGCTCAGAAGAGAGCTGTGACTAGCCCAAGGTCACCCAGCTGGCTTCATGGGGGAGTGCAGAATCAAACCTGGTATTCGCAGGTTAGAGTATGACTCCCTAACCACGAGACCAAACTGGAATAGTAAGAGAAATGATAAGGACAGGAGGAGCATTTAACTCTTTTCCCCACCTCATTTTACAAGCTCTGCCCGTTTCTCTGATGTTGATTGTCCTTTTGGAATTCATGTTTCTGGCTCCATAATGAGTATTATCTTAAAGTTAAATGTGCCTGTGTTTCTTCTTGTTTGCTCCAAAATCTCAGGAATACTAGACTACTTGGTCTCTAGCTCCCCTTTTTGTTTGGCACTATATCTGTTCCTGGCATTTCTTCTAATAGTATAAATTGAAAATGAAAAAAGAACAGATTTCTCCAGCTAGGCAAGAAATAACTTAATCCACGATTTTCCCTGAGAAACATTGCCCAGAACTAAACAAAGCAGTCACACAGTGCCTGATATCCCAAACTGGATTTATATTTTCTTGTACCTGTTTTGATGTGCAGTTCATTTGAAATGATCATTTACAAAGAGTTTGGAATCAGATCAGCTGCCGAAAATCTATCAAGTCAAGATAACAACAACAAAAAAAAAATTGCCCAGTATTTTGGACAATTTTCTCTGGGAGCCTGTCAGGAGGGGATAAAACTCTGCTAAAACATTTCTGAGCTTTGGAGCTGCTCTTGCTCTCTGGGCCTTGCATTTTCTAAAGAGTGGGTCTTTCACCAAAAGGCACGCGAGGAACAGAAGTCAAGTCAAAATATTTTAAATTTTCTTCTATCATGCCACATCTCCATATTTCATTACATTTACACTGCTACTGTTCAAAAACATTTGCTACCAACCTGCTTTGCTAGTGAAGCATGTTCACAATCATGACATTTTCATCAGTGTATTCTTACCTAAGTTATAAATTTAGAAAAAACGTCATTGGTTTCAGGAAGTACAGTCACAAATATCCTTGTAATATTTTTTTTCTCCTTCAAGAACAGCATGAAATGTTTATTTTATGCATTGCACTGTTTTCTGTATCAATCAAAGCCACTTTTCCTTTCTATCTCTTTTTCTGTTCTGTCTCTCTCTCAACAGGTCATGGGTTATAGGTGCAATAGCTCTGCTCTGCCTATTAGGACTGACCTGGGCCTTTGGACTTATGTATATTAATGAAAGCACAGTCATCATGGCGTACCTCTTCACTATTTTCAATTCTCTGCAGGGAATGTTTATATTCATTTTCCATTGTGTCCTCCAGAAAAAGGTAAGTCCAATTATTCCATGGCAGCAAGGAATGACAATGATATATCATTGTGTAATAACAGCTACACCAACACTTTAATTACTGTAACTTGCATTTTGTCTTGCTGTAGTTGGATTTTGGAGTATTTTCCTGCTTGCATTACAGCTTGGGCCAAATATATCTGGATCAGTGATAGAACTGAGCACATAAAAGTTCTGAACATTTACAGGATTCTATAAAACCTGTAAAAGTAAAGTTGCCCTCAGATCAAGCTGAACTGCTTCTGTTGTACTTGAATATGTCTGTGCAGTTGTCTTGGCAGAACTACCATATTATTTTCCATTCCCTTCTTTTCAGTTTGGCCAACAACCGTAGTATTTCTTGGTGACCTGCTATGCCAAATATTAACTAGAATGGTATGCTCACAGCACTGTTGTGGTACTGCAGTAGTCCCTTACAAGCATAGGGTCCATATGTCCCTGATTCCTTGTGACATTGTGATACAATGGAAGAGTGTGCAGTCTGCACAACCCTGCATCCATCCAGAAAACACCCCAGAATTTGTAGAGCACTTTAGCAGCAAGCAGTAGGAAAATCCCTGACAGTATTTCCTACCATTCTTCTACCACGTTACCAAGTTGTCAGGGCATTTTCTTTGGGTCACGTAGCAAGGCCTTTTTTTTAGGGAACATGTTCTGCAGCCATTTCCTATGTTTCTGAAAATCTATCCAGCCAGAAATATCAACGCTGTGGAACAAAAGGTTTCTGGCCGTGATGTTTGCATGGCCTAGCACGCCACTGCTTTGATATGGAGGTACTATGTTTGTAGCAATTTTCTCAACTTCTCACAAAGAGTGCTACATTCATAATGCTCTTAGGCCATCTGTTGCCTGTGTGGTCCAGGAAGAGGTCTAAGGAATCTGGCTTCCACATGCTATCACAGGATAGTGCAGGCTCTGCCCCTCTTGGAATTCTCCATCTACACAGCATGGGCCATAAAGCAGGATAAGGTACCCCAGGTGGCACCCTATCCCACTCTGTTAGTGGACCTCTATATTGGAGTCTGCTGGCCTGAGACTTAACATGTCCCAGAACAGTGTACAATATATGGAAGGTATAGACAGCCCCCTCTTCCAGACTGTGGGGGTGGGTGGGTGCAGGCTATGCCACTGAAACAGGCCACCTGGGAACTCCAAAACCTCCAGGGTCTCCAAAGCCAGCCCCAACATTGGTACAGTCAGTGGAGCCATTGATGGGAACTGGTGCAGGACAGACTTCCCCAATTTAGAAAACCCTGTTCTCCTTGTCCCTGTCTCTGCCCTACTGAATTACAAGGGGTTAGGGTTGGGATACTTCTAAAAACTCCTCCCATTTGAATTTAATACTCTGATGGTCTGGCCTTATATGTCATGACATTGAGACTACAGCAATTTCCAGTTTCTTTAAGGGAAAGATATATACTCTTCATGCTTACGTGCACTGACTTCCACACTTTCCAAATGTTTTCATATATCTCCTGAGTAAAAAAAAAAAGAGAGAGAAAATGGAAATGCATTTTAAAATATGCATTAATTTAGAAAAGTGAATATTTACTTAAAGTCATCTACTCCTACTTCTTCACACAGGGACAGTTTGTACTTTGTTCCACCTTTACATTTCCTTTATTTTTTATTGGTCTACCCATTAGTAACTTGAACTGTAGAAACAGAAGCAGATTAATGAATGGAACTGAATGCTATAGCCAGTTCTAATTAGCAAAGATCTAACTTGTTGTGGAAAACCAATCAGAGTTTTGACCTCATTGCAGCACTGAAATGCTTTGGACAGCCTGGTGACCTGAATTAGCAGAAGTGCAAACTTCTAGCATCCTTTCTGACACCTGATTGGGGTGAGGGGAAAGACATAGACATTCTGCCTTGAGATGGTTGCCTGATTACTGCTTTGTCCCATTGCCTTTGACATTTGGAATGTCATGAAGGTCACCAACCATACTGCTTTACATCTAAATGAAACTGCTGAAGAAATCAGTGGGCTATTTGAAGCTTGTCTATGAGCAGCTTGAAAATGTCTGGGGTGTCAGATAAACAAGATATCAGCTAATTGCTCACTATCTCCGTAAACTAAGGGTGTCTCCAGACAGAACATTAAAATTGTGGAGTTTGCCTTTTTTTGCAGGACGTGGTCTGGAATGTGTGTCCTGTGTGGGGAAATTAGCCTAGTTCAACCATGAATTGAAAAGGGAACTTTAGCATTTCCTGGTTTTAAAAACAATACATTGGCATGTGCACCATTAAAATCAAGCAAGCAGCAAGCAAAATAGACTCCAGACACAATTGCTTCAATAAATGAACTTTTTTTATTATTAAGAAAGCAGCAGCAAAAAGAAAAGGATGGCCATTTCAGGCAGGCGCTGCACAGAGCACTGTCGATTGCATAAAAAATCCAAACGGAAAGGAATCCCAACAGTGAGGTAGACACAAGACTAACCAAATAAGTTGCTGTAGCTCAGCACACAGGAAAATATCAATATAAGGAAATCTGAAGCAAACTGTGGTAAAAAAAAAAGGGAAGGGAAAGAAGGGAAATGGACCTATCTTAGAAGCCTATCCTAGAAGTACCCTACACTAGCACCTAGCCAGAAGAAGTAGGTTCCCACCCTTGGCAATATGACAAGAGGCTCGAGAGTGATGTTCAGGTGGACAGGGTGAAGGTGGACTAGGAATACCTCTTCACTGGAACCATGAAAAGGAGTTTTGTGCAAAAGCCAAACTTTGCTACTGAGCTAGAGCATGATTTTAAAAGCGGGCAAGCAAGCTGTCTGTCTGTAGGCAAGGACATCAAGTTAGTGAGAGTTTTAGGATGCAGCAAGCGGCTTCAGCAAAGCCTTCAAACAACAGGACCAATGGAATGAACCAGCAAGGCTTCTTCCAGTGAGGCAGTATGAGATGAGAGCAAGAACCATTGATGTGACAGATAGAAGTCCTATTGCAATGAAGAGGAGCCATGAAGTTGACAAAGAAAGAATCATGCTGGACTGCTCCCAGTTTACTATTTTTATACACTGCTAATATAGGGGGCAGAGACCCTATCCCTAAAGTCAGCTCAGGGGATGGGGGTCAGAAGCCAATGACAAATCTGTGTGATAAAGCTAAACAAAGAAAGAGTACAACCCATAAGCAGGGGCTGAAGGTTCCATTCAGGTAAATGGGAAAAGGAGGAGCTAGGTGAATGGTGGGAAAAAGCGAGGGAGGTACATGACTGAAGAACACCCCTGATTACAGTTGATGATCTGGCTTCACTGCAACAAAGATCCAGTAAAGTAGGACAATACATTTAATTGGAACTTATTTCTTGTTCATCATTCATGAAAGAGTTCCCTCCAGATTTTTACTGTAGACAACAGTTGGTCCAAGTTGCCAGATGCCTTCTATTTTCTACTTTGTTTTTGTGTAGAATTATCTAAATAGTGACCAATTTGCAAGAAAAGGGGTTATCTTTCTTCCTTGGCTGATCCCTTGTAAATGCAGCTTCAGTCAGCTCTTGTTTCCTGAAAACAAACTATTTTGCAATCTTTGCCTTTACTGCCAGAACAGAGACTTGTCTTTTAAAAGTATATTTTATATCCTTTAATATGATCTAATATTATATTTGGCCCTCTCATTTCATTATCGTATTTCTTTATTTCCAAACTAAATGTCAATAATAATATGCCAGTCATAACTCCATATACAGCCTAGAGGTGTGTATGCCTTGATAGAGACCTGCCTTTGCTTAGCACAGCACTCAGAGTGAAGGATTCTGGGAGGTATATGATATCATTTTACTGTGAAGTAAAGACCCTCCATAGGGGAAACAGTTCAAATTGTTCATCCCTACAGTCTCTGATACTCTGCTGAAGCAGCAAAGATTCATCTGTTCACATGCTGAGACCCTTCCTCTCTGATAAGTCAGCTGCTTCTTGGGTGAAAGCGAGTTCTTCCAAATTTTTGCTCATTTCACCCAGTCTCAAAAATTCAGAGGAGTGGAGTACTCTGTAGTGAATGTCCTTGTACGTTCTATTTTCTAATTTTGTAGAATCATGAGATATTGTACAGGAACTGCCAAGCATTGTTAAACCTATCCGGTAGGTTGAAAGCTGCTGTGCAGTTCTTGCACAGTTTTTATCCTGTCTGGATACAGCCTATATCTGGTCTGTGGTCAGACTTTGTAAGCCACAGACAAAGGCCCTTGTGCCCTGTACCAGCTGCACTGGGTGTCAGCTCCAACAGGACCCACTTGTGGCTTCACTTAAAGGAAACACAGGATCCCTTCTCTGCCTTGCATGTATGAACAACTTGCTTGTCTCCATCTAATGGAAAATTCAGTTTCCAACCGGGATCAACCGAGTGAGTGCCAGCGTGATCTACTGGCTAAAGTGTCAGGCTGGAACTGAAGCACCCCTTGTGACCATGGTCCAATTTGTCCTTACTACCATAAGAAGTCGATAACATGGAGAAAGAAAGGAACCAGGAGTTGAAGAAGAAATAAGGAGGAGAAAAATAATGTACCGTATTTTCCGGCGTATAAGACGACTGGGCGTATAAGACAACCCCCAACTTTCCAGTTAAAATATAGAGTTTGGGATGTACTCGCCGTATAAGAAGACGACACCCGGCGTATAAGACGACCCCTGACTTTTGAGAAGAGTTTCCTGGGTTAAAAAGTAGTCTTATACGCCAGAAAATACAGTATACACATCTCTTGGAAATATATCTACAGGCATAAATAATGGCATTGCTTGCACTCAGAAATAAAGAAAAAAAAGGCTGGGTATTTTATAATATCTGAAGATGTTATTATGTTATTCTTTTCAATCTCAAAAATTTATGCTCCTCATCTCTAAATAAGTCTTATTATCTAGAAAGTCTTCTTCAGTTTTGGTTCTGTGACCATAAAATGCATTAGATTTAGGTATCTTTTCCTTTTTTCCCCGCTTGTAATTTGTATTTTTCATTTAATGTGGTTATAGAAGGCCGAGTCCTGGAAGAATATACAGACCTCCTTGTCAGGTGTTTCATTTGCATGGTGACCCTGCAGTTTGTGGGTTCAGCCCAGGGCTCTGTGTAGAGGATGGCAAATGGAGAAAAGAGACTTAAACCTTATTCCATGGGAGGCCTATATTTTAAATGTCAATACTGGAGTTACAAGAAATGTTATTTATTTCAGGACATGGACCCTCCCTGAGACATCCATGGCTGTTTCTCTTTATTTTTTTGAAAAATACTAAAAGTGCAACTTCATAAGTTATACATTTCTTACTGTTCATGGATTTCCAAACTGTTTACTCCAAGAAATGACTTTCTTGTTTGCTTTACATTATCACATCTTCTGTGAATTATGCAAGTTAATTTGGCCATCTCAGCAAGATCTAAGTTAATTACATTTCATTAACCAGTCCTGCCTGGTCAGGGTTTGTGGGCTTTTCCTCTTGCACACCCATGCCGCTTTTGTAGCAATTACTAAGTCAAGATAATGGATTTTAATAATTTTGCAATGTTTTCATTTAACCATTCAAATAAAACCACCAGACTTCAATCTTCTGCAAATAATTTTTGACATGGAAATCACTTCCTTCAAGTAGTCTTGGCAGATTACTTGACGCTCCACCGCATGGGGGATAATTGAACAAATAATACAACACGTCTAAACCGTGGGAAGATTCCTAGCCAGTTTGGTCTAGTGGTTAGGGAGCTGGACTCTTATCTGGGAATACTGGGTTTGATTCTGCCCTCCCCCATGAAGCCAGCTGGGTAACCTTGGGCTAGTCACAGCTCTCTTCTGAGCTCTCACAGCTCCACCTACCTCACAGGGTATTCTGTTGTAGGGAGAAGAATAGAGAAGCTTTGTGAGCCGCTTTGAGTCCCCTTAAATGAGTGAGAAAAGCAGGGTAGAAAAGCCAACTCTTCTTCTTCTTCTTCCTCTTCCTCCTCCTCTTCCTCCTCCTATGGTGTGGGATCTGGAACAAAGCACAGAACTGCTATCCTGGGCTTATGGGGATATAGTCTACATGGCATGCTGACCCAGAACTCTGTGGAGAACACTGCATCAGCAAAATACTACCTGTTGAAGCCTCAAGCATGGAATCACTGCTGAAGACCAGGAGTGGAAACAGACGTCCACTACATTTCTGGTCCTTTGCTGAGATTGCCACTGTGTCCCTGGACTGAGTCAGCCAGCCCCACAACAAGTATAAAGGTTCTCATTAGTGGATTGTCTTTGGCAGTTACAGATTGAAGCCCATTAAAAGAAACCATATAAACAGATGTGTTTAAAACACTTCCACGAACCATTCTGTTTAGATATTAACCAATTACTATAAGCAGGAAGTATCCATTACATTTCAGAAGTATATCTTGGGCAGTGATGTTATATTTTGGATTTCATGGCTTAGAATTATGAACATAATTCATAGTGCTTGGTACAAAGAGGAAGCAACAGACACATAAATTCTTCTCTAGGTTGGATTAAAATCTGAGCTAGAGGAGAAATTAAACCTTCCCATCCTTCCACTGCAAACTCATCTCCCTCTAAACATATTTTTCAGTAGCAGTGGCAAAAATTGCTTTTTCCAGAGTGGCTAATACCTGATATAAGGCATGGTAATGTATCAAGTACCAAACAGCAGCAAGAGACTAAAACTTTCCTTTTCTCCTGTTGCTGTTGCTTTGTGTCACTGAGGCTGTGGCCAGATGGCATCCAAAACCGCAAAGCTTTTTTCAGCCTGCAGCAACGGCACGCCATTCATGAAAGGTTACCTCCAGACTTGCAGAAAACTACGCTGTCCTGCCACTACCACTTCCCACCTGACAGAGGAAAGAGTCAGAAGCTGAGCAGGGATGGCACAGCTGCTTTCGGTGCACCAGATGGGACGATCAGAAGCTGTGTTATCACTTCAGTGCAGCTTCCTGTCTGCCAGACAGGATGTTCCATTGTATGCAGTAGCGGTGTAGCGTGTCCCTGAAAGCACAAAGATGCTGATTAAAGGACTGAGCAGTTTCCAATTAGCCTGTGAGGTGGGGCAGAAGCAGCTGTACCATCCCTGCACAGCTTCTGACTGTCCCGTCTGTCAGGTGGGAAGTGGCAGGTCTGGGAAGGCACAGTTTTCTGCAAGTCTGGAGATAACCTGAGTAGAAAAATATGTTTGCTACATAATTAGCATACAAGGGATATGGTAGGGTCTTGACTGAGGGAAAGATTCCAGCATGGTTCAGACAGTAGTATTAGAATACAGCAGAAGCCGGTTTGGCTCTGGACTGAGGTCAGAATAAACCAATACATTTTTATTTATAATATTTAGGGCATTTTTATGCTACTCAACATTAGAAATACCCAAGTTGCTTCCAAATATTTTTTTTTAAAAAGAAACAAAGAGTAATGGAGAGCAGTAATCCATAGGAGACCAAGGGACCACCCAACAGTTGTGCTCAGCACATGATGTCTCTATGGCATATATGACGTTATCTTGGGGAAAATATGGAAGTTGCTATTGTCTTCTTCCCAGGAGATGCTAGGGATCAACCCGTGACTCTATTTTCCAGGCATCTCTCTTCTACTGAGTTACACTTATTAATACCTACATTCCAAAAATCAGCCTTTAGCATGCCTCATTCTGGTCTTGGTCCAAATCGATCAAGATCTGTATCGTGCATGAGGGCACAGTGCAGAAGCTCCTAAAACATCTCACTAACTGTTAGTGCTACCTAGTCAGACCACTGACATGTTTCCTTTTAGCTACCTTTCTCTCCACCATATTAGTGACAACAGGGTCCAAGTGCCCCTTTCTATTAGTTAAAGAAGAATATGTAACTGTGCTTTCTGTCTTGTAAAAATAAAAATGGGTTATTCAGTTTTCTGGGAAGAGCTGTTGCAGTTCTTTATCACAAGTTATCTAATCTTGATACAATAGATTTTTTTTTCCTTTTGCACAGTTAATTCTTAACACCCATATGCAACACCTGTTGCTATTATTTTTAACTACATGATACACTGTAAAAATAAGTTTTCCTTTAAATACGTGCTCAGTGTAATAGCTCATAGCAGTTCCCACTTTGATGGGTTTTGCCTGTTTCTTTTTTTTTAAAAAAATGTTCTTTTAACCCATTAAACTTTATCAGCAATATTTCATTATATCTTTTCTTATAAGAATAACATTTCAGCCACCATGCATAGTTCTGTTTATCTTTTGGCAAATGAAAAAGGTGGGAAATGAATAAATAAAGTGTTAACACACATAAGCAATGATGTTAATATTAAGATGTTAGCATTCAACACTCCCAATGGTGTTATTAACTCCTTCCCTACAACCAGTGCTTAACTATATAGTGTTCAGAGATTTTGTTATCAAATATTTCTAGAGCTCTTCTTGTTGGCTGTTTCCCCTAGGCAATGAAAGATTTTATGAGGAGCAGGTGAAGTTCTCATGGGATAAATTGTGCTCTTGGTTGTGACTGCTTCCTAGGTAGAAACTTTGACAAGTCTGTTTCATTCTTTTATTTAAAAAAAATGTGTTGCATTCTGAAGGAATAAATAAAAGCATTCATCTCCATATATGTTGATTAATTACAGTTCAATTGACAGCTGCAAGCATGTATTTGGTGCATTTGGGGGAAACTCAAAGCTGAAAAGTCAACGTCTGGCTCAACATCTATTGATTATGAACAGTTTAATATTAACGAACTAAGAGAAATATAACCAATGAAATTGTTATAAACAATTACATCATGCCTACTGTATACTATAAATAGTGTTGAAAGTGAGTGGATGGTGGGGGAACCAGCTTTGAGACATATCTCCTGGTATCCCTTATTGCTAGCAATAAGAGTCTGCAATTCCTACTTCAGTGTGTCTTACTGACGTAACACACTGAGTACGAGCCCAGATTTGAGCTGGGGCATAACATTACCACCGTTGGTTGCCTTGGTTGATCACGGATAAATTTTAATGTATTCCACAGTAACGTTTCTTCTGTTTAATTAAAAAGGATGTTACAATGTGATTATTGTAGGGTGGCCTATGCTTTACATACTTCAAACTAATATAAGAGACTTTGGTTTAAAAAAGAATGAATGACTGCCAGGAAAATGCAGGAGAACCTCCTTTATCTGCATTCAGAGGAAGTTCCTCTTGAGCCCATCAGAATTTCCCGAGCAGGTCTAAGCATCTAAAGAAGTGTGTATAATGCAGATGATAGGAGAGATTTCATAGAATTTTTCTCTCTACTTTAGTGATGTTCAAAAGTGCTTTCTTCCTTCATTGTTTGATGCACAATGATTTTTGAAAACAACACATGAAAGACTTTTTAATTGTTAGAACTTATGATAGATAGAAGTGTGTCGTTGCCTGCCTTCCTGACTTTTTTTTTAGAAAAGACTTTTGTAAGGTAGAAAATTACCTTTCAGCATTTCCAACAAATACTCTGAAGACTCTTTAGCATATAAAAGTACACTTTGTCAAGCCTGCTGATCCCGATTCATTCCAAGTTACTAAGTATTCTGTTACCAGCTTTTTTCATAGCATAAATTTCACAGTTCTTTGATTTCCCATGCAGGTTCTGCAAATAAATTAATTTCTTTTTTCCTTGTGAAGACTAAAGCAAAGAGATGTTGATTTCCCTCTTGGCTGGGATTTCCTCTGTCTTCTGTTAAATATTTTTGTAGAAAGTTTACCAGTTCCCTTGTTCAAATTGTGTTTGCATTTTCAATGTCCTTATTTGCTTCCACAGTCTTTTTGTATTAGTCATGTTATCTGTCCTAGTTTAAGTTTTGTGCTGTTACTTATAACTAATTTTGGTTACTTTATTTTTCAGGTAAATGACATAAAGATAACTATGTAATTGGTTTTATTTAGGCATGTATTTTGACAGTGTCAACATCAACATTAATTTTAGAGCTCCTGTAGTGATGTAGTTTGCTTTACATTACTTTTGCATTTCACTTTCTACAATTCAGAACTTTTAATGCAGAAGAATAGTCTGAAAGCATGTCTTTTTATTCACTCCCTCTTCTTTCTTCCTAAAACTCTGATGCTGTGTGCTTCAGTGTGCAACCTGTTAAGCATTTACATCTTTTAGGATTCTCTCTATACAGACTGGCTGCCCAGAGGAACAATAAATTTTCTTTATTTATTATTATAATTATTTTTATTTTTATCTAACCCTGTACCCAAAGGCTTAAGGGTAGATCCCAGTAAAACAAAATCACAGTACAAACAAAATTTAAAATGCATCCACTAAAAACAATAACAGTGCCAGAAAATGGGGAAGGAAAGCTGTTCCTCAGCCAAATTCCAGGCTGAATAAGTGTGTCATCACCAGTTTTCTGAATGTATATAGTGAAGCTGCCTTGTGCACCTTGGGATATAGGCTATTCTGAAGGGCTATGGGGAGGATTTCTAAAAGCTATTAACCTCATTGGTTTTCTAGTCCTTGTGGACCATGCAAACTGGAATTCTAGACTACAGGGCCCACCTGCCAGAGCCATAGGTTCCCAGGAGACATGCTGGCCACAAGAACTCCAAACTAATTTGTACATACTATGTACAAGATGCACAAAATATGATAAGCTCAATAATAACAACTCGGGACTATTCTGTTGTTTCAGAGCCAGATCACAATATCATTTCCACATGGGGATCTGTAGCACTTAAGCCTTTTAACATCTGTCTGTTCACTGGTCAGGCACATCAGCACTGCTCTGCCACTGCACCTGTCCCTCAGTGGGATAAGCCCTCCCCAGAGTAAGCCACCTGTAGACTGTTAAAAAGCAACACATATCCTGCCCAGAAGCTGCTGGATTACTCCTGGAGAGTTAGTTGCACACCCTCTTCTGGGTGTGGCATGGTGATAGGCATAGCTGCATAACTGCTGGACTGCCATGGCAACATCCAACATCTCACTTGGTGATCCAGGCGGCCCAGGCTGGCTGTTCACACTACAAGCACTACTGGCCATGTACAGGCCTAATTTAGTGCTTGTAGTGAGAATGGCCACCACTCTGCAAGATCTTTAGTAGCCTGGTATGGTATTATTATACCAGGCCAGGCCAGCAAGTGCAAAAACAGCCTATGGGCCTCTTCAGGCAAGTACATTCACCGTCTTGTGGCATTTCCATCCCTCCACCTCACAATCCTAATTTTTGGTTATTTCTTCAAGTTTTACAAATAGAAAAGGGTCCATAATATAATTTGTCCTACTCATTTGGGACACTGTAGGATCCAGTAAGTTCAGGGGCAAACAGTTTTCCTGCAGAACATATAGTTAATTCCTTAAAAGATGTCTCAAGAGTCCTTTAGCACACAAAAGAGCTCTGCTGCACCTTGATGGAGAGTTAAGCCCACTTACCATTGGATTGATCTGTGATGGAAACTACAGGCCTCTCTTCTGCATTGTGGACCAGTCTTGAGGCAAGCCCACTGCTAATATGTTCCATCTACATAAGATGGAGCATAATCCAAATCAAGGAATCCTTGATCTGGATTGCCAGTAGACCTGAAGAAACATGCGGAACGGGTGGAGAGCACTCTGGAACGGGCCAAATGGAACCGCTGGTCCAGAGGAGTGAATGCTCCATCCCAGCATGTCCTCCGCACGTTCCAAAAGGCCTAATGCAAAAAGGCCTCTGGAGTCTGTTCGTTGCCTCCATCCCATCTCATTCTCTGCATCTCATTCTCCTTTTGCCTTCAGTCTTTCCTAGCAACAGGGTCTCTTCTAGTGAATCCTGTCTTTGTATCATGCAGCCAAAGCATTTAAGCTTCAGCCTCAGTAGTTCTCCTTCTAGTGATCAGTCACGGATTATTTCCTTTAGTATTGACAGTATTACAGTCCAGGTGTCTCTTAGAGTTTCCTACAACATTACCATTCAAAAGCGTTGATTCCTCAGTGCTCAGCTTCCCTTATAGTCCAGCTCCCACAGTCATATGTTACTACAGGGAAAGCTATAGCTTTGACTAAAGGGACCTTTGTTAATAAAGCTATATCTTTGATTTTCAATATGCTGTCCAGATTTGCCATAGCTTTTCTCCCAATGAGCAAATGCCTTTAATTTCATGGCTGCAGTCACCATTTGCAGAGATTTTTGAGCATAGATAAGTAAAATCAATCACTGCTTCCATTTCTTCCTACAATTTTCCAAGGAGTCTGGATGTCATATCTCAGTTCTTTTAATGTTAAGCTTCAAGCCAGCTTTTGCACTCTCTTCTTTTACCCTCATAAAGACACTCCATAGTTCCTCTTTCTGCCATCAGAGAAGAATTATCTGTGTATCTGAGTTTATTGGTATTTCTCCCAGCAGTGTTAATTCTATCTTTTGATTCACCCAGCCCACATAAGTTACATAAACTGACAATATACTGCCTTGTCAATCATCTCTCAATCTTGAGCTAATCAGTTGTACCATTTTCAGTTCAAACTGATGCTTCTTGACCCATATACAGATTCCTCAGGGAGCAGATAAGGTGGTCTGGTGCCCCTAACTTGTCACAGTTTGCTTTGATCCACACAGTCAAAGGCTTTAGCATAGTCAATGAAACAGAAGCAATTAAAAAAAAAACCCTCATTTGCTTCCCCCATAATCCAGCTAATGTCGCCAATTTGATCTCTTGCTCCCTTGCCTCCTTGAAAACCAGCTTGTGCTTCTGATACATCTTAGTTCACATAGTGTTGAAGCCTATTATTGTACATAATCTTGCTAGCATGTCAAAAGAGCACAGTTGAATGTTCCTTGGCATTACCCTTCTTTCAGATTGGGATGTAAACTGACCTTTTCCTATCCTGTGACCACTGTTGTGTGAGATTCAGAGCCAGCCTCTGAAAGCTCCAACAGCCAGGAATGAAAGTTCCTGGTTCTAGACTCCCTGGGGGACTAATTTCAATGGTTTGTCTTGTTGCCCTGCAAAAATGCACCCCACAAAGCAAACTGGACCACAGCACTGTACCTTCTACATGCTTCCTTGATCCTGTTTATCACTGGCTAGTACATCAGTGGACCCGTTTGAATAGGTTCACCAGCACACTGGATGCAGACAGGTCAGGAGCTTCCTAATCTGGAGTATGCTCTGTCTAGTGCAAATGGAGTGAACTAGCAAGGAGCGGGTCCTCCCCAATATTTCACTATCCTGCAGTCTTAGTCCCCTTCTCAATCTGGAATAGTGATAAGTGCAGCAAGAGGCTAAGACCATAAAGGTGTTCTTACCCAAATCAGGTCGTGTTCTGTTTTCTGCCAGCTATGCTCTACTCATCAATTATTCCATTTCATTCCCCTCAGCAACTTGTAATATTTGTCTCCCTGGCAATAATCGGGTCAGTCAGAGTTTTCCTTTATTATTACTTCCCTGATGGCTGATTTTCATGGTTTGGCATTTCTGTTTATCAGTACCTGATGTTGTGATAAGCCTATCATTGCCAGTAATGAATTATATTATCTTAAAAGCTTTGCTTAAGGAAAAAAAAGCCTTAAACTGCATAGGAAAAGGTCAGAAGTATGTAGCTCTTATTCCCCTCCCCCCGCCCCAAAAGCAGGACAAAAGAAAATTGAAAATCATATATATCTCCACCTCTCCCATCTGTAACGGTTTCTCTTTTCTTACACCGTTGCCAGAAAACAAATAATTTTACTGAGGCCCAGGTTCCCGTTAAAGGACACCAATTTTCAATCATAAATATAATGACTAATTCATTGTGCATTATTTTGATTCAGTTTGGCAGGTCTGGAGTTGGGCATGAGCATCCATAAAGCAATCCTTTAGGATATCCTGAATGTGACTTAAAAAAATTAAATTGCCAAATGTTCAAAGACAACAGTGGTTTTAATGCATTTTCTTCCCTCAATAGAAACAAGATCAGTTTTCAGAACTGAAGAACAGGTTTCCTGCTAATCACTATTACCATTTAATTGCTTAGGTGCGTAAAGAATATGGGAAATGTCTGCGTACACATTGTTGTAGTGGGAAAAGTACAGAGAGCTCCATCGGCTCGGGGAAAACATCTGGGTCACGGACACCTGGACGATATTCCACAGGCTCACAGGTAAAAAGTTTTACTTTAGTTTGATGGGACTTAGCTAGTTCATTGCCCTAATCAAATACTGAAATCCTTTAGGGTAGTCATTTCACCTGAAACCTTGATTTACCTAGAAGTCTTTAGCAATGAAGGCTAACAGGTAAGAGGAACATGGGTTGAACAGTATGTTATTTTATCTACAGAAAATGACTTACCTGTCTCAAGTTCTCCCCCCGTTGCTTACAGATTTGAGGAAAGTCTTGGCTAGATTATGTGATTTAGAGAGTTAAGTTGGCAGCAATATAAAAATGGTTAGCTATATGTTTCTTCAGAGACATTTTCTGAATTCCCAGTCTAGAATACAGAATTTAAGACTGTCATTTCTCAGAGCTCAGTTTTGCCTCCATGAGGCAGAAAGTCACATTTTCATGAGTTGGCACTAGGAACTGATGCTTTTCCAGAAGGTGGGAAAACTGGCCAAGGCAGGTAAGAAAATGCTGCAATTTTGGCAGAGCCAGGTCCTTGCAAATAGCAATCGATGACTGTATTCAACATCCCTGCTTAGTTTTTGAGGCCAGACAAGATCAGTGAGATTCAGCATAAATGCTGAGGGGATGTAGGGAAATGATTTCATAAAATATTTTTCCCATATTTGGAAATCGAGTGAAAACCCTACACCGCTCCCCCCACTTCAATCTCTTTTTCTCTTTTTTCCTCAGGCAAAATATAAGTGGTCAGATTAAGCTAGGGATCTGTACCTTTTAAAACATTGCTATGGTCACCTTGTAGATGTTAACCCCAAACGATAAATAATACTCCATACCAAAGCTTTATTTATCTCAAGACATTCTAAGAGTCTTAATGGGAATGCAGCTATTATTGAGGACTCAGATTTTGGTATTCCTGCACTATGTACCTTGGCACAAAACGTAGAGAGCATCTCCTGCCCCAGACCAAGTGATTTGGGTCAGGAATGGAAGAGGCACTTTGATATGCACCTGTGAAATTGCAGGACAGGTGAATTTATTGGTGTACTTAGAAAAGGCCTTGGAAATGAGCAATCTCCAAAGGCCAGAAATGCTTTAAAGTTGTCTCCCATTGATTTCCATGTCAGGGTAAACTCCATGCAAAAAGCCAGTGGAGCCAGCTGCAATCCCAGAAGGCCATTCCTCCTGGGAAATGCTCTGTCGTGCACACATTGTGTTCCCGAGCCCCATCTACCACTGCGTTGAAGCTGCCTTTCTAGCTAGCATTGTCGGAACTCCTGTGGAAGCCATAGTCTTTCTACAGAATGCTCTCACAGGCCTTGCAAGTATGCAGCTCTCTGGCCCTCTGCAGAGAGTGAAAGTAGCACATGGTGTTTGGAACACAGATGGCGCAAATTTCAATGAATCTGTTACAGTATCTATTTTATTATATACTGCCCTAAGTTCCTCTGCAAGAATATCAAATTTTAATAGTTATGGAATAAATCAATATACCGGTATCCGAAAATCTTCTCTAACAGAAAACTTATTTCCCTCAACACTTTTTAATCAATGGGCATGCCTACCATTTGGGATTCAGGCATGGGATCAAGACCTTTAGATTGTTTTTGGAACATTTTGTACATAATGAAATATTGCTTTTTATTTTGCAGCATCTTGTGGATGAGCCATTTTCTCATATTTTGCGTGCATTTTATTAGAAAACATGGTCTGCTTTAGACCTCTATTTTTAAAATGATTCAGGGCACAATCCTAACGTTAATTAGAACCACCCCCATAGAGCTACATCAGAACTCAGTGTTTACTACATTTATTTGCATTTGTATCCTCCAGTGTTTGAAAATCAGAAATGGGGGGGGGGGTGTTTTCAATAAATATTTTCCTCCATAAATAAATGGAGTTCTTTTTTAAAACAAGAAGAAAGAACAAACAAAATTTAACCACAGAGCAGCATATTGGTCCAAAAGAAAAGCAAGTTATTTGTTTTTCTTATCTTTTAAAGCAGGAAGTCTGAGTGGAGCTTTGGCCTGCATTGTTCTGCTCCCCAAGGCTCTAAAGCAATGACATAGCCAGAGGAGACCTACTCCTAGGTTACTCCACCCTCTCCTTTCATTCCGTCTAACATAAGCTCTGGGCATGAACCTTCTTTTATACTGCAAGGAAGGGATGGGTAAAAGCAAACCAAGCCTAGCTTCTCCTTGTCCATCACTCCTGTAACATCATTCCTGTCACACCTAAGGGATGCTCTTCGTCACATTTATATTGTGCCCTCATAGATATTGATTTTCCTCCAAGGTCTGCACTGAATGAAGCTTACAGATTCAATTAAAAATACAATATTTGGAAATAATCAAACTAGAGACTTGGTTACCATTGGATAATAAAATTAAGATAATCTCTTCGTTATTTTACTGGCATTTTATGTTGCTGCCCCATTCAGCATTTTTTGATAGGAAACCAAAGTCAAAGTAGAAAAGTAATGAGTTCTGAATCCTTATGTGAGTTGAAGCTCCACCCATAGATTAACTGGCCTGTCGAAAACCTGCTTTACTTGTATGGCATCAATGTAATGATGTAGGCAAAGATTTCTTACTGTGTTGGATCATTTTCAGTTTTCCTGCCGCAAAGTTGTCCATGCTAACCCCATAATGCTGAAACCCAGCTCACAATAAGAACTAATCAGAGCACACTAGACATTTCCCTTCTAATTCTTTTTAGGTTAATTTAACAAGACTTCAGGTCTAGTTTTAGCACAAATGTCATCTTGCTAACCCTAAGTATCTTTACTGGGCAAGAGACAGAGGAATACAGCTTTGTTGATTATCTCCTACCGTTATCTTATATTGCTTTTGATACCGTTGATAATGATGTACCCCTGGAGCACTTCTGTGGAATAAAAGTCACTTTAATAACATGATTTCACTTCTACCTGGAGAGTCATTTTCAGAGAGTTCGAATGGGGGGCATCTATTTAACACCATGGCATTTATGCTGCATTCTATCTAGAGTATCATCCTGTTTCCCATTCTGCTTAGCAACTGTATGAATCTGTTGGAAAAGGTCATCAATAGATTCTGAGGAAAGTATGCCAAGAATGTTACAGGAAACTATGCCAAAAATGCTACAGGCACACAACTCTGGCCCTGTTCACATTAAGGTGATCAGGACAACCTGGCATGCTCTGGGACAGAGCATATGCAATTGCAACACCACCCATAGCCATTTCTACAGCGTGGCGGATGGTCTCAGATGGGACCAGGCCAGGTAGATCTGGTTAAGGTTTTGGATGGGCCAGCACTCATAGTGTAAATGTTGGTCACCATCCCTGATCTTAACTGCCATGGGATACTTCCCACAGCAGTTAAGTGTGAAAAGGCCCTCTGTCCCTTTATTCCAGCCAAATCAGTTGAGACAATTGTATATTGGACCTAAGCTTATCAACATGGAATCCTGACAAGATGGTGGTAGTATGAGTGGATAATTCTCACGGCAATGAGTTAGAAGAATGTTTGTTCTACATAGAATAGCACCCCCATTGTAGGAACAGAGGCAGAGGCAACATCTCCATACAAGTGGAATGTCAGACCTAGCTGTGATGAAGGTAATGGCAAACATAAGAACATAAGAAGATCCCTGCTGGATCAGTCCACAGCTCATCTAGTCCAGCATCCTGTCCCATAAAGTGTCCCACCAATTGCTTATGGTCATCTTAAGCAGAAGACAAAGGCAAACCCATCTGCTCTTGAATGTCCACAAATGGCCATTTGTGCCTATTCTCCCCCAGCCTGGAGGATGTACCTAGACACTCATTCAAGTAGCCATTGATACACCTATCATCCATGAATTTGTCCAACTCTTTCTTAAAGCTATCTATGATGCTGCTGTTATCACCTCTTCTGGCAGCAAATTCCGTAAACAGATGACCCTCTGACTTTCCTACCCATCAGCTTTGTAGTTTGCCCCCTGGTTCTAGTGTTGTGTCACCTTTTCTATACCTTGCATGATTTTACATCAGGTCCACTCTTAAACACCATTTTTCAAGGCCGGAGAGGCCTAGATGTTGCAGTCTGATTTTGTAAGGGAGATGTTCCAGACCATTAATCATTTTCTGTTGGCCTTTTACCAGTTCCACAATATCCTTTTTGAGGTATGGTAACCAGAACTGTACACAATATTCTAGATTTGGCCTCACCATGGGTTATTTATAAAGAGGCAAAATGACACTTGCTGACTTGTTTTCTATTCCCTTCTTAATTATCCCTAGCTCTGAAATAGCTTGGTTTTTGCCTCTGCTGCACACTGACACCTTCATTGAGCTGTCCAGCAGAGCCCCAAGATACCTTATATAGATATTTTAAAAAAACCATTATATAGATATAATTAGGATTCTTTGCCTGGATGTGCATTACTTTGCACTTCTTAAGATTAAAGCACATTTACCACTTAGTTGCCCACTCACCCAATGCTGAGAGATCCCTCTGGAGCTCTTCACAATCTCTTTCACAGGTTTTCAAGATGACAACATAAGTCCACCAGAGCTTTGGTCCCCCACTGCAATTGCAGCTGTGAACCCATCCATGAATTTGTCACTCGGATTTGCCTCAGGGTAGTTTAAAGAAGCTTCTTGAAAGGCCACCCCCACTGCTCTTCCTGGCTGCTGAAAGGAGGAGGAGGTTTTGTCTGCTCTTGCCTCTGGATCCCTGGAGGAGTGCAAAAATTCACTGTGTGGATCCAGTGTGAGCAGACTCCTAGATCTGGTTTTGTCACTGGAAGCACAAGTCTTGGCTTTTGTTGACTCTTCAGCTGCAGATGTTTCTGGCCTTGGATAGTCCTGCCATCATAATCCGTGCCTCATTGCAAAGTTCATTTGAGTTGTGGCACCTTCTGAGTGGATCTCCTTGTCCCTGAGGGTACATCAGGTAATTCCAGTGCTTCAGTTTCTCCAGAATTCCATCTTCACTTAAGACTTCAGGTCTGTCATGTCTCAAGCTGGCAGCATTCAGTAAGCGAACACACAGTCGTGCGCTGGGCAAACAGCAGCAAGCAGATTTCAGAGTTCTTAGAGGAGAAAGCATTAATATGTGGTCAGGAATGCCGAGATTAGAATTTCCATAGGGTCTTTGTTGTCATAAATAAGTCAGATGTTCAGGAAAACAGAGGCTGTGTCCCCATGATCAAAATACTCTGAGGCAAAAGTGAGTTTGACTTGGAGTGTCCCCATGGAAAGCCTCTAATACGGACGACATGTGGGACAAATGGCAAAAATCTGTGGCAAAAAAACCCCTTTCCAACTGTCCTTGCTCCAAATTAGGAAGGCAAGCACATATTATCTTGAGGCATGGGGACGCTTCCGGGTTAATCGGGGAGGGGTTTGGCTATCACATCATTAGCGAGCAAGGTATTGCCTGTGCTTGTTGTTCCTGCTGTGCGTGCTGCAATCGGAACTTCTTGGGGAAGGCAGCAAAGAATTTAGCTGAAAGAGAAGTGATGAGCTCTCATTTGCCCTGCAAGTGTCTCTCCAGCTACAGGCATGACATCCCCCCTTGCCTGATCACCCGATCGGCAAGGCACGCATGGGTAAAGGGCTAGATTTTGCCAACGAGCACTAGATCAGCTTAATGGGCAAAGTGCCTGTGGCTTCCCTGCACCAGGATGACAAGGATAAGAACACGAGGCTTGCTGTCATGCAGAGATGCACACCTACGCTAAACTCAGAGCTGTGGCTTTAAGCAAGGAGCCCCTTTCCCATCCTATTATCCCCCCCCCTTTTATCAGTTTTTAACTTATCTATGGTGTGTGTTTTGTTTTTGGAGGTGCAACCTGGAGGAGTTTCCCAGGGATTTCCCCTGTCATCGCTGCACCAGGCAGGACAAGGCATGGTGATGTCAGCCAGGCTTCCTATCAAGGCAAAGGGGGTGGAGAAAAAAGGATGCAGTTTCCCCATGCAAGGGTTTACTGCAGTTTGCTTGGGGACAGGTGGATTGGGCTTGAATCCACGCTCTCCTCAACTGCATGGGCACATGTTAATTTGAACTACGATTTGTATCAGGGATGCCCCAGTTCAGCACCGAAATAACTGGAACCCATGGGGACTCGCCCAGAAAGTACAGGAGCCAAGGGTGCAAGAAAAGATCTGTTGTATGCAACAGCGTTTCCTGGGTTGGGCGTTCTTAGGTAGGGCTGGGCGAGCCTCACCGTCTCACAGCTGTGTGGCATGCAAACGCATTGAACATCTCAGGTGTTCTCGTTGTTGCCTGAGAGTACTCTGCAAAGGGCGTTGGCCAGCATCTGAGCCCGAACTGTCCCCATATTGGGAGACAAGATCATTGCGTATGTTTAACCCTTGAGGCTCACCTTCCTCACTTTGGCTAGCCTGGCTGACAACCTTATCACCCTTGGAGGAGGAGGTGCTGATGGCAAGAGGCATGACAGGGCCCCACTAAGGCATCCTGGAATAGATCAAATGTTTTAACTTGCTTCTGGTTTACGTTTGTTGTAGATCTGACACTGGACATTTGAATATTTAATTTTAAGTGATATCAGCTCTATAACCTGGTCACAAAGGGTGATAAGGTAAAGCGAGAGGGCACTGAAATATCTGAGCAATTAATGGTGCTATAATGGATTGTTAGGTTTTGTGGTAAAGCCACACTTTGAACATAATAGACGTCGGGCCTTTAGGTAGTAAATCATAAAACTATACTGTAGGCAGCAACTGCAAGTATCAGCAGGGTAGCAGAGGGGATCTGCTGTGGTTCCAAGCACAGTTCAAAAACTTGAAAGCTGTGCCACCACTTAACTCTGAAATGGTGAAGAGCTTGCCTTTCTTTGTGTGTTCTGAACTCACAGTGCCATGTCCAACCCTGTCTTCTTTCAACTTTGTGCATATTTATTTACTTCTCTTTGGATTGGACTCTGCCTGTACGCTTCCTAGTACTCTGGAGGTTACCTACTCCATGTGATAAACCCCAGTCTTATTATTTAATTTGAATTACTGAGAGCAATCCTGACTCTATTAGTTGTTTATAGAGCCAGGTTTAGCTTTTAATGCAATAAGGCAGAGAAACAGATTTATGAACGGCAGTTTGTATAAAACGCAGCAGCTTACAACTTAATCAATAGGTAGGAAACACAAATTTAGGTTGTAGTGCTAATAGATGTAATTATATCTGACACTTCACCAATTTAATTTTGAGCTAAAACACACAGGGCGTAACCATTAACTTCTTAGGAAAGCAGTGTGTGATCTATGTTGTGTTACAGAGGCAATATTATTAATTCATGCACAAGATGTCTGCTAAGAATTTCCTTCCAGTACATGGAACTGTTAGCAGAAACATATCTCCTGAGCTCAGAATCCCAAAGCAGCTTTAGAGGGGTCTTATCCTTAAATGCTAAGAGTATTTTAAATTAATAAATGAAAAACAAGAAAAATAGGTCCATTCTGATTTGGGGAAGGAAAGGAAGCTGAGGTTTGACTGACTGCAGAAGCTTTACCATGCAATTTCCTTTGTTCAAAAAACATGGCTCCCCCAGCAGTTGCTGTGCTACTTAGCTGGAGAAACCCCCCCCATCCCCCAAAATCTTTGAATGTCTCTAAAACTGTGGGGCAACAGGGCAGATCTCACCAGGCAACTCTGGGATAGTCACAAGGATATATAGCAACTTCAGATTGTAGAGCTACCTGGAAAAGTTCTAGAGAATGAAGGAAATGAAGTAAGAAGACAGCCCTTTTAACAAGGTCATGAGTAGGGGCGTGCACGAATCCGATTTCAATTTTTGATTTGATTTGATTCAAATATCCAAAACTTTGAATCGATTTCAATGTTTAAAATTAGAATGTATTCACATTCGGTTTGATTTGAATACGTTTGAATCTATTCGTGCGAATTTTCTATTCGAATTTGCGAACACAAATGTCAACAACATTTGTATGTGCCTGCATGCATCTGAACACATCCATACGAATCCCGTATGAATCTCATTTTCATTCCATACGTATCCATACACATATGTATGGATGTGGGAAAGATGCGTATGGGTAAGTACACATAATTACCAATCCGTATGCATACAAATGTCCAAATAATTTGTATGAATAGATTTGAAAATTCAAAATTCGTTCAAACGTTTAAATTCAAATTTAAAGGCATTTTATTTGAATTTGAATGTCCAAATGCGAACAAATTCTATCAAATTTTGAATGTTTTGAATATTCATGCATATCCCTAGCCGTGAGATCTAAATGAATTTGAAATTTCTTTCTTTTGTTCTTTTCTTCCTCTCTCTCTCTCTCTCTTTCTTTCTTAGTGCCTGTCCACACTTATATCTGGGGCACACTCTTAGACTCTCCAGGTCACACTGTCCACATACTGTGGCACCATCTCTGCTTCAAAGCATCCTAGAGCAGTGGTTCTCAACCTAGGGGTCGGGACCCCTATGGGGGTCAAGCTACCCTTTCAGAGGGGTCGCAACAAGTCTCCCGCAGCCCTTCCCTCCCACTTCCCAGCTGCTCTACCCCTGTGGTTGGGGGTCTCCACAACATGCGGAACTCCATTAAGGGGTCGCGGCATTAGGAACGTTGAGAACCGCTGTCCTAGAGCATCTCTGATCCCTCACTCCCTGGGGAGCTTCTGGACACAGTTTATGTAGCATCTTCCATGTAAACATTCCATATGGGCACAGCAGCTGCAGCTGTGCCCATGTGCACTGCATTGCAGTCACCATAGCCATTGCAGAAGTTGCAGCGGACGTTACTATGGTGGTTTAGACAGTGTGGGATGGACGGTTTCTACCATGAGTACTGGTAGTTAAACTGCAGATGGCACTGGCACTCACAGTACAACTATGAGTCATGATCCCTGTACTTAACTGCACTGGAATACTTATTCCAGGCAATTAAGCAAAAACAGGCCCTTATTTGGCTTCAAGAGTTGTCCTTCACCCTAAGTTTTCAGGGCAGGTAGTACCAAAAACAATATCTAATTATGATAACATGTAATATTTCAACAATATTCTCATAGATATTGTGATATAGATGTTTCTTATATGGTAACCTTAATCAGTTTACTTCTAAATCTGATGGAGAAGAAGACCCCAAGTGACTGCTGACCATTCATGGTCATCAAAGCCTTAAAGCCTCTCCCTCACTTCCTGGATGAAAGAATCAAGTAGAAAGAATGGTGCCCATGGCCTACCCTCACAATTCCAAATTCATAGGCTGAAATGGTGGGGCAATCCTTGCATTATAGTTTTAGTATCCACATATAATGATTTTAATGATTTTTATTAACTTTAAATATCATGCATATTGACTTCCATTAAGATGAAAATTAGTACTCTACAGCTATCAGTGATTTAGCTAGGCTAGTTTTGTTTTAAAGTTTATTTGTGATTGTAAGCAAATAATTAATCATAGGGGGCTGGGTTGCATTAGTCCTCATCAATAATCAAAGATCTGCATCATACCTTTTGTGGGTTCCCAGACAATTAGCCTAAATATGCGTTTGCACTGGTATTTCAAACAACTCCATTTTGCATTAAGCAACTGCACATAACTGCCATCTGTTCAAATCTCTAATGCGCCCCAGCAAGCACCCTGAAGCTTATGTGCCTTTTCTAATTTTGGCTTCACTTTTTTATTCCTTGCCATTTAAAGAAAATGAAAAAGAAGGAGGAGAAGGAGATGCATGAATTTTCATGAAGTTTTGTGCACAAAAACATTTATAGATCCTTCCATGTTTACCATTGGGGCACCTCATATTGGAAGGAAATAATGACTTCTAGCCTGTCTTGCTTCTAACGTTGGCTGTGTGTGATTATGTGTCATTGGAAACCCACTAGACTAAGGGTGTTTTTCCACTGTCACTAGAAGTACCCATTAAGTACCC
>MTQE01002560.1:8234706-8267176 GCA_014337955.1 Aspidoscelis marmoratus | reverse complement strand
GAATTCTTTAAACTGAAATAACACATGCCATGAAGACGCGCCCTGAATGTAACAAAGCTCTGAATGAAGACACAAAAGCTTTTGCTTCACGTTCAGAGCGGCTGCCCAGTCACCTCCAGAGCAGATTCAGATTGGATTGGGCCCTCCCTCCCAACTGTCATCAAACAGGCTAGGAAGGAACCATCATGCCTGTGGGAGAAAAAGAAAATAAAAGTATTTTACCATTGCAAGGACACTGTTGCTGCCAGAGTGCCCCAGTTACCTCCCACACCATTTTCCTTTTGTATCTTGTCTCTTTAGATTGTAAGCCTGAGTACAGGGACCTGTCTAAGATTAAGATAATATTGTAACCCAGCCTGAGACTTTCGGGTAAATAGGGCGGGATAGAAATACAGATAAATAAAATTAAAAATTAAAAAGGCCAGTATGTGAATATAGCCAATATTTGATTCAGATGTGAAGTTTCAAACATTCACAATCCGTACCCACTTTGCCCATTCATACCCATAGCACACCTGGTTCAGCAGTCTGTTCTTACAGTGGTCAATCAGCCGCACAAGGAAGTCTGCTGGAAGGGCTGTTTGCAGTCTCTCTACAGCTGCCCTTTGAACACATCTGCTACCATCAGGGCTAATACCATCAACAGTCTTGGTTTCCATTAATTGGTCCAAAACCTTTTTAGAAACTATCTAGGCTGGTGGCCAACACCACATCATTAGGGGTATAGCTGCATGTCACTAAGGATTCTATGAAGGGTAGGTTCATGTATTGCACATCATGCGCTTTGCACCATTCCAGTTTTTATTATGTATAATAAATGTATATGCTATCTGGTGGATAATGCATCAATAAACAATATCTGTCAATTCTGCTGATGCAATTAAACTTTACTTGTTCTTATATTTAAGCAAAAGTAACAACTAGTTTTAATAGGGTTTCAACATTCCCATAGACTATGTTATCTCCAGAAAAGTATACAGTTCAAAATATTGCAGGCTTCTTTTCACCCGCCTACCCCAATCAGGTACAAAAGCTGAAATGAATCAAGACAATGGCTTTTGATTTAGTTTGAAATATTTGAATAGTGTCAAAAGAGCAATTTGATTCCTTCTTGGCAAATGAGTTCAATTTAGAAAATCAGCTGAAACAATGTTGCAGAAGTCAAAACTAAGAATTTTTTATGTAGCCATAAACTGTCAAAGTTAACCCAAAGCTTAGTGCTGAAGCATTTCATGGGAAATTGTGGCACTTTGCGACATCTCATCTGCAAAAATATTCTTGAGCAGCTTACGAGTAGCAGAGTTCCAACAGAAACCTCTTTGTCCAGATGGCAAGAAGAAAATGTAGAATTTTGTTTAACTCCCAAAATTGCTGCCAGACAGCAGGGCAAAATCACAGGGCAAGCGAGGGCACTTACCTTGTCTGGCACTTGCTCCTGATGACAGAACTATGCAAGCACCTTGTTCCCACACTTGTGTAGCGGGTGTTTTCAGCCTGGCTTTGCCCCTACAAAGGAAAAACCCAGGAACGAGCAGCAGACAAGGCAAGCAATATCGCTGTTTCTGGAAAACTGGGGCCAGGAGTTCTTCTTTCCCAGAATAATAATATTCTGGGATTTCACCCCTATAATCCAGAACTATGCTGGGATTGCATCAGATACGTGTGACAATCCCAATATAGTGCCAGGATAATCCCAGGTTTTGTACCCTGTCTGGACACAGCCATCCACAGAGGAACAAATGTTTCAACAAACTGAAGGACAGATTCTTGTACAGCATTAGACCTCCATTTAGAAAAAAAAACATTTCCCTTGATATGAGTCAAAATGTGTTTGCTGTCCAAAGAACAGGCCCTTTCTAAGGAATCGCTTCTACCTTCCTGAGAATGAGTCCCACTAAGGTCAGTGGTGCTTCTTCTGAGGAAAATGATGCCTGCCTTGTAGTGTTATTCTCTGGAGAAGCTGCCCATGTTAGCTTTTGTATCTCTGGAGGCTTCCTCTACTACTCTCTATTCCTTTCTCAGCTTCTCTGTTCCTTTCTCAGGTTAACAAACTTGCACTCAAGAGAGTAAATTTGTTTATCTAAAGAATGGGAGCTCATTGCACCTAAGAAACAGCCAGCAGGCAAATAGCTCTGTACACCTCAGATGACTTTTTTCCCTTGTTCATATGTTTCCATTCCTTACTGAGATTGTTTACGTAGGATTTGCAAGCATAGGGAAGATCCTTTACTGTTCCAGCCTCTGTTCTTGGCTTCCAGGAACTCCTGTTCCTGTCTTTGATGTAAGCAGCTTCTTAAATAGATGCTTTGTCCCTGGGGGTGACATAACCTGATCAGCTGTGCCTTCCCTGGTGCTTGTAGAGAATAGGCAGTAGTGTCTGCAGCTAGGGATAGAAAGTTTACAGAAGCAGAGCCTGGCTTCAGCTCCATCAACATATCATCAGTTCAAGATTTTGTTTTGTTTTTTTGCCAGAGGAGCTATTAATCATCTGTGCAGCACCTGGTGGAGTTTATCCAATCACATTCACTTCTACCACTATGACAGCCCTGGCACATCAGAAGAAGGAAGCCCTGGGAAAAAGAGGGAGAACAGAAATGGGCAGAAAACCTTGAACTGGAGCCCTCCCCTTTTTGCTCAGTACCTTGAGCAATTGTTCTGAGACACACACACACACACAAAAAGACTATTCAATTGCCTTTTGTCATTCAGAGAGTCAGAGAGACCCTCTGCCCTGAGCAATTCATGATGTGCTTTCACATTAGGCAGCCCAGTGAAGAAACTGGCAAACCAGCCCCAAGTGGTTACTTGTGTGGGATCCTCTTCTTTCCGGGTCAAGGTGTGAATGTTACTGGTTTCACCATGCTCTTCTCCAGTGAGACAATGAAATGGGACTCATCCCTGTTTCTGGCACCAACCCCTGATTCATCCACAGCCATATCCTGCCTTTTGACTATGTCTTTTGGAATTTCTCTTGTGATGTGCACATGTGCATTTAAGTTTTCCAGGCTTCCCCATCCAGTTCCAGATCCCCTAAGCATTAATAATAAAGTTGTGGCCCTGTTATTTAACCCCACATTTGGTCTCTTGTCTCTTTATTCTGGGGAATGGGTGGTGCAAAAGAATCTTATCGCAGATTGTGTGGTAAAACTGATAGTGAATTTGTCTTTGCCATTAACAAAGTGTAGCAGCAGCACAGGATAACTGAAGCTGCATCAGCACACAGAAAAGAAAGGTGGCTTGAAAACTGCTTAGAGGTTGTATTGTCTGCACACCACACCTCTAATCCTCATTAAAGGTCAGAAAATGCACTTTTAAAGGCCTTTAATATGAATTAAAGTTTGGGATCAGAACATTAGTGTACACATGCTACCGCCTCTAAACTGCTATCTTTTTCATCTCATTTGTAGCAGCTTTTGGGCTGTTATGCCATGTTCCGGGTTACTTCTGAGAACCTAAGCTTTCGGATATAGCTGCGATGTCCATGAGGATTTTGACTCTTCCTAGAGCAAACTTCTCTGAACATGGATATCACAGCTATATCCAAAAGCTTAGGTTCTCAGAAGTAACCTGGAACACAGCATAACAGCCCCAAACCTGCAACAAATGAGATTGAATCTGGCCATGAAAGCCTACATAAGACCACCTTTTTCATGTGTGCACATGCTGCCTTACTAACTGCAGGTATGAGTAAGAGAATCAGATGATGATCTTGAATAACAAGAAAAGGGTGAGCAAGGTGAAGGAATCCTAATGCACAGAAACTATTGAGGTTGAAGGCTTGTTCACATTAGAGTTGTAACAATCAGCAGTATCTTTGGCTGTAAGCCTAAGAAACCAGAACCTCAAAGTTTTCACTATCCTCCTAACAACAGCAGCTACTATCAAAAGCAAATAAACAGAAAGAAGAACCCATCTTCTATCACTTGCCAGTCATGCCCCCAATAGAAATATGTATAGCAAGTTTTGCTATTTTTTTCCCGGAATCAAAACCAGAAGACTTGTACAGTTAAGAGACAATCTACTTAATTAAGTATTTGTGTGTTTTTTTGTTTTTTAAAAAGTAATATTTTAAACATGGCAAAATCCATACTTGGATATGGCCAAAACTATCAACAATATGCAAGATTCAAGTTTTCCAAAACTCTTGAAAATGGAGCAATGTAGGGAAGAAGATACTTTGGCTGACTCCAATGGTGGCCTACAGATCGGGACCATTGGATGGGAGATGAAAGATGGGGAGTGACGCTGGATCTGATTCTGGTGGTCAAGAGCACAACCTGATCTCAAACTGGCACTGGCTAATCAGCAGTAATGGAGGCTCTTTTGTTGTGAACAAAGACAAAACAGGTCTACGTTCAAAGGAAACAAGGTCCTGACTAATAGTAATAAACTCAAATCAAAATGTATAAGATCAGAATGTCAAAGTAACTCAATATTTACTAAAAATAACATATAAAATTACTTGTTATGAAATAACCAATCAGAAAAAAACAGTGTAGAATAACAAAATGGAAGAATATCATACATATAAATAATCAAAACATTCCATGAGCTGATATCCTGGTGTACAAAGTTTCAGTCCAATATAAAAAATTTTAATAGGGGCCCAACAGTCAATCGTAGGCTACCAGAAGAAACCAAGAGCCAGACGCGTTTTGACGTGAGTCTTCATCAGTGGCTTTAAGAAATGGTGTTCTTCAGTTGTTTCATTGTTTTCAGCCTATGGTGAATTGAGTTATTTTATGTACTAGCGAACATCTTGTCCTTTCTCCTTGAGGATTTATATTCGGTGTATATTTTACTATACCAAGGAATGTTTTATGACTATCCAACTTTGAAGAACACCATTTCTTAAAGCCACTGATGAAGACTCACGTCGAAACGCGTTTGGGGGGGATGACACAGGGGCTGCTTTCCCGTAGAGATGGGGGAGGGGACACAAAAGAACAATTATTCCCTATGGCTGGAACACTTGGAATAAATTCAGAATAAACTGAGCCCACCATGAAACTGTAATGTGTTCCAGCAGATGCTCTGGATGTTCTCAGCAGAACAAAAGACAAAGCCCAACTCCTCCATCCACAAATTGTCCATTTTTTAATCCATACAGATGAGGATTAAGCAGTTAGAAGGCACAATGAGATAGTTAACATCTGTTAGACTTTTTAGCCTTTCACTCCACAAGTGCTCGTTTAAGAGGGGGCAGCTGTTTGTTTTTACTGAAATGCTTTAGAGCTATATCTTCATTTACTGGTGAAGATACCCGGTAAAGTACCTAATACTGGTGCAGTTCCATGTGCAGTGGCAGGCAGCTTGTTGCCATCGCACTGCCCCATTTCTAGACACAACTGTCAAAAGTGCTATTTTTGCAAGGCTCATTTTCAAACCCTGAACAAAAGCACTTGCAGCCCCACTGGGAAAGATACTCGGTGCTCAGAAATGGAGGCACAGAGATGTCTTTTTCAGCTGCAGTCTGCAGGACCTCCCCACATGCCTGTAATGAAGCTGCATCTCTGGGTAACTGGTTTCCTCACCAACGGCATTTGCAAGCGCTATTGTTTGTCAGCTGACTACTCTTCGAGTTATTTGTCATTTGAACCTACACTTCTTGCAAGATTAAGAAGGATTAACTGTGTCCCACTTTAATTAGAGATGAAGGTCAAACTTTTACTTCAGAGTGGTGAAGCTACGTGTTCCAAGTCAGTGTTCACCTTAACAAAGTGAAAAGCCATATGGTTTTCATCCACCAAGACCCATTTTTAAAAAAATCAGTTTTTCTTATTGCAATAGGTGGAAATGCTGTATTTTTATTATGATTATGTAAAAGTACTGTTTAATTACTGTCTAAGATTGCCTTCAAACTGTTGAATTATTAATTTCTTCATGTGTCACAAATACAGATGCTTAAATATTAGAGTGAAAATGCAAAATTCTTTCTTGTTAGATGAATTCTTCACTCAGTACTGCTGTAAACAGGGTTGAAGGTGGATATTATCTCAAGGGTTCACTTAACCTTTACAGACATACATGCTATGTAATGTCATTGGACACTAGCAACTCTCTTACAGAATATTAGGGAAGATTTTCGTTTTTAAACAAAAGATCTTAGCTTTCAAAATGACTTAGAGGTTAGTTATTATGGAGTATGTTGAACCTCATTACTTTTGTGAACCTAAATGGAACAAATTTCAAGACCAGCATCCTGGATCCTCAAAATGAAAAACTATCACGTCAGCATTCAGAGGAACTGAAGATGTCCCTTCCTAACTGATGGAGGACTTGATCTGATCAGAGCTTAAACTGACCAGCCCTTTAGTTCCATTTTTGGAAGAACTTGGACTGAACTGGTTATTATTTTTTTTAAATGAAACATTACAGGAAAAAAGACACTAGTTTTTATGCTCTTCAAGAATTAGTGTGTTTTTTAAGAATTATAATGGTACAGTAGGTAATACCCCAATACCACTCCCAACTTCATAACCTTAGTATTCATCATGTCTGAATGGCAGTGGGACAAGGACAGGTCAGGGTAGATTATTTCTTGCCTGCTTTTATGTCAGCTCTTGGTATGCTCACGCTGTGGCTTCTTTAAGAATATAAGAAGAGCTCTGGATCTCTGCTGGATCAGGCCATAGCCCATCTAGTCCAGCACCCTATCTCAGATAGTGGCCCACCAATTGCTTTGGGGCATTCTCAAGCAGAAGACAAAGGCAAAACTTTCATCTGCTCTCAAATCCCTGCCTGTCTCTTCAGCTTGGAGGCACTATCCAGGCATCCATTCTAGCAGCCTTTGATATACCCGTCCATGAATTTATCTAATCCTCCCTTAAAGCTATCCAGGCTGGTTACTGGCACAACGTCTTCTTGTAATAACTTCCATAGGCAGATGCCTCTTCTGGCTTAAAAAATATTTCCTTTTCTTGGTTCTAACTTTGCTGTCCATCTTCCTCATAGAGTGTACGCTGGCTCTAGTCTTCTGCAATGGATAAAATATTTTTTCACTGACTGGAAAGCACTCCCAAAGTATTATCTATCTATCTATTTATTTAAAAGATTTATATCTTGCCCCAAATCCCAAGATCTCTGGGCAGCTTATAATAAAAAACCATATAAAAACAGAACATTAAATACATAGCCCATTAAAACAATATTAAACAGCATAAATAGTTTAAAAAGTTAAAAGTTAAAATAGTGCTAGGTGAATTAATGCCCAAAGGTCTTAATAAAAAGCCAGGTATTTACTTGGCACTTAAAAGTTAGCAGAGTTGGCACTAATCAGGCCTCCAAAGGAAGGGCATTCTATAGGTGAGGTGCCACAGCTGAGAAGGCCCTCCCCCATGTCTCAACACAGCAGATTTCTCTAATTGCTGGGACACAGAGGAGCCCCCCTCCAGCAGATCTTAAATGTCGAGCAGGTCTGTATGAGAGAAGGCGTTCCCTCAAGTATTGAGGTTCCAAGCTGTTTAGGGTTTTAAACACCAACACCTTCAATTCAGATTTGAAGTGTATAAGTAGGATATTACGTAAATGGAAATTTCCCATCTTTTTCTAGCAAGGTTAAATAGCACTTCTCTTTGTTGAGCAGAGTGCTGGCAGGCACAATGCAGCAAAGTTGATATAGCTGCCATGTGTAGACATCACCCTTGTGGCACTGAACTTCACTGACAAAGTTTTAAACTTTTTCAATGACTTTTTATTCTTTCCCTCCCTAACCAAATTCATATCACAAATTTGCTCACCTCAAGAAGAGTGATACTCCACACCAGGTTCTAGGATTTCTCTAAAAATTCTGCTCTGCAAAACTAATGCTGACCCTTGTCTATTTTTTTAAAGAGAACATTTAAAAGGTGGTGTAACATGATATCTCACGATAAACAGTGTTTTTATTGCAATGCTTTGATATCCTACCAAGTATTTGATATAGAAATATGTTGCACTGTATTAAGCTTCATCCAGACAATACTTTCTTAATCTGCATTATTTGGATAATCCAGAGTACAGCACAACCAGGCACATTTTATTCCAGTTTATCCATGCTTTATGTCAGATTAGTCAAATAATGTGGATTAAGTAAGTGCTGTCTAGATGAAGCTTTATTTAGTTGACACATTGTGAAAGTTCATATTCTGTAGCTTTTCAGTGTTGTTCAGTGTTTTACTGTTTTTACGGTTTATGCCTTCCAAAATAGAAACAAGTTCTCAAACAAATTAAACACATTCAAACTTTGAGATCAAAGTCATCTTATCACTTTATTTGTATACCAAAGTATACCAAAGGTGGTTGACAGAAAAAAACCCACTACAGTTTAAGTCATATAAAACAATATTATTAAGTTAAATGCAAAATACAAAGATATATAAAATGCTTGAAAATACTGAAAAAGAAAACATGAGGTTTTGATGTCCTCAGAGGCAACTACAAAACCAAGAAGTTAGCCAATAATTTAAAAAGTTACATGAGAGATAACTACAATATGATGTCCATTTTATTATTAAGGGTGAGGCATTTGAATTGTTAACATTATTTATTCAACTGAACTGATCCAGTATTACAAAAGAACTGTCAAACATTTTAAAAGTGTCAACCTTGCATGGAAGATAATCAATAGGTTTAATAGTTGCATCACAGGAAAGACAAATTAGATTGCTGTTACAAGGGGACTGCCATTCTAACCAACACTTGATGATTTATTATAACATTTTACTCTAAGGGTATTTGTACTAATATCCACTTTGTTCTGACCATAATAATTGTGAAACTTGTTGAACAAAAAGTGTGAGAATTTTAAGCTTGCTAGGAGCAAAGAGCACAGCAAAGGCCACATACACCCAGACGTACATGTATTTTTCCCAGCATCACTACCATTCTTCTCCAGCTGTCACTCTGCCTGCACCCTCGCTCACCTGCTCTTTCATGCCCATGGCTCTCAACTTTCTCCTTTATTTGTCCTGCTGCCCAACCTCCTTTCCAGTATGCCTGTTTCACCGTCATTGTTAGCTTCCTCAGCCATCCTGTTCCCCTCTATCGCTTGTAGGGATATACACAAATGTTCTTTTCTTATTTGATTCATATTGAATTGAATGCAAGAAAATTCATATTTATTCAAATAGATCCCCTTCAGATGTAGTAGGATTCAAATTCAATATGAATGTTCAATCCCATACGAATGCATACAAATCCCACACGAATCCCATATGAGGTTTCATTCAAATTCAAATGTCCGAATTCAGCCAAATTCATACAAATTTTGAATGTTTTGAATAGTCATCCAAATCCCTAGTCCCTCAGCTTACTCGGAGCCCTCTCCTCTTATCCTGTGGTTCCCCTCTGCACACCCACCCCTACATCCCACAACCTTTATTTCTGGTGGTGGCATTGCCAGAACACACACACACTTTTATAAAAGCCACTCAGAAAAAACTCAACGGCCACAGGACAATTGGGGGTTGCTTGGGGTCTCCTGAGATCACTCAGAATTTGTGGGTTTATGTCCATAAGCCCAGCAGTAATTGTGCCACTGATTGCACCTCAGCTGGACCTTCTACCCAGTAGGCTTTTAGCATTAGTGACTGCCATTTTGTGTGACACTGGGAATAAGTCGGGGGGGGGATTTGCTCTGCTGTTAGGTGTACCCCTAAGACTGCAGCGCAAGTGTGCAAGAATTCAATAAGCCTGCTTTTACTAACAAATAACACTAAAATGAAATTAAAAGAATAACCTGGGTTATTCTGAAATATTTCACCCCGCTTACATACTAGGTTAGCAGCTGGCAGCATGTGACCAATGTTGAGCTTGTTGTGCTTTATTGTATGATAAATCATGTTTCTATGGGAGGGATTGCTATATAGAAGAATAAATAAGTAAACAAATTCTACTTAGAGCTATGTTTTTGGATCCTCATTTTTCAGCATGTTATCATCAAGCATAAACGCTGCACTCTTGTATCTTGCTTAAGGTAGGTAATGCTTTGCAGAATGAACTTGAGCCATTGGATGTTGGTCAATCAAGCTGTAAGTTACAATGTGTTCATAGACTTAAAGAAGGCTTAAAATTGGAACTGTTACAGGACAAAGCAGGCACCGGTGGAAGACTGAGGCTTAGAGGATATCATGCTTAAATTGGTTAAACTGTCTGCCTAATCACTTCTGTGCCCACTTCAGTGTTCTTGCTTTGGTGTTTAAAGCTGTTATCTCAAGGACTGCCTATACTTGTCTATGCCTACTTGGCTCAATTGAACTAGTCTTGAAAATGTACTTAACTTTCTTTGCTAACATATGCTGAAAAGCAGCTTTTAATGGAATTACAACTCTTGGGTCAGGTCTACATGGGGCTATACCAACCTTTTTCCAATGCTATGCAGTCATATGAATGCTGAAAGGGCTGTAAAAAAAATGGCTTTGAGGTCCTGCACCCTGCAGCATGCTTTGGAACATGACTTCTCTGGACAGGATATCTTGGCATGAGAGATTTTAAACTTAAAGCAACTTAAACATAAAAACTGAACAGAATGCAGAGCATCTCGCTTAACATTTCCAGCTGCTATTTGTAATGTAAGGAGTCTTTATTAGACTTTTTTAAGGGATGTGCAAAAGAAGCTTTTTGCCGTTCAGCAAAGAGTTGTAGAGCCCTGAGACTCTAAGATCATTCATCCAACAGTGATAACATCACCTGTGGCATCACCATACAGTAGATACTCACAAAACACACTGGGTATCAAATGATACTAAGAAATGAAGTAGAAGCAATTTCCCTTGTGACAGTCATTTTCTAGGGTGAACAATCTCAATATACAGTATTAGTGCAGTTAGATGGCAGACTGTTTTCAGTAGAAAAATACCGTAATTACTGGAAGCTGGAGTGTAGGGGCAGATGTCTTGGGACAACTAGAGAAGAGCAAGGAGATGTATTGGTTAGGACTTTGGAGGTCTCTCCAGAGAATGCTTACATGTGTTCAGACACATTTTTAATCTCAACCAAAGGAAACTGGAAAACGGATCGTCAGAGACAAATCAGTGTCTGCTTGGCTTGGTAATATGGGAACCACAGAAATAATCATACACCTCCCCAGGCCCAGTTATTTTCCCTTTTTCCCATACAGAGCCTCACTTTCTGTCTTTTGGTTCTTTCTTCTTGAGAAGTATATTCCCTCTTAGGACAGAATCTAGCAGGATGCTCAGCAATCCAAGCACAGGGATTTGCCAAGTATTCTTTATTAAAACAGAAAAGGCACTCAGATAGCTATGAAGAACAAAGGGCGAATTCCACACTTTGCCTCCTGTCACTGGGAGGGGAAGCGCTACAATGTTTTAGACGTCTGCACCTGTGGGTGCCCAAAGCATTCAGAACTTAGCCAGCCCTCAACTAAGCATCAGCTAAGTGCAAATGGCCATTGTTACAGCAACCATTGCAGAGCCCCAGTGACGGTGCCTGTGCAGCATCATTACCCAGGGCAGCCTGGCAATGCAGTGTGTAATCATGCTTGCACTGTCAGTTATGTCCCCCCCCCCGTACTTTTTTCACCAGGGAGAAGTGCAGAAGGAGCATGCAGAACTTTAGTAGCCTTGCTACTAGTATCGGCATAGAGTTAGTATAGATTGTTCCATGCCCATACAGCACAGGGGATGCTCTAGCATGCACAGAGCTATTTGTGGTAAAGAAACAGCTCCATGAAGTGCAGATACTCTGTTCCGGAGTGTCCCCTGCATGTCCTTACAATGTAAGTGCAAAAAGGCTCATTGTCTAGTGGAAGGATCAGATATGCAAGATCTAATGCTCTTGCTGCGGCACAATTCACTGTGAACCTATGAAACTGCCTCATACTAAGCCATGCTGATAGATTGTGCAATGCAGGTAAATAAGAAACAGAAAGTCACTGAGTCCAGTGGATTGGAATGGTACAACATCATACCATTTCAAGCTACAGTGTACCATCAGCAGACTTTATAAGCTGGGGGAGGAAGGGACCCTGGAGGGAGTGATGTTTCATCATTTTCTCCTGCCATACTGTTGTCAGTTTTAACATGCTGGCCATCCCATGGTCTTGGTGTGGGATGTATGAAAAATGGTAGAGTACCAACAGGTACTCCACAGTGGCTTTGTACCAGCCAGTATCCTCTTTGCTAGCTGCCTGTCTGCCCTCTGCAATATCAGTGATGTCTACTTGCAGTGGTGAACCACATTCTGGGGCATATGAGATGCCTACTGCCTTGGCAAGCATATTGTTTTGGCACCCCAAGAGCAAACGAGGGCAGTTTCATGAAGAGTAAGAAGATATTTGGGCCATTCTGTACTTGAGCTTCATATTCCAGGACAGGGTAGAATACACAACCTCTCCCAAGCTATTGACACTGAGTGGAGCAAGGCTATCTACATTTCAACAGCTCATCCCATTCCATGCCTGGCCACTACCTCTGACGAGCCTTCAGAGGCAGCACTAAGGCCCTTTCTGCACTTATTTGTAGTAGATTTAGATCAGTGGATCCAGAATAACTAGACCCACTGATCCAGATCTTATGGAGGCATGGGCCAGATCAGCACTGTCTGTACAGTGCTGATCGGTCCATGCCTCCCTGCAGCTGTAAAGCTCATGCAACCCTTGCAGCCTCCCCTCCTCCAAAGGCTAGGAATGACTGTTCCTAGCCTTGCAGCTGCAAGATGGAGGGAAGAGGGCTTCTTGATCCACACTAATGTTTGGATGAGGAGACCCAAGATCGGTCTTAAGAGGCTCTCAAGACCAGGTCAAAGGTGAGTGCAGAAAAGGCCTGAGGCTCCAATTCCTGGCCTTCTGCCATTATATCTAGGGTGTGCCATCAACATACCTCCATGATTTAGCATGCTGGATCTGGGTCAACATCAAGGTTTTCAGCTATACTGGGCTACAGTGCCAATTTTGGGCACCCCCGTTCAGTTGACACTTCATCTAGTGCAGACAAAATGTGACAAAACTGTTACCTGCCTTAGTGCTCACTAATATATGGGTGACAGCCTGGTATTCCAGAATTTGATCCAATGTGGAAAGAGTCTTTGATATCTTGGGGACTAAACACCCATCCTGGGAGACAACACATTTCATTCAAATCAACAAAAGCTAAATCAGAGCACCATCTAGGAAATTTAGAGTCCTCTCAGAGACTGTCATGGTGGACACTGATGTTCTTTCTTGGTCTTGTTTGTTCCTTGCTTCTCTGGACATGTACACTTGAGAATCTACATTATCCCTTCATCAGCCGTTAATCTGGTAATCTGCCTATGTTTGACCAAGGCCATGATTCCACTTACTGAGGTAAACTGGCTGGGCTTCTCCAGTGCACCACTGGCAAGCTCACATTGACTCTTTCTGGCTTCTTGTGTTTCATGGGCTATACGTAGGCACAAGAGGCTTATAAGTTGCATTGCCATGAACCACAAAATATGCCAAGACTATCTGAAGAGGTGAGTGTGTGAGTTTCAGTATCATTCTTCATACCCTGATTCTAAGATGCTCCCCCTGTCCTGGGGAGATGAGTGCAGGTCCCCAGATGCTTCAGTGTGGTGATAAATAGACTTGTATCACCCCAGGGGTGGGGGAAGAGTTATCAAGTGTGAACTGGAGACACTGCCTGTCTCGTGCTTCTGGCAACCCTTCCACTCTTTTGACTTCTGAGGCTTTGGGTCTTAGTGAGTTACGGTACTGTATGTAATAACTTTTATACTGATAGTCAATCTCAAAGGCCAGCATGCACGAGGTTGTGCCATTACCAGTTTCTACATTATCTCTGTCTAAAGAAGGAAAGGGAAAATAGGAATGGGAAACCAAACAAACTGAGTTTTTACTGTCTTCTTCTTTAGACGTCCTCTCTTGTCTTCGCAAAATGCTTTCCTGGAGCTCTTCCTATCTTACAGGAAGCTCCTACTTCTAAAACATAGCTTACTGTGAGACATAATTTTTGGTCTTTAATAACAAAATTCTTTCTTGCATTTTCTGATATCCATAAACTGTAGTAGAAGTGACTTAGAAAGAACTAAGCAACAGTCTTGAGTAGTGACTGTGGCATCTGTGAGAAAATTGTAACAAAGATGTAGTGGGTGTTAAATGTGTCATTTTGTGTTAAACCATATTCATTATATTTGCTTGGCCTTTCCTTTAGAGTTTCACACTTTAGCGAGAATGTGTTCATCCTTTTTATATAGCAAGCATGCAAAGTGTCTCCTCAGTTTATACTCTGAACAATTAGTCTGAGGCGTTGCGTAGGGCCGGTTTAGCATCTCTTCAGACCTTTTTTGTTTGCACTTCCAGTGGCATCTCTGCTTTGGTGGCATTTAGCATGCCAGTGGGATTAGCTGGCCACCTTTAATCAGGACTGTTGAAAATGTTGTCAGTCTGAATGTTTTCTCTTTTTTTAATCACATATGCCTGATTGACCTTTTTTTGCTTTTTTTTTCTCTGTCTTTCTATTGGGCTGCTCCAGGAGCCATGGCTAACCATCTTATAACCAATGCTCTCCTTCGTCCTCATGGCACTAACAACCCTTATAACACATTGCTCGGGGAATCGGCCGTCTATAACAACCCTTCTGTCAGCATGTACAACACACCAGGTGTGGTGGAGTTTCTCTCATTTTTCTAGTGAGAGTCCCATTTTATGTGGCTTTTATAGGCACATTTTTTCCTTTCTTTTCCTTTTCCCTCTTTTGTTTTTTGAGCACTAAAAATTATTTCCCCACCATTTCAAAGCATTTTCTCATTTCCCCAGGCTTTTCTTCAAAGGATCTAAATTAATTTTGCAAGACACCCATTAGTTCAGACCTACTCAGATGTGTGACCTTTTCTTTTAATATTTTCAGTGTTGTTTTACTCTCCAGCATGTGTTTGGTCAGTTGTATCCATTTATCTCTCGTGTATTTCTTTGTCAAACTTTCATTTGAGAAACAGGAGGCCTGTCCAAGGTAAGTGATATCAAAATAGCCTTTTAACCCTAAGTTTATTGTCGGGTTTTGAGATTAACAACAAGATTAGACTATATCTCTACTGGTGTTGTTATTAGGTACTATTGAGTCAGTACTTTGTCCTGGTGACCACTTGACAGTTTTCTTGGCAGATACAGATATGGTTTTCCATTGCCTCCTTCTAAGATGTTCAAAAACTGAACTTGCAACCTTATGATTTCTGGGGAGTTGCCCTGCCATCAAGAAACAATCATTCCCTGTTCTCCATGTCTGGAACTGGAGGACTTAGTTTATACACAGCCTAAGTTACCCAGTCCCCAGTCCCCATGTTTGGCATTGAGGGACATAGTTTACACACAACCTAGGTAACACAGAACCATTGATATATATATATTTTAAGATGTAAGTGCTCTTTGTGTTTGTTGAATGAGAATTTAGGGAAAGCAACTATAGCAAAGCATTGCATGAATACCAAACAGAATATTTCACAGATGTAAAGGTGCAGAAAAATGCAAGGCTGTATAAGTAAAAGTCCATGATTGTCCTACTTTTACAGAGCTACCTGAAATGTGTGCAATGATAATCTCTTTATACCAACCATCTTTGATGAATTTGGTAGCCTTAGGGTCGTCTGCACTTACCTGAGATCCGGTACAATTAACAGCATAGTCCTCCTGAGACCCACCCTGTTCCACAAGCTGGTGTGGAACAGAGAAGCCACATCCCCTGCTAAAATGCATTGGACAGAGTGTAGACAAGACTAGACAGCCCCAAATAGCCACCTAGTTTAGTATACCTTTTTTAAAAGGTCTACCAGTGGTCCAGTCGTTGCTGAACCAGACAACAAAAGTGTGTGAATGTGGTTCATGCTTCTGTGGCCTTTTCTGCACTGGGTCTTATTCTGGATTATATCTCAGAATCAGAACCCGATATCTGCATGCTAGTGCAGATTCGGGTCCCACCTGGGGACTGCTGTAGCCTGCACCAGCATGCAGACGACAGGATATAATTCCAGCACAAGGGCCAGTGTAGAAAGGGTTTATGTGCCAGTTTAGCCAGGCAGGTCTGGAGGTGAATTGCTCCAGCAGATTCCATCCCACTAGAGCAAACCGCCACAGATAAGTGTGGATGTGGTCTTATATTATCAAATTCTGGCAGGTCTGAATAGTCTTTCAATTGATGAGACAACACAAATTGATTTTTTTTTCTTGAAAACCTGGAATACATTTAGTTCTAATCAAACATTAAATTGCTCATATTCACTCATTGTGGTGAATGCTTCATAGCATTAATCATGTCTATAACTGTATCTCCACTTACCCAACAAGGCACCCAGTAAAGCACCTTCTGCTGCCCCATCTCCATTTGTGGCGGCAGTAAGTGACTCAAAGTACTCTCCCATTACTGGGCTTGATCACTGTCTAAGGCACCATTTTCTGAGGGTGCATTTTTGCTCTCTGCATTGAGGCACCGCTTTGGATGACAGTGTGATTTTGAGCAGTAGCTGAGATACCTCCCACACATGCCTTGGAAGACGCCACGTCCATTTTAAAAATGGAGACATAGCCTGTGTTTACTTCTTATTTTCAGCTTTATCTTTGCCAGTCTGGATAGCAATATTTAGGTTTATATTTTATGTCTCCCACAAAATTGAAGAAAGTTCACATTAGCTTATGTTGACCAAATATTACCTGGTGACTGTAATAAAAGCTTTAATGATTCCTTTCATACTCATTTCTTTGGGAACTAATATCTTGTTGTAGCCCTACAACACAATAATTGCAATTCAGGTATATTCTTACATTGACTGCACTTAATTCTATTGACCTCCATCCATAGTTAGTATTTTTATTCAAGACATAAATTGTGATGCTTCTTTGCAAGAATAAAATTGAATAGCACTAATTATTCTTCTGTTTTATTTCTTGGTTTATTTCTTTGTTTGTTTTAAAGCATTTATATACCTCTTCCCATTAATAAAACACCTTCCCATTAATAAAACACTTATATACCTCTTCCTATTAATAAAACAAAGAATAAAATATTGATATAAAATGATATAAAATAGTTATATAAAAACAATTAAAATCAAGGATGGGGGAACAGAGAAATATACATTCTAGAGAGTTTACAGACAAAAGCAACTCATTACTTCATGCTACATATTTCAGATATCAGGATTAATTGTAAGAAAACCTTAAATGCTGCTGAGAATCTCAAAAAAGGCACTGAGCAAATTTGAAAGAATTCTGTTATTGACATCAGGTTAATTGTTTTCAAGAACAGAATCAACCTTTTAAGTAAGAAATATCTATTGCTCAGGATTCAGAGTGCGGCATCATAGAAGTTCTCTGAACTGAATTTTCTTTCAACAACTTTTTCAGCATCATGATGCTACCTATCCTGGTGGTGAAATGTCAGCAGAAAGAAGAGCCACCTTCTAAATCTCCTACAATTCAATGTATTAACTGAACTTTCTCACTTCATAATTACATACAAAATTGTTACATTTATGTGATGTTTAAGGGTACCTAAATTGGAATTTTGGGGCCTGCTTGCACTTACCCTCCCAAAGTGATTCCAGGAGCGAATTCACACTTCCGCCTATAGCCAATAATTAGACAACATCTAGGCAAGTTCATCTGCACTTGCAAGGGGTGTTTACAGCATAGAAACACCCCTTGCCTGCCCAGAAGTTAACTAATTATCAACTAGCTGTGGCGCACGAAATCATGCTCCACAGACTTACCAACCCTTACCTCAACTTACCTGAATGTGTCCAGCCAGTGACCATCCACACTTCTGCTGGATGGGGAGATCAATGGAGCTGCCGCGCAAGTGCACAGTCAGCTCTGCTAACTTCCTGACGCGACTGCCACTGCACAGAGTGTCAGCAGCATCATGGCGATGATGCTCGCAGATACGCCATTGCAGAGGTCACTGCACACGAGATGGTGGCACCTTGAAGAGCACCAGATGGCAATCTAACAGCTAAATGTTCAATCGGGGGGGGGGGGGGTTGCAGACTAACTTTTACTAGTGTTTGCAAGTGTGAACGCTAGCAGACAGGAAGAGAAGTGTGAAAACACCCCAGCTATGCCACTTTTGTGGTCCCAGAGTGTCCATGAGTATCCCAAAGCTGCCCTGATCCTCCATAGCTGTGAGAGAAGTAAAACCTTCTCCACTAGCTTGACCAGCAGCAGCTAGTATGGTCAGAGTCAGCAACGTTTGCACCCGGTTTGTATGTGAAACTGCAAGGGAGCAATGTGGCGCAGCGTGGCCATAGCTGCACAACTGTGTGCCTTGTCAGTCACCATGGCAACAGCTAGGTATGTGACAGGAGTTGCCACAGCCGCTGCCAGGGCAGTTTTGATGGTCCAGAAGCACTGTTGGTCCAGTTGGGACTGCACCAGCTCTCATGATGTAAACATGACCCTCACAGCCTGAACCTAACTGCCCTGGAATGGTATTGTTATACTGTTCACACAGTTAAATGCAAACAGGCCCTGAGCCATATTTTGGAGCCTGACAAAGGTCAGATAATGTTATTTGACTATCATCCCATAAAGGATCTTCCTTTCTTGCATCAGCACACTATATAGCTGTGACAGTTAAGATATTAAAGGTGCTGCTGAGACCGAAATTAGCTTTTTCTTTGTTCTGCCTCCTTCTGAAATTTGTCTATGTATTTTAAAAATCAATATGGAATTTCTGCTTCCAGTCTACAGGAGTATATTTTAGCTATATTGCAATCAACTTAAATACCTCATACAAATACCTTTATAATTTGAAAATTATAGAGCAGAGGATTCTGATAGTCACTACATTCCTCTTTTTACCTTTATAAATCAAAGAGTCTATTTAAAAATTATCAGAATCTCTAGAAATGTCTCTTAATCAACAGGAACAGCAAAATTGTGTTGGTTTGCACAGATTTTCTAATTATTTCTCAACTATGTCGGTTTAGTTACACAAATTTTATAATTATCCACTATGTCAAACTAGTTGAAAAACTGACAATATTCTCCTAATTCTTTCTTTTTCTATTTGTATTTGCCCTACATATATATGTGTATGTGTGTGTATGTATATGAAAATCTGACTAAGAAACAGCTTTTTTTCTGATCACCACTGCAATTGCTACCTGCTGCTGCTTTTGCTTCCATAACATTCTGTGTTCTTTGTTTCATTCCATAATGAGTGGAAGATCATGCAGAAAGTATGATGATGTAGGAATATCAGGTCTGGGAGCAAACTGAAAATTAGGAAAGCACTTTTTGTACTGTACACTGATCAGTAAAGGGTCACTTTAAAATAGTTGCTTTGTGACTACTCCAAATAAATCAAGTAGTATTTTTCTAGGACCTGCTTACATCAGGTGAAGCAGTTCTATCCACTCTCTGGTGAGGCCTGTTCACATGCTGCTGCTATCCCAGAGCTCACCAGGCCTGCCTGAGTCCTAACTAGCTATGGACAACTAAAATGTCCACAGCTTGACTGGGCTAAGGAGCAGCATCCCAGTCGGCAGAGCTCACGTGTTCTTCCAGGTGTGATTCTGTGAGTAGCTGTGGTAACGTGGCTGTGGCATTGCCACTGTTGTCATGGCAACCCAGCCTGCCCAGGCCTGGGCATCCACAGTTCAAGTGCTAGTGGTCCAGTTTGGGATTTCACTAGCACTTGAAGTGGAGATGGCTCCTTCTGCTCTTCATCTTCACCACACTAAAATAGTATTGTTATACCATTCCAATGAGGGAAGTGCAAACAGGTCCCTATGTTGATCTGTTGGCTCAGTTGGCTGTGTCTTCTATTGTGACTTTGGCAAAAGGACCAGTGTAGAAATATCAGAACAATTGTGGAAATGGGAAGTAGAGAACAGGATAATATCTACAAAGGTGGAGCAGATCTAAGACTGGAGGTGTCATCTTGAGCTGCTAAGATGTGTTTCCCCCAGAGGAGCTCCATATGTAACCCATTTGAGAACTTTGAACCTGCATCAGGGTTCTACCCAACTTCAGTCTTTCATTGCACTGTGTTCTTGGCAGGCAGGATTGTCTACTGCCTACTTTTTTTATCTCTGTGGTGACAAATCAAAAGATTCGGGGTTTAATTCATTCTGGGGTTGAGCAAAAGGTCCAGGGTCAGCTCCAGCAGAGAGTCAGGACTGGAACCATGGTTGAGGTGAAATGCGGAAATTAGTCCAATTCTGTAATGCCCTCCATAGGGAGCTGTATTGATCCTGCAACCAGGAGACCAAGTTTCAATATATAATGTTGTGATTATCCATTTGTTGAGATCTACAATTAAGGGTCTAGTGACCTATTGACTCATTCTTCAACCATGAAAGAAAATCCCACCCATTCCCCACCATCCTAATTGTACTATATGAGCACATTATGTTCTCTGAGACTGTTTACAGAACTCAGGGTGCAACACTCACTTTCCTTCCCTCCTGTCCATCTCTGCCTGGATTATCCTCTGCTCCCCAAGAAGCTACTGGAAAAATTACTGCACTTCTATATAGATTAATCTCTTAAACCATAGGAAATTTGGGGGTGTAAGTGGCTATTGACCATACTGTCATTTAAACAGTCTGAATGCTGCCCCAACATGGGGACATTTGTTTAATCCACTTTAGTAGTTTGATGAGTATTTGCAGTTTGTTGAAGGTTTCTGCCACCACACCACTAGTCTTGAGCAAATCATCAAGAGAAGAAGTATGGCCTAGACTGGTTTATAGAATGGCCAGTTTCCTCCCTGTGCTGGTAGACAAGAAGGACCTAATACTATTTCAGAACGCCCCTACTTCAGTTGAAGTGAACATAGTTACAGAATATCTTGGTTGCTCACACTGCCAAAGGCTTTTGCTGACTCCAGATAGAGTGACTCATACCATCTGAAGCTGCTGGAAATTGTGTGGTTTAACCAGCACAGTAACACTTCTAAAACTGCAGTGTCAGATGCAGAATCATCTAGTCATGGGAATATTAATTTTAATGGTACATCAGTTTCCTTCCACACTGGTCAGGAAACATTGGTTGTCTACAAAAGGCAGAAGATTGACTGTTACTGCTACCAGTCTCAATCAGTTGCTTCTATAGAGGGTGCTCCAAATACTTGTAGTAGTGTGGAAGCCAGTTAAAGGTACACCCATATACTAGTTGCTGGTGGTATGGCTGTGTGCAGGTAAGGGTTTGTAATCACTGCCAGGCACAAGTTTGTGGACTTTGTTTGAAGTCCAATTGGCAGCAGCAAATGCCCTTTTAATCCAGGTCAGATCAAAGGATGTTTTGCTGACCATGTGAGGACTTCAAAGAAGTTCACAAGTTCAGTAGCAGGGAGGAGCGTCTACCTGCCCTCACCTGTAATGCTGCATATACCTCTCATATCAAACCCAATTCACATAAAATTTACATAAATTTCATATTAGGGAGGGAACACACTAGTGTTCTTCTTTCAAAACACCAAAAGAAGTACCATGTCCAATGCAAAGGGTGTTGCTCAGTCCCCTTCCACTTCCTGTCTGAAATTCCTCCCCCAATGTAGTGATAGATCTGCCAAACTGGTAGACCTGCAGCAGCCCTTGCTTACTTTTTCTCTTCTCTGCTCTAGATTCAGAGGCAGTAATCAGAAAGAAATACAGTCTGCTGAATGTCCGCAAACATCACTGAAAGCTGTTCCCACATTAGCATCCCGCCTAGCTGACAAGAGCTACAGATTAAAGCAGGCACCCACTCTGAGGCAAAAATGAGGTTCAGTCCCCTTTGTCTCACCTCAGCCAGAAGTAGATGGCTCAGTCTATCCCAGGCTTAAGTCTGATAAATCCAGCACTGCTTATAACAAGAGAAGCAGATCACCTAGGTTCGGGCAGCTGATGTGAAACAGAAAATTACTCCCTGCCGCTAAGGCCTGCCCTCTCCTACAGAAATTGAGTCCTGAAGGTATTTAGCAAAGCCAGTCTCTTCAGCCAATAATTGCTGGGTGAAGGGCAGCTCCAGCCTGCAGGCATGCTCGGAGTGGATGGAGATTTCCCCAGCCCTGTCTGCAATGGGTACTTAATGAATACTTCTGCTAACAATGGAAAAACACCCTTAGAGTTTTAAGCTCAATCTAATTCCGATCTGTTTACTATTCTGCAAGGAATTCTTTCCTTTCTCCGTCTCTCTCTCTCTCTGTCTTTCCCTGGCAGCTTCAACACAAGGACACCATTAGTTCCCTTGTTGCTTGCTGTTTCCATTCCTGCTGCTCCTCTGAGCATGGGGATCCTTGAAACAGGGAACGTTTATCTCACCTAGGAGCACCTTGGATGAGCATAGGAAGTGGCCATGGAAGTCATCTGTTTTGCTGTGCTCAGCAAAGCAGAGCAATAACTCAGATAGGTCTTCACTTAAACCACTGTGGGACATTCTTAGAGCCTCCCCTAGTGGTTTACAATTAGAACACTCTAATGATCAATAATAGCATAGAGAGTGCTCCCAGGGCACAGGACCGTCTCGATTCTTTGCTGTAGGTGGACTCTTCAGCTGCACCGATATGTGGCCAGGGTGCCTCTGGAGCAATCTCATGGTGATCTAATAGCCCCATGCAGTTACTACCTTTGGCTCTTTATAGAAGATCCACAGTTCTAATTAACCATATAATTCCCTATTTGTGTATTGTTCTCATCTTGACTTTTATGTCTCGGCCTTTAACGTAAATGCCATTCCTTGAGTAACACCATCTCTCATGGAGGAAATGTGACAGTGACAGGAGAAGATAGTAAATTTGGGAGTAAAGGCAAATACTCCAGTATTAGCCACCTATATATGTGTACATAAGCATCCACATTTAGTTAACTGTATGTAGGTGCACATAGTGTAGAACCAAAATGTAGCTGCAATCAAGAAATCCTACATGTTTTTTGTGAACTGCAGCCTCCATCACCTTCCCTTCAAACTTGCAAGCCTCTATATCCCAACCTGCAGGCTTGTACTTAGTATCCCCTCCAGGTTGCAAATCTCCATTTTGTTCCGTTTTCTACCTGGAGCCTATAGGCATGCTCAGTAAATGGTTCTGAAACCTCAAGGTGCAGCCAGAAAAGGGATCTGGGGCAGGAGTCCTTGTATTCGGTGCAACGGCAGTAAGTGCAGCAGGCAAAAGGCATTTGCCCACCTCAGGGTCCCTGGTTGCTTCTGTAAACTGCACATTGCTCACAGCTGTGAGATCTTCCACTGAGCACACACACTTAGATGCTGGCCATTTTCAGTTCTCTGTAAATGGCGTCTGGGTGTAAATCAAACATTCACAGGGAGAAGGGAGCAGCTCAGCTCCCCCAGCTATCCTGAGAGTATATTCTCAGAATTAAATGTTTAGGTCACTGTTCAGCTTAGCTGCAGAAGGTCAGAAGCTGGCTGAAGGTTAATGAATTTGGATTGTACCCCCCAGAACACCCCTAGGGCTACATTAAGCACCCATATGGATGAGGGCACAGCCATACAATCTCCAGGGAGTTAAAATTTCAGTGATGATGATTTTGAGCTTCTTAAATTACCGTAGTTGTGGTTTAATGGTAGCGTTTCCTTGCAAGTTTGTTTGTTTTTAATAAAAGGAGGTCAGATCTATTTTTGATCCTAGACATAAGTAGCAAATGACCAAATGCCAAGTGTCTTACAAATTAGCAGGGACTTTAAAAAGAACAGATATTGATAACAGGCGGATGAAAAAATAGACAAACAGATAATGTGCAGCAGATGGGGACCCTCTCAACTTGGGATGGGCATGAATAGTCATAACATTCAAAGTCATGTGAATTCCTATGAATTTGGACATTCAAATTCAAATAGATAATTGAATTTGAATTGAATGTTTTGATACATCCGTACGAAGCTTCATTATGGATTCATATGGGAGTCATATGCGAATTCATACTGAACATTCGTATCAAATTCAAATCCCACTACATTCGAAGGGGATCTATTCGAACAAATACTGTTTTTCTTGCATTTGATTTGATATGAGTTGAATAAAAAAAAAATCATACACATCCCTACTTCCAACAAATCACCCCATTATTTTGCTTCCCACTCATAGGCTGTGCTGAGGAGCAAAGCGTAGGCTTGTGGTGGGATCTACCTTGACTGCTGCCTCTCCAGTCTGGGGGTTCAGCTTTATAATGCACAAAGAGCCAAACTGTTTGACCTGGGCTAGACTGGCTCAGCATGGATTTCATAAACAAACTAGCCAAACCACCAAGCAAGGGAAACAGTGAATTGGCATGGCGTGAGCCTTCCCTTTATTCCCTAGCACAGCCCACAAGTAAGAAGGAGAACGTAGAGCAGGTTGGGGGAGGGGGCTGAACCAAATTGAAACATATACCTCCGCACAACATGTGCTAATACCCACAGAAATGTATTCAAGGATGCTCACGGATATGCTAGAGAAGGCCTCAAGTGTGTGCATTTTTCATTCAACCCTGTCCATATGTTCTATTTACAAAATGTAGGAAATTGCTTCAGAAACAATTTTCAGAACGTTCTGAATTCAACCTCAACCAATTTAGACCCAGTACTGTCATTTTATAATGTAGGCTGTAGATGCTTGATAGATTCAATGTTCTCTAGGCCTGTGGCACTTTCATTTGCAGCTTCAGATCATGTACACATACAGAGGCCATCTTGGGGAGCTTCCAAAGAGGAAGTATGGGCTGTTACTGTTGGAGGTGCCTCACGCGGTTCAAAGAAGGCACCCACTTCTGCTGAGTCTCTATGGCAGCAGTAGGTAACTCTCAGTGATTGTAATGCCCTCTTTACTGGCACAATCACAGTTAGAAGCACTTTTTCTTTTCATTTTACAAAATGGAGACATAGTGGGCACTTTCTTTCCACTGCTGGACCGAGTGCTTCTCCTATCAGGCTGGAATGGAGCCACCTCCAACAGTAATTGGAGAAACAGCTAAGGTTGCCTGTGGCTCAGTTGCTACTGAAGCCTACCTTCTGCAAATGCTATTTCATGTGGTAATCTGTGGAATATTAAAGTTGTAGCCTAGAGTAAAAATCCGTAATCCCTTATGTCAAGGGTGGCTAATCTGTAGTCTTCTAAATCTGGAACCACAGCTCCCATAATCTTCAGTCATCATGGCTAAAGGTTAGAAACTAGCTGCGTCGACTTCTTAATGCCGCACATTGGAATGCACAACTAGTATCAAGCCATCACACATAAGGGCCGGTACTTCACAGTGGTGTTGCTTTATAGCAACATTACTTTGAATTTACTTAATGCTTATTAAGTAAATTTGAAGCTTCCCACCAGTCCAGATGGGATGGCAAGAACAGCCAACAAGAGCAGGAACAGCAGCTCAGCTCCCCTTGGCTGTCCCATCTCATGTGATGTGCTGTGACCACTATGTGACCGCGCATGCCTATGTGACCGCACACGCCTGGCTCAGTTCTCACAGCCTCCAAGCAGGAAGCTATGGAAGCTGCTTTTAGTGTGGATGGCAAGTTGTCAATTCGCAGCAAGTAAGCTGCGGATTTAATCCGCTAGTCAAAAGGTCCAATCAGGTCAGCAGTTGGACAAATCTGGAGGGTCAGTAATTCTCCTTCTCTGTCCTTTAGCAAAGTAAAGTAGGCAATGTCTAGATACGAACCTAAATTAAAATATCTGTGCTTCTTCTAAGGCAGGATCCATACAGGGCTTCTGGCCCACATTGCATACTGGTCTACCAAGAGGCCACGCCTCTTGTAGAAATATGACATCCACATGAGACATGGAGTTGGAGGAAGACCTGGCAGAAAATGGCACCAAAGCCTACTCCAACAAAAGACTAGTTAAAAGTGGTCCCCTCAGGCAGTCCCCACTTGGTGCCAAGCAGCTGAGTCAGTCTACTCACATGTAAGCCTAGTGCCATTTCACCAGGCTCCCGGAAGAGACCCCGGAAGTACACCAATCCTGAGTTCCTGGCCAAAACTGTCCATGGCAGCAACTTCAAAGGCTGGGAATGAAATGTGGGTGGCCCTTAGCCTGGACTGCCAGCTGCTTCTCCTGCCTTGGTTTGGGCAATGTGCACCATGCAGGAACAGCCCCAGCGCTTCTTCCAGAGTTAGTAATTTTTGATATACATTAATACTTTATCATATTTTTTTCTGTTTACTGTTTATTGCTGTTATGAAATGGCAACATCAAGTGCCCATATAAGCATGCTAAACAGTTACGTGAAGCGGCTTTGTTGATTTAAACCATAATATTTAGAACTAGAGAGGCATTTACTGCCACCAGGATAAATACATTTCCACGAGGAATGGGACCGTGCATGATTCATTTTCCATGGAGTGACAGTGACCGCATTAGTTGTAAGTTGAATTTGGACCATGGGCTTGGAGATTGCTGCTAGGGTGAGTGTAGCATTACCAGCTGCATTAAATTGCAAGAAAAATTCTCTGCTCCCCTTTGGAACATTCAAAACGCTTCAAAGGCAATGCACTGGGCTGAAGTGAATGCTAACTCATTCTGGACTGAGTACAGGATTGAGTGGGTAAGTAAACTGAGGCCCAAGAAAGCAATCAACTCTAGGAAGTTAAAGGTTTCTAATGAACCGGTATCCTATTTATTTAAGAAAAGAATACGTGCTTAATAACTAGAGTTTTTACAGAGATATTTCTACTAAGAACTGTGCTTATTGCAGTGGGCTTGGCACTGAGAGCTAGAAATGCCTGACAACTGTTTTGAAATAGTAACTTAAGAGTATTAAGAATGCTAATTTTTTCCATTTTTGTTTTTAAGTACAATAGGAATGGCATGCTTCCCAGGGGAAAGAGGTGATAATATTAACACGGAAGAGGATTTCAGTGTCCAAGCAGTAGATGTTATAATTAATTTTAAAAGCCCTGTTTTTTAAAAACGGCAACAACTGGATAACACCTTGTATAAATACAGACATAAGTAGCACATGGCAATATTTGTTTTTCATTTTTAATTCTGAACTGTGCTTTTTTAAAAAAAATCAGAGGATAAAGAATTTATAAAACAAATTAGTAGGTGGCGGTGAATAAAACATATTGTGACTAATATTTCATGCTGGAGTAAACCATGTAGTGTAACTTCATTTGCTTCAGAAAGTTGAAATGGTTTCTGTTAACACTTTTTTCTGCATATCATCAGTTTGCTTTTGATCCATATTCCTCCTATTGTCGCTGTAAGCTTACTTGTGTTTTTTCTTTCCTTTTCTTCATGCTGTCGTTTAGAGCCCTACAGAGAGACAAGTATGGGAGTAAAGCTAAACATTGCATATCAAATGTAATTTTTTTTAGTTCACTTTTTAAATGCATCATATATCAATGATGTAGATATTAAAATCAGTTCATCTCTCACAATGCAGAAATGAAGAATAAGCCATATTTTATTATTATTGATAGAGATTAGATACTTTCAGTTGTGTCTATTTTTATTTTGTCTTCCATCCAGTGTATTTTAGTTTTGTGCAAGTGTGTTATGGGAATGGAATTTCTTTTCCGTTTAAAGCAGTTTTTCTTTTTGTCTGCAAAGTCATGCTGTTTTTTATGTGGCTGTGGCATCTTTCATGAGAACCTAACTTTATTTTCAATGCAAGGCGATTGAAAATTGATTTATTTTCATAAAAATATGATTATTAAAATCTCACAGTTAATATTCTTTCTTCTCAGCAGAAGAAAGATGGAGCAATGTCTTAATGCACAGCCGTTGCCTCTTTGGGAAGGCAGCTACAGATTCTGCTGCGCTCACTTTTCCTTATATGCTTGTACCTGCTGCAGATTGGGAACTGAAATTTATTCTGTGAAAATAAATGGCTTCACTCTACATCTGTGACATTATATTTTTATCCGTGATATTTTCTATTTATCTGAAACACAGATTAGATACAAATCTTGAAAAACTCGAAATTACTGTATCAAGAGTCAAAATGGCATGGGAGGATTCAATTCGGAGAAAATCCACACTTTGCAGTAACAAACCTCAAGCAGATGGGATGCTTCACAGATGCAGAGTGAATTCACTGTTTTCAGAAGGTACTTGAATAGTGCACTAAAGGTTTTTCTTGTCAACAAATTACTTTCCTAATCCAGCAGTATTGGTTCAGCCTTGACTGCTGTCTCTGGGAGCAGCAGCTGAACTAACAAGAAAAACATATGGAGGCGTTAATCCCATTTCATGTTATGTGTGTATCAAAAAGATTACGGTATCAGTCAAGGAAACCCAGGTGGTTTGAGAGCTTCTAAAGCTGTATGGTTGTCTCCCATAGGGCATGTCACCCATATAGACCCCCCCCCCCCGGGGATCCTTTCAGCGCTCCACGTTACTGATAAAACCAAAAAGGGAAACGGCTGCATAGGGCAAAGTGAAGCTCAAAAGGCAATGTGCTAAATCTGAATTTGAGATAATTCTAGAGCATGCTGGATGAACAAGGAAATGTAAATGTCCCACCTGCAAAGTGTTTCATTCTCAAACTGACATTTAGGAGCTTTTTGCAGACTGGTTAGAAACATTTGTGTTCAGTGCAAAAAATCCTGTGCTGGTGATGGTTGGGGAAGCCAACAGCTACTCATTTAAAAAAAAAATTGAGGCAAAAGCAAAAGAGCAGGAATAGCAAAATCCATAATACCTTTTGTCATTTGACTCCCAAGCTGTGCCGTATGTCACAGATTCCTTCTGTTCTCTGGGTCTGTTTCTCACATTACCTGCCATTTCCTTCAGCATGAGAGTAGAAGCAGACGGCCACTGTTGGAATGTGCCCAAGGAGCATATATGTTGCTGTACCAGGTCTTTGGCTTGTTAAGAAGTGAAATATCTACCTCTATTACCCAGAATGCACATCCACATTACAAATTGCCCTCTTTCCTGTTCTTATTCCCCCTAAAAATCATCAGCCCTTCAGACTGTGGATGAATCACAGTAGACTGGAAATCATCAGCCCTTCACAGTGCCATAATGAGGGGAGAGTAGGAGTAAAGTAGCAACAACTTCACTGCAGTAGCCAAAATGATACAAAAAGCAAACTGTACCTTCAAAACATCAGATGTTGAACAGCAAGCAAGCGAGTAACAGCATATCTTCAACCACCCTAATTTCTTTTTTTCCTAGATCCACTTCTGGCCCTTCATTTGAATACCAAAAGAGGCTCAAATGCACTTCCAGCAATGAAAATACCTTAGGCTCTTTGAGCAGCTCAGCTTCCTTATCAACCCTACTGCTTGACTGTGTTCACGCCCAAGTTTTAATCCAGTTTCACTCCACTTTCAGAGTGAGATAACACATCAGCAAAGCAACTAGTCATTTTCTTTTCACTTTATCTAAACCAAAAGTGTATTTTCTGTGTTAGATAATGTCAAAAGAAAACAGCTTTTTGCTTTTCTGATGTGTTCTCTCAGTCTGAAGGTGGACTGAAGCCAGATTAAAACTTAGGTATGATGCTGGTTACACACACAAACACACACACACACAAATTTAGCTGGAGGGAATGATCCAGTCCACTTTTATTAGCGCTCTTAAAGAAATCTAGGAAAAATGTACAACTGTACCGACCTAATATGTATTTCTATAAATGACTCTATTAACAAAGGTTCAGATGTGGTCTTGAAAATCCCTTATATCCAGCTAAAATAGCCAGGCACCAAAGAGGTTCTACCAAATGTTAAATCCAAGAGAAATGAGATATAAATCCTTTAGATTAAAATGAATAAATTTTGTCGCATTGAGTTAAAATCTACAGCCCAACTAAAAGAGCACATTCACAAATGCCTCTATTAATCACCACTTCATAGATAGCAGACCCACCGAGTCTAAAGTGACTCTAAAAGGCCATCCTATGCATGGTGACTCAGAAGTAAGTCTCACTGCTGAACGGAGCTTAATCTCAGGTAAGTGCTTTCAGGACTGCGGCATCCATCATTGCTGATTACCTATTCACAGTGTAGTCATCAGATCTGCAGCGGCACGAGCCTCTTCAGTATTGCCCTTTCCAAACTCCACTCAGGCCAGAGAAAGGAACTACATGCTTGCTTGTGAGCAGAAACATTGATCAATGCCTCTGCTGGCCCAGTCAGCATTTGACTGCTCCCAGGATCTCCCTCTGCCAGGATTATGGTCTGCAGCAATGACTCCCAGAAGGAATTAAGGATGGCTTGCTACCGAACCACTGCCAGATAGCAGAACTGAACTGATAGCACTGGCGGTGCCAGCAGGATTCTTCCACTTGACATCTGCCAGATTTCGGATATCTCATCTTGGCAAATCTCCCTGTCGGGTTACACAGTTAATTACAGCAAATAAAAATGAATGGCATTCTCAGAGAGTGGCCTGCTATTGTGGATCATCTCCCATAAACGGCTTCATCATGGGTTGTATTGTAGGATGATGCAGTTCCCCCTGAAAAGGATTCACTTCTGAAATGTGGGATGTAAGGCCACAATGTGCAGGGTCAGTTGTGGGTCCGAGGAAGTGATTCAGGCCAGGAGGGGATGAGAAGTGAGCAGTAGGGGTGTGCACGAATGCAATTTTTGGGATTCGATTCAATTTGAATATCCAAAAATTCGATTCAATGCAAATCTTTAAAATTTGAATTTACCCAAATTCGATTTGAATTAAGCAAATTTGAATCTATTCGTTCAAATTTTTGATTTGAATTTGCACTTACGAATGTCAACATTTGTACATGCCCATACGCATCATTACGCATCCCGTATGTATCTGTACACGTCCTTATGCACCCCATATTTATCCCATACGGAACCGGTTTTCGTCCCGTACAGATCTGTACAAATGCATACAGGTGCGGGGAAGATACGTGCGTGCAAGTATGCATTGTGTACAACCCTGTACATATACGTATGTCCAAATAATTTGAACAAATAGATTCAAAAATTTGAAATTAGTTCGAATGTTTAAATTTGAATGTATGGGCATTTGATTCGAATTCAAATGTCGAAATTCGGACAAATTTGATCGAATTTTGAATGTTTTCAAATATTCGTCCACATCCCTAGTGAGAAGCCCACCATGCGGTCAGCCCATCCCATTTCCAACCTGCATAGTTGCATGCTGGGGCTATTTTTGCCAGCCCCCAGAACTGGCCCACTTTCAGAGCCACTTCTGATAAAATGGTTCTGGGTGCCATCAACACATAAGCAGCTAGTTCAGTATATCATACTGCGCACAACATACAAGCAGCTCATGGCTGGAATAGGCTGCAGTGTCATTCTTACACTGTAGCCCAGTCCACTACCTCATCCCATGTGGATTCAGAGTTCTCCTGGGATGCATAGCATCCCAGTAAACTGGTCTACCAGCTCAGTGTAAATATACCCTCTCTTCAATGGGTTAAAGTTAAATCTTTCTGCAGTATTTACAATGCACCTTAGTGGATTACACCCTCTGGAGAGAGCTTGCAGTGTTCTCATGCACAATCTATAATACTTGCAATTAATATTACAAAGTGCACACTGAATTTTTAAACCCTCACATAATAGAAGTCTAGTTTCATTTATGTACACACCATTTTTCCATGGCAGATTGTGACCAAAGCAGCTTTCAATAAAAGACAAATGATAACAAAATACAGCGTGACAAAAAAACAAAACCACACATCATTCCGAAATTGAACAAGCGAGACTGAGCATTATCATGCCCCGGTGCACTTAAATCAATACATATGAGAGCTAAATTAAGAGGCGGGAAATGACATCTGTTGCTGACCTTGCTGCTCTTCCAGCAGCTATAGTGGCACCGTTGCAACCTGTGCTCTTGAAAGTCAGAAGCAGGATCTGCCAGAACTGTGGCTCGTTTAAAGAACATTAAAGAACAGCGCTGCATCTCCAGCGCTGTTCTTAAGGTGGAGGCATGCTGTACTGCTGCCCAGTATGTCAGTTCAAGGCTCATCCTCAATCTGATGGGCAGGAGTCTTTGGTGCTGAGTGGTTGTAGCAGTGCCACTGCACCGAGGCAAGAGCAATTTGAAGAGTTCTGAGTAAGGATGTGCGCGAATGTTCTTAGCATCCATTATTTGTACGAATTCTCACAGATTCAGGCATTTGTACATGAATCGAATGTTACAATATTCGTACGTTGACATTCGTACGAATACAAATGTTTCCGGACATTCGTATAAACAGTTCAGACATTTGTTAAACTGGGGAGGTGGAAAGCAGCTGCACCAGTCACATCTGCAGTGGATCCAGGTTGCTTTCGGCATGGATCGAGAGCGGATTAAAAGTGGATTCAGGTCAAATTGTATGCTATCAGAGCAGATATGTTACGTATCCGATACATATCCGATACATATTCGTTCATATTGGATATTCATACAAATACGTACGAGTAAATTAGTATTGAATAGAATCCTACTATATTTGAAGGGGATCTATTAATACGAAAATGGATTTTCTAACCTTCAGTGCATTCTAACATTCAAATTGAATGCCCCCAAACCTGTGTGTGTACATCCCTAGTTCTTAGGTTTCTTTCTTTAGATTGTAAGCCTGAGGGAAGGGACCTCTCTAAGATTAATATAATATCGTAACCCGCCCTGAGACCTTCGGGTATAGG
>MTQE01002560.1:8224381-8234607 GCA_014337955.1 Aspidoscelis marmoratus | reverse complement strand
CTGAGACCTTCGGGTATAGGGCAGGATAGAAATGCAAATAAATAAATAAACCACTTTGACAATAAAGTGCCATAGCAGCACTTATTGTGACATGGCAGGGAAAATGTGCTCTGTCTGTGCAAATGTCCTGTTCCTCCTCTATACTGAATGCACAAAACGGGGGCAATGCAGACTCTGCTCCCTCGTTGTGCATTCAAAGTGCTGTACTAGCACTGTGCAGATCCTGCCAGAAAGTTGTGTGCACAAACAGGTATGTCATAATTACCAGCATGTTGACAGTGTACTTCAGTGGGACTTGCAGTGCAGTCCTTAACAGGACCACTCAGAAATACCAATATTCTCAATGGTGCCTATTTCCAGAAAAGTGAGATGAGAATTGCAGGCCTGTTGTTTTTAGGGCTGGAGCTCTAGCATGATTCCCCACCACCACCAATTCACACCCTGGTGAACATCAAAGCCAAGATACTTTGGTTCCTTGCCACCAAGAAGAAGAAGAGTTGGCTTTTCTACCCTGCTTTTCTCACCTATTTAAGGGGACTCAAAGTGGCTGGCAAAGCTTTCTATTCTTCTCCTCACAATTGACACCCTGTGAGGTAGGTGGGGCTGTGAGAGCTCAGGAGAGCTGTGATTAACCCAAGGTAACCCAGCTGGCTTTGTGGAGGAGTGTGGAATCAAACCCGGTATTCCCAGATAAGAATCCAGCTCCCTAACCACTACACCAAACTGGCTCACAATTCTGCCTGGCTGCATTTTCAAAGATGCAGGTATTGGACCCAGAATTGGACCATTTCCTGTGCTTTCAAAAATAGGGCTGATAAGTGACTGAGCAACAACACACTACAAGGTAAGTCAGTATAGGATGGCAGGAAGGGTGAAGCTCTGCATGGAGCTCTAGGTCTATTCCCGTTCAGGGTACGTCATGCCACCATTATGGCACCATATGGATCCTGCCATACTCTAGATTACAGCCATGCAGCTCTTTTCTCTGCAGCTCAGTTCATGGAGTTCTGTTTCAGTGGGCCAGTCCTATCTACAGATATAAAGAAGACTCCTGGAAAACACTGAGACTTGTTTCTGAATAGACATGCGGAGGATTGTGCTACATATCCACCATAGATTGAGTTGCCTGATTACATCCAGTGTGATGAGGCTTATGAGCTGTTCCTTCACAAATAATTGCTTAGCTCAAAACTTTTTAAAGCCTTCCATTTAAGATTGAGAAGGTGCATTTGAGTCTCTTCTTCTTCTCTGCCTTTCTTCTCCTTTTTCACTCTACTGTACTATTAAAGGCCCCTTCAGATTTTCTATTTCTTCCACAGAGTAACATATATACACTATACATACAGAATAGGGTAATTGCAGTTGGGGAGAAGGCATGGGAATCACCATCCATCCCCCCAAACAACTTTCCAAAAGTGATTCAGTTGTTCATCAGTTCTCTGGCTGATTTGTACTACACAAAAACCATCCCATCCCAGGACAAGTCCACACTGGCCAGTACACTGGACCAGCAAGCACATTAGAAGCCTCCTATATGCTGCTGCAGGCTGGGGGAGGTCTAAGGGGGTGGACCCTCCCTTTAACCTAATACACTTGCTGGTCTAGTATATACCTGCTGCTGTGGAATTTCCCATGGATCCCTTGTTGATGTCCTCAGCTAAGCCCCTAAAGTAATGCTATTAACTTGCATCCTTTCTTTTTAATATTTTGAAAGGCTGCATTCCTTAATTTTTTTGTTGGAAGTTATTCATACAGCTGTAGTGTACCAAAACTCAGTCCTATTACACATGATAAATATGCTTCACAATGCTAAAATGTATTACTTTATTCAAAGTGTTTCCTTGTAGACAAAAGCAGACAAGCTGAAAAGAAAGTTCAGAGCTTGGTCATGGATAGATGTAAAATATCTCCTCTGTCCCCAGGGTAGCTGGTGAGCATGAGAAACGGAATTTTTCCAGTCGATTGTAGAAAGAGAATTTCATCTTACTGATTTAGATTGTAAGTTTTTCTTCCTTCGGCCCACCTCCAAAGACTCTTTCTCATGCTCATCATTCCTGTATTTGAGAGGGGTTTCATTGGATTAATTCTGATCTAAGCAAGGTGTTGCCTTATCTGGTTTAACACAAGTAAGTTTTCTATAGAAATCTAAGCAGGAAAAGACCTGTGTAGGAAATTGCAATTGTTTTCTTTGCCTTTGAACACTAAATGTATGTATTTTTATTTTCCCGTTACCCCATCTCTCTGCACGGTGACAGCATAATGTAGCAAAACACTATAGCATTGCTCCTGATGCCAGTAGCCATGTAGCGCAAAACCCACGTGCATGTAGCTTTTGGTGCAAGTCAACCTTTCTTGTGTGATATTTTTCAGAGGGGCTTCTGAACAATGCCAGGGATACAAGTGTCATGGATACTCTACCACTGAATGGTAACCACGGCAATAGCTACAGTATTGCCAGCAGCGAGTACCTGAGCAACTGTGTGCAAATCATTGACCGTAGCTATAACCACAGTGAGACTGCCTTAGAGAAAAAGATTCTGAAAGAACTCACTTCCAACTATATACCTTCCTACCTGAACAACCACGAGTGCTCTAGTGAACAGAACAGGAATCTGATGAATACATTTGTCAATAACCTAGGCAGTGGAAGCGAGGATGATGCCATTGTCCTTGATGATGCCGCCTCCTTCAACCAAGAAGAGAGTCTGGGCTTGGAACTGATCCATGAGGAATCAGATGCCCCATTGCTACCCCCAAGAATTTACTCTGCAGAGAACCACCAGCCTCACCATTACAGCAGACGACGGATTCCACAAGAGAACAGTGAGAGTTTTTTCCCCTTGCTAACCAATGAGCACACAGAAGATCTCCAGTCCCCCAAAAGGGATTCTCTTTACACTAGTATGCCTGCCCTGGCTGGCATTCCAGCCGCAGAAAGCGTCACCACCAGCACTCAGACCGACCCCCCGCCGGCCAAAAGTGGTGATGTTGACGATGTGTATTACAAGAGCATGCCAAACCTGGGCTCCAGAAACCACGTCCAGCAGCTACACACTTACTACCAGTTGGGACGAGGCAGCAGTGACGGATTTATAGTCCCACCAAACAAGGATGGGGCCCCATCAGAAGAACCCTCCAAAGGACCAGCTCACTTGGTCACTAGTCTATAGAACATTAAGCAAACATTTTAACAGAACATATGCCCCCCTACCCCCATCCTGTCCAACACCTGGATTACTGTTTGGAGTTGAATCAAAGCGGTGATAATATTGTGTGTTCTCCTATTTCATGCTGTTCTAAACAACAAACAGTTCTCATACCTTTTTAATGGAATTTTTAGGCCCGCCCAGGAAGAATGGTAACTGCTGTGATTCCTCCCTCTTTGCCCCACCTCAGAAAGACATCGGTTATACTAATTAAAGGGATGCAACAGGAAATGGTCCATTGTGTGGCCTTCTCAGATTATACTGTGTCATTTCCAGCATCTTTGGATGCTCTCTTCCTCTTACGATCAAGGACCTGATTTCCAAAAGGCCGTTCGGAACAACTAGTAACGATGCATCTAGATTGGAGTGCTGCACAAAACAGAGGCAAAAATAGTGAAACTGTTTATTCTGAATCTGTATCACATAAATGGTTTTTTGGTCTCTCACCACTTGATTATTTAACCACAGCTCACTCAGTTGTGGTGCAAACAAAAACCTAATGAAATAGAAAGGAGGTCTGTAATTGTATGCTACATGGCATATTTTTATGTTTTGCTGTATTAACTGATGATAATTTTAATGGCAGAAAAAAAAATGGAACAATTCCTATGTAATGTACAGATACTAGCATTGCACATATAGTCCGCTTTTTGTTCCGCCAGAACTTGCGTCCCTGTTAATGTAGTGGAAAAAAAAAACAAACGAACTTTTTCTGTTGTGCTGGTCTTGCAAGTTTGTCTACCAGTAGGAGGAAGATTTTTTCATACATCCTTTTTTGGCCGTTTTTCCATTAAAAACAAACACTGGGTAAAAAAAAATTACTCTTCACTTTATAAAGATCTCTTTTTTTTCTTTTTTCCAAACAGTTCAGTCACATCACACTTTGGTACTCAGAGAGAGAGAGAGAGAAATAAAATATGATTTTTTTTTTCCTTCCAAGCCAACAAACCCTTAGAAAACTGGGCAAATATTTATGTTTACATTGCACAAGCAAGTGGGATGTTGCAGCACTTGTGTCAAGCAGCTCTTCACGAAGGCCTTAGGTCCTTTCAGAGGAATCTGCTAGGATATTCATCACAGAGCCTCTGCCGATGTCCAAAGGCATCTGGTCCCTGGGCTAGGAACCTTTCCTGCAGGGGTTTCTAAACTATTGTCTGGTACTCAGTAAAGATTTAACAAAATAAAATAAAATAAAACACCCTATTTTTTAAGTGGTAAAGGAAAACCTTCCTAACAAGAAATGTATTTATTTGAAAAGAATAAAAGTAATATAGGCCTTCCCAAGAGGTAAATTAGCAGCACAGATTCTACTTTTTTTATTTATGATGCATTTTGTATGGTCGCCAAGGTGAATGACCTCATTACTAATATTTGTTGTAATAGTGAAATTTGTTTGCCAACCAATAAACAACTGATTAAGATTTAGAAGGCCCCTGTATATATATATGTATGTCCTGTACAATCAGTCTCTCCTTAATTTACCTCCCTCTTTCCATCTTCAGCAAAAGGATTCCAGTTCTTTTAGAGCTGAAGGTAGCTATGCAAATAAAAGGATTATTCAGCACAGAATTTTGCAGAGAGGAGCTAGGAAAAAAATAAATAAATTAGGTAACTAAACCTGAGGCAAATACAGAGGCTTCTGTAATTGTCTGCTTTAGCGTTAAGGCTTGGCATTAGGTGGACTTTTAGGCATTATTTTTCATTGTGACGTCTTATGTATTTGTGCTGACCTAAGGTGGGGCCAGACTAGATATGACATCAACTGCGGAAATAGAGTGAAGGGGGTGTTAAACTGTATATATTTATTTATACAGGAGACTTGAGATTGTGCAGGACAACTGCAACAGCTTCAGAAATGAAGGCTTGGTCAGGATTTTGGCAGGGAGAGAAATTCTCCCCCTTTCCATCATTCCCCAGGCTGCCCTGTCTTTCTCTGGATCGGTACCTCATTCGATGCCATGCCCACTCACTCCCTGCATGTTAATCTTATCCATGCAATGAATGTCACTTCTATCTTGGCCCCTTGGATCGTGTCAAGGAGAATACAAAATTCATACGAAGCCTCTGCAAGCTCCTGTTTTGCTTTGGTTTGGTTTAGTGCTCAGCATTGGTTATCTAGAAAGGAAGCATTGCTCTGTCTCCGCTGCTCCAGCATTTGAAAAAGCCCTCGGTGTTTCAGGAGATGAGAAGAGTGGTGCTGAGCTGTATCTCTAGAGAGATGTTGGCATCTGGCATTCCATCCCCCTCCCCAACCTAAGTGCTCTTTTGTTGATAACTTGCTTGCAGGATTTTGCAAAATAAATAAATAAAAATCCACCACTTCCACTTGAAGTTTATTTATTGAGATAGAGAATTATGTGACCTTCCCCCCCCCCCATACGTGTTAACTAGGGGACTGTTAAGAATAAATCAAAAGTCTGAGTGTCTTAAGAGATGATACCTGGTTGAGGATGGCAAACTTGAAAATTTTACAGATGGCTGCATGAGTACCTCAGCAGAAAGGCAGCGTCAACCGTGTATTGCTGCACTGCCATCCCATGGCACTGTCCTAATGTCTTAAGCTAAGTATGGGGAGAAGAACATAGTGCTTTCTGGAAAAAGCCAGAGTTTTCCTTGCTGCCCTGGTTCAGGACATTATCTGAGCATTTCGTACCAACACAACACCAGATAGATCATCCATTTTTGCAGCGTAAAGGGTAACTAGTGGCACATGTCCTGCCATAGGGACAAACCAATGAGGAAACCCTGGCTTCTCCAAAAAATGTTGGTGCTTCCCCCTCATTATCTGGAGGGTCTCTAAGGCAAGAAAAAAAATATATCTGAGGCAATTCAAAGATGACCTCTCTAGCAAAGGTGGCTTAGAGAAGGTTTGGAAACACAAGTGCCACACACTCCTGTCTCTGACGTGACTCAGAACTGTCCCTTTTGTTTTGCCTGAACACAGACTTTCCTGTGCAGTTGACAGTCAAGGTGCAGTCCATACGCAGTAACTCCCCCCACTTTGTGTGTGGTGCAACCCCCCCTCCATTACTTTCCTTTAGTTTTCAGCATCCTTGGCTAGCACCACCACAAGGCTAGTATTATTGCTTCTGATTTATTATCTCTCCAAGCTAACAAAGTAGATGTCCAAGTGTGCACTTACATGCTGGCTTCTGCTCTATTTTTGAAAAGAATAATTTGCTTCCCTCCTTCATGCAAGAATAGAATTTCTATCTTGGGCTGCATCTACATGGCTTTCAACACCTATCAGCCTTGGACACATGTGAGAGTCCATTTTGTGACTTTTTCTGAAATTGTGCAGGCCCGTAAAGTCTGAGGCCAGAGGCATTTTCGCACACGCCATTTTGGAACGCGTGCAAGACAGCTCCGGACGCGGCATACGCATTGCCGCAGCGGGACTTGCGCTCCCACGCGTCCGGAGCTGTCTTGCACGCGTTCGAGATGTAGAGCACTTTAAAGTGCTCTACATCCGTTCCAGCGCGGACGAAGCGCCCGCAGCCGTTCGGGGAAAGAAGCTTTCGCTCATGCTTCTTTCTCCCTGACAGCCGCGGGCTCTCCTCTCCCGCTGGCGCTGGCTGACAATCAGCTGATTGCCTGCCGTGCCGGCTGCGGGAGCCTCGGCAGCCGTCTCCCCACCCCTTGCCGGCGTTTGCCGGCTAAGGCACTTCAGAATGCTTTGAGCATTCGCACACAGGCGTGCCAGAACGCGTTTACACGCGTTCCTGCGCTCCTGTGTGTGAATGGTCAAAGCGTCCTGAAGTGTCTTAGGCTTCCCGTTCTACACGCGTTCCAAATGGAAAGCGTGTAATGCGAAAATGCCTCAGGTCCCTTTCTGCACTTGGGCTTATTCTGGAATATACCATATTTATTTATTTGTTTACAATTTTATTCCACCCTACACCCAAGGGTCTCAGGTTACAACATATAAAATGAACACATTAAAACCATAACATGTTAAGCATCTTAAAACCGTGGCAGTGCCTGAATGTGGGAAGGAAAAGGCTGTTCCTTTACTTGGCTAAAGACCTGGGTAAAGAGGTGTGTCTTCACAGCTCATCTAAACAACTGGGGCCTGCCATAGTCTGCACTTGCACGTGGACAACAGACTCTTAGCCCAAGATATATTCAAGAGTAAGGCCAAGTGCAGAAAGGGCCCAGGTTTCCACTTACCTAGAGAGCATCTCCGTTGCAAGCATGTGAGGGAGGAACCATGATCTGTTGCTGAAAAAGATAAGAGTTAGAGGGTTCAATTTCCAGCAGCCGATCATGGCACCTCCATTTAGGGCAGGAAATCATATCTTACAGAAGTGACGCCTCCCAAGGCAAGTGCCACAGCACACCTACTGCCTCTGCAAATGGAGACACAACGTCAGAAGGCACTCTAAAGGGTGCCTCCTGTGCCAAGTGAGGATGTGTCCAGCTCCAAAATTCCAAGATTAAAATCACAATGTCACCCAGTTTTTCAAAGTTTAATGCTTATTAGACCAAGAGCTTGATTAAATATTAGATCCTGATACTCTTGGATAAGTTTGGAAACAACTCATTCAAGAAGCATTCTTTCTAACTGCTTTCAAATTCTTAGAATTCGAACAGTCCACATCCCCGCTTGGCCCATTGATGGGAAGATATTAATGGTACACAAAAGCTTTCAAGATGGCCTTGCTCCTCTTACCTGAGTGACAGCTCAGCAGAGCTTGCCTAACCTTAACTGCCTCCTCACAGCCTCTCTTTGACCTCTAGAGCTTGGCAGAGAACAGAGAGAGTTCCACGAAGGCCCTGGATCACTTTGAGCGACACGGTAATAGCTGTTCTGCTGAGCAAACTCAGTCCCCATGTGAGGGTGACTTGACTATCTTAAATGTTTTGAAAAGCATTCAAGCATTCTGCATTCCCCTAGAACAGTGGTTCTCAACCTGGGGGTTGGGACCCCTTTGGGGGTCGAACTACCCTTTCAGAGGGGTCGTGACGAGTCTCCTGCCACCCCTCCCTCCCCCCTCCCAGCTACCCTGCCCCTGTGGTTGGGGGTCTCCACAACATGAGGAACTCCATTAAGGGGCCACAGCATTAGGAAGGTTGAGAACTGCTGCCCTAGAAGATATCAGTTGTTCAGATGTTTGAAGCAAGAATTGGGGGCTGTCTACCTAGCAGCAGCAGGAAAAAGTACATTGGAATTAGCAAGGCCATAGGAGAGAGCACAAGACTCCAACAATAATGTTTATTTGTTTATTTATTTAAAACAATAACATTGCCTTTGATCTGTCCAAAGTAGGATATGATTCCTTTCCACTGCCCATCACTCTATGGGCTGCTGGTGCGAAACATGAAGAGCTTATCGTAAATTGGGTTTTCTGCCATTTGTAGATTTTCTTGTTTATGACTCTAGACAGCCTGGAAATGTTTTTCACAGCCTGAGAGAGGTGAAGCAAGGGTAGCAGAGAAACAGCCTTTCATTTCTGTACTGTACTGCTACATGTAAGTGGAACCATGTTTGAGACTGGCAGGCAGGGCCTTTCAGTGCTATTTAGGGAAAGGGATTCTGGGCACTGGACAAGAGAAACTTTATTTTCTTCTGCCTTTCATTCCTCTTCAAACTATTGCCCACATCATAAAGAAACGTATAGTACTTTCCCCAAGACTTATTTTGTGTACCATTACATCTCAGCATGAAGAGAATTGTTTTATTTCAAAAATAATAATACAGTAGAAAATATTTTTTAAGAAAATGATATGAGAAAAACAATTATGCCCATTATGCAGGTAAGTTTTTGCATTAACATCTTGATTTCTGTTCGTGAGCTTGGTTAGGCTGCTATGAGTTGTAGGTGGTGAGCAGTCCAATTTTCTTCTCCTCTGCCTTACTTTAAAAACTGCAGCTGATGCTCAGCTTCCCATAGTTCAACAGCTCCCAAGCTGCATTAACTTTGCCTTTGTCCACCTTCCTGCAGCAGGCAACAGCAAGAAGGCAATGGATAATTTCAGGGTGAGCAGACCTTTTTTTGACAGGGATCTGTGCATTTCAAATGCAAGATAGTGCAAAGACAGGCATATCTGTCTTTTGCTTGGAACTGAGAACATGAAGTTTTGCCCTTGTCTTCTGCTTGAGATGCCCAGAAGCCATTGGTGGGCCACTGAGTGAGTCAGGATGCTGCACTAGACAGGCTGTGGCCTGATCCAGCAGGGCTCCTCTTATGTTCTTATGATATTCAATGAAATACAGTAAATTCCTGATATCCACGAAGGCTAGGTTCTCTAAACAAACACAATTATCATACTTAGTTGAAAGAAGTAATGGACACCTTTATGGAAATGGGAGTTGGGAGGGATTTAAACCCCCTCCCCTTCTCTAGACTTGCATTAACTGAAATTCCCACCCTCCTAAGCCTCCCATCCAGTATACTTTGAAGAATCTGTTTCAGTGGTGCAACAAGATGCACCACCAAAATGGGCCCTCAGTTTTCTGAAGGCCAGGAACAAGTTCCCAGGAGTCAGAGCATTCAGAAGCACCTGCTCTTGCTCTGAAGCTGGAACAAGCTTTGAAGCCAGCACAGTCATGGAACAGGCTATCCCAATGTGAACAGCCTTGTTCTGTGCCAGGACTTGGGATGGATTGCTAATTCTGGTACAGGGAAAACGAAGGTAAGTATGAATATGGCCTGAGTGCTCATTGTGGCCTAGAAGACGACCCAAAGGAGTAGTTTAAGTAAATTGACCTCGGGTGTCAAGTGAAAGGTGTGGAGAATGTTGATTCATTGGTTTCAGCCTCTACTCTGACCTCCAGGATCTGGACCACATTAACAGCACAGCCCTTAAATTTTCAAAAGCGTTCTAAAAATGCTACCTGCAGTTTTCTTTCCTTGAAAGCTTTGATTTGGTAACAAACTAAAGAGATAACAGAGGAAGCTCCTAAATTAACACAAATCTCCTGGGCATGCAAACTGGAGAAAATAATCAAAGGTAGTGGGGGAAACTGAGGGCCTATTTGCACTTGGCCTTATTCTGGAGTATATCTCAGGATAGGGG
>MTQE01002560.1:8209265-8224215 GCA_014337955.1 Aspidoscelis marmoratus | reverse complement strand
CCCTATTCCAGGATATATTCCAGAATAAAGCCAAGTGTGAATAGGCCCTGACACAAATTAGCTGGGTTTCCTCCCTGTGGAAATGCCTTTGTGGGAAGTTTCCCTTTGCCTGTGCAGAATTGTTGAGCCAAAACACTTTTCCTTTACAGAACCATCCAGGAAACTTCCCCCAGGATCACACCATCTGGAAGGAAATGTGTGTATTTGGTTGCATCCACATTGGGCTGCCCGAATCAACAGCCCATGTGGAACACCACATTCTTATGGCAAGAGTCATTGGACCAGGCTGCAGGACAAAAATGTTATCATGGCCTGCTCCTATAGGAGACCACTTTAAAGCAGTCTCCAAAGCATTCCATGGGGATACCCTGGATCAGCTACTTACGTGCAGATGGAAATGAGTGGCTGATCTGGTTTATCAGATGTGAAAAAAGCTGAGCCAAGACCAGCTCAGGTCAGCACAGAATTCTACACCATGTCTGTCAAGTGTGAACTGGGAAATAAGTACAGATAGCAGCAGCAGGAAGTTTTAACGACTCCAAAAATTGTTATAAAGGAAATGATTCTGCCATTCCATCTCCTATCTGCTTACATTGCAAGAGGAGAGATGGGAACATATACCAAGGGTCCAATATTTGTTTGGCTTGGAGAGAAAGGAAAAGAGGCAGGAGGTGTGTACACCTGAATCTTTATAGAGTCAGGGGAGAGGCTATTAAGAATGGTGGGCCAAACCATTAGCCTTCACCTGAGACCACAAAACTGCTTTGAAACTACTAAAAACAGGCTTCAGAAGATACTTTAATGACCAATTTAGAAGAGTGGCATAAGGATTCCAGATGTGAACACACATCACAGACTAACAGGTTTTGGGCACTTTTGCAGTTTTTATGGTCCCAAATTTATTGGAAGCTATTCTGCCAGCTTCAGTCCAAACTAGAGAGGTCCACCACAGCTTAATTCGCAAGGCTGTCATCACCAGCCCCTCTTCCTGAAATATTTGAAGTATTTTCTTTCATTGTATTCCACTTTTCCTCCTACCATTATGAATCCCAACAACTTTATGACGCAGCTTGAGTGTTGGATAGATGCTTCCAGTGAAAGGGAATCTGATTGAATTTTTTGTTTACTTTCTGTTTATGTATGTACAGTTTTACAACACTGCAGATCATTAGTTCTTTTGATGGTAGGCCTCCTAGAACTATGTTTTAGATTTCATAGATTATCATGCAAGATCACTGCAACTGTGAACAAAAGCTGATAAACTAGTAATAGCAAGGTGGCTCTGGAACACAGGAAGCTACCTGAACCAGTGTATCTACTCCAGTGTTGATTATACCAGCAATTCTCAATCTTGGGACATGAGCCTCCCTCCATTGGTTCTCATTGGATCTTTTTACCACCACACCCAAATTTTGATTGAAATAAATATGCATTCATAATATTGTCCATTTGCTTTTTTTGTTTTGTTATATATTTTCTACATTTTGAAATGTACTTGTCTAATTGCTGTATTGTTGTTCATACCTGTAATCATTTGCCTCCAGAAAGGAAGAAGAAAAGGCCTAGAGACCTCAACAGAGAGCTTTCATGCCCATGCCCTCATGGCCCATCTTGTTGCCAACTCATGGGCTCCACATCAGACCAGTCCAACTACTTAGCCTAACCAGGGTCTCTCATGGTTTTATGGGAGTTGGCAGTTCCCATTTTACTCTGCAGGAGTGGCATCACCAGCTAAGCCCAGCCACTTCATGGATCTCCTGACCTACTTACTAGGAAAGTTATGGATGGGGTAGTTGATGCTTTTTGGGGAGGTACAAAGGGAAAAGATGGAATAATGGAGCACAGCACGGTTACTTAGTCCAATCCAATTGTTTGTGTGTGAATGCATACAGATGAAAAACTCATTGGGCTGAAAAGTTTCACTCATTCGTGGGTGTGTGGGTATGCAAATCTTTTTCTGAATTTTCTCCAGCTTTCCAGACTACTAGCAGACAGGTCTGTCTATTTGTGTCTGTTTGAGGTGACTGTCCTATGCATCATTGGCATGCTCTGCAGAAATCACTTCTCGTCCATTCTAGGGATGGGACAGGATGGGATGGGGCAGCTGAGGCAGGCAGCCATCTTCTTGATGGCCACCCAGGTCCAGTCTACCTTCAACACTGGGGACACCTTGAAGCTGCAGGCCAGGGACATTACTCCAGAATGAGGCCAGTTTTCCAAAGCTGAATGAACAGGTTATGGGCCATTTCTCCTGCTGCCACCTATGTGCATGGAAGCAACAAGAACTGGAATCAGCCTGACCTGTACAGGGACAACTTTTAAGCAACCCCTTGCTACAGCATTCCCAATGTAAATGTATGCCGCGGAGCAGGCCAGGCATGGCGGACATCTAGCCCAGGGATGCTGTAAGAGATTGTGTCCTTCCATAGTGTTTGATGGCATGTGGACCCCACAGTCCCAGCATGCATCTGGCACAGTCCAAAGGAACTGTGCAGATGTTGCCTTTTACTTTCCCAAACAACAGGAACAGATGAATGCAGAACTATTAACTTTCCTTTTTATACACTTGCAGTAATCCTTTTTACATCATATCCTTTTAATATAGCCTAGGCCAACTTGGTTTTGTGGAAATTACCTTTTATTTATCCTTGCTTTGGCTTCACGTGCAGTAAAGGCAAACTGCATTCCCAGCTTCTCATTCCTCGGAGTAAGCATATTTTGCATAAGGGAACTTACTAGTGAGTAGGGTGAGGGGGTAATGTGTGTTTATGTATACACATGCACATATGCACTCGATTTATTCAGATTTCAGCCCTCTTATGAGCTGCATACTATTTTATGCCCATGAATAATACATGCCCCTGAACTCTCCCCGTAGCCTCATAAATGTCTCTTCCGATCATAAATGTTGCAGAAACATTGCTGGCTGCATACAGAGTTTCAGTTCAATGATTCTCATTTGTTGAAACTTAGGCACACACACATACACCCCTTCTGGACTTTCTAACGTCTCCATTGATGTGTGTGCAGCCCACAGCTGTGCATGTTAGCATTTGTCATTTGGAACACTGATCTCACATGAGCATAAAGAAAATATTAGAGTGACTCTAGACCAAGAAGGAAAAAAAAGAAAAAACTTGCAGTATTTAATAATCTGCAGTAATCGGGTGTGAGCTATGGGATTCCTCTCAGATATTGGGAAGGAATCTGCTATTAATTCTGCATAATCAGAAAAGGGCACTTTAGGGGCCAGGTGCATTACAAGTACTGTGTCTCTAAGCAAAAACAGTTGCTTGCAAAGTTACACAGAGTCTTAGAGGCTGTGATCACGCCTTCACTGTCAACCTTCTCCAGTCCATCTTCAGGTCTGACTGCTCATACCTTTTCCTTTCTATCCATTTTATTTGTGGACTTTCCATTCAGAAAAGTCTGAATGGGGGGAGGAAAGTCCACAAATAAAACAGATAGAAATGAAAAGGTATGAACAGTCAGAGCTGAAGTGGGACTGAAGGATGTTTAAAGTGAGGTGTGATCACTGCCAGAGATATCTTCATGAATCATTGTGTCCTCTCCATCCAGAGACCCTGTGCGCAATTCCAGCCAGTGAAAAGGGCCACTGTGTGAGACAGGATGCTGGACTAGATGGGCTGTGGCCTGATGCAGCAGGGCTCCTCTTATGTTTTTATGTTCTTATGACACTGCTTGCACTGCCACTACCTTCTGCCCTTGCAGCTTTGAGGCCAGAGAATAAAAGCTCCCTGACCTTGAAGATTCTGCTTGAAGCATTGAAAGCAAGACAGGAAATGGCCATGAAAGTCCGTTTAGTTCTGTATGCTCCTTAATGGTGCTGGGCATATGGTCCCTCAGGTTAGCCATCCACTATTCCTCCACCATATCAGGATAGGGGCAAAAGAGAGCAGCAGGTGTCCTCAGAAGAGTTTTCACACTCTGCATGAAGAGCACCTCCAAGAGGGCCTCCTGCATCTCCCAGAAGGGCACCAGCAAGCAGACATTGTGCCTTGCATACGCTTCCCAGGCTGCCTTCCTCCACTATATGGATGCTGCCCGTGTTATATTATTCTCACCAAATCCACAGGCCTTTTTTTCTGCCCCTTGAATGAGTGCAGGTTTCCCTTTACTACAAAAAGTGAAAGTGACCTCTGTGTCATCTGCGGTAAGAGACTCATTTGCCTCTGTCTGGGTGCAACCAAAGTTGGTTTCAACTCAGTTACAGAGCTGGAAAACGTTGCTCTTTGCTCAGCCTGCTTTGACAAGAATCATTCAATTACAGTGTGCCCTGTATTACTGTATGGCATGAAACAACCCTGATGCTTAGAAGATACTAGTGCTAGGCCTCCTACTTGATTGAGGTATAGGGCAAAAAGACCCTTCTTCTCTGACCCAAAGTCTGGGGATCCTGGTATTCGAGGAAGAATCTGTTTAAAGGAGAAGGGAAAGTAAAGACGTATGTTAGGAAGAAGTATATTGATACTTGTCCATTACACTGTGGCAATGTGTGTCCAGTGCTTTTATGTGGATGAGACCTGAGTGGGCAAGGTACACACAACTTTGCACTTTGAACTCACTGGAGAGGTGCAGGGTACACAGGGACCGGCACTTGTCCAGCATCCATGCCATGGTTAGCACTTTTCAGAGTACTTGAAAGGAAGAGTAAGAGTGAAGTGTTCAGCAGAACTTACTCCTGCTTTCTGCAACCCTTCTCCTCCACAGTCTTTGGACTATACAGACTTGCTGAGCAAGGTGTTAGACCACACGGGGGGTGCCCATGGAACCGTTTGCAGTGTGTGGTGATCCCCCAGCTGCAATGTTGATGGCCAGGTGCTAACGGCTGACATGTAAACATGCCACTACTGCTTTAAGGTGCACACTAGTTGTGTGGTGCTCATCTTAATGCACCAAGAGGAGAATGCCACCCTAGGGCCACTCTTGCCATGAACAGGGACAGATCATACAATCAGAATATAACAGCTTTAGCTGGAGCTAACAAAAATCCTTTATTGTTACAAGCATCTCTACTTCAAAACAAAATGAAGAAGTCAGTGCAGCTGTGAGACAAATGGTTTAGTTTCCTTTGGTCTAGTGGTTAGGGAGCTGGACTCTTATCTGGAATACCAGGTTTGATTCTGCACTCCTCCACAAAGCCAGCTGGGTGGCCTTGGGCTAGTCACAGCTTTCTTCTGAGCTCTCACAGTCCCACCTACCTCACAGGATGTCTGTTGTGGGGAGAAGAGTAGAAAGCTTTGTCAGCCAACTCTCCTCCTCCTCCTCCTCCTCCTTCTAGAGTGAAAGCCAATAGCAGTTGACTGGCCAGGACTTGAGAGATAGCTGATGTGGGCCATGGCTCTGGCTAGAAGTCATGTTTTGCTCTTAGCCAAACTCCACAGGATTGAGTCAAAGGGAGGCCACCATCCCATCCCTGCTACCCTCCCATCCCTTCCAGCTCCTCTTCACCCCATCCCTGCTGTCTTCACAGTAGTGCTCTGTGAACCATCAGTACTGAAAGTATGCATCTGGTCTAAGAGGGCAAGGGTCTCTGCTTCAGGAGGAACCGGCAGGAATGGAAGCATGAATGTGTGTATATAGAAACTCTCACACACACATGGGCCACCTTCACACCTAAGTTTAATCCAGTTTCAGGCCCCTTTCAGATGGAGGGAACACATCTGCAAAGCAACAAGCTGGTTTCTTTCAGCATTATCTAACTCAGAAGAAAATGACTATTCACTTTGCTGATGCATTCTTCCATTCCAGAAGTGGACTGAAGCTGAATTAAAACTTAGGTGTGAACAGCAGGGGAAGGAGTTCCCCGTTGCATCTTCTCACCCTGGCCATCCCTGCTTCTTTGTGAACAGTTTCTTACCTTCTTTTTTCGCTTGCAAGGAAGACTGTCACCCATTTTCTGAATAATTTGGAAAATACCAGCAAGATACAACCAATAATTGATAATTTAGCCTCAAGTTGTTATGAAGTCGGTGGAATATAAATATGCGAATAAATAAAGAAATAAATTTCAGTGGTTTTTATGAAAAAAAAATGCAAGGATGCTCCAGTGCTCGGCGTACATGTCCAGACGGGAGATATATGACACCCTTAGGTCAGCGATCTGGGGATATTGCCACATGTATCTGTGGCAACTCCACCACAGCCCCACAATATCCCAACTAAATCCTACTTTAGCTTACTGTGGAAAAACCTAATGTTGGGGACAGGTTTTTCCAAAATAGTTCCATAACTTAACTGATAGTCAAAAGGGCCAGCGTTGCTGTGGCCAACACACAAGTGCAGGGGTCAAAAAGGTTGGCTGCGCTTTGTCATGGTGGCAAAATACCTGAGGCGTTTTCGCACATGGGGTTTTCGAACGCGTGCAAGACAGCCTCGAATGCGGCATACACATTGCTGCAGCGGGGCTTGCGCTCCGACGCGTCCAGAGCTGTCTTGCGCGCGTTCGAGATGTAGAGCACTTTAAAGTGCTCTACATCCGTTCCCGCGCGGACGAAGCGCCCGCAGCCATTCGGGGAGAGAAGCATTCGCTCATGTTTCTCTCTCCCTGACAGCCGCGGGCTCGCCTCCCCCGCCAGCGCTGGCTGACAATCAGCTGATTGCCTGCCTTGCCGGCTGCAGGAGCCTCGGCAGCCGTCTCCCCGCCCCTTGCCGGCGTTTGCCGGCTAAGGCACTTCAGAATGCTTTGAGCATTCGCACACAGGCGCGCCGGAATGCATTTACACGCGTTCCTGCGCTCCTATGTGTGAATGGTCAAAGCGTCCTGAAGTGTCTTAGGCTTCCCGTCCTACACCCGTTCCAAATGGAATGGATGTAGTGCGAAAATGCCTCTGGATGTGCATGTCACTAAACTACTCACAGACAGCGTCCACACCTAACAAGTAACAATGTCCAGCTAACAAGTAATAACTCCAGAGGGGCTATATTCTTTAACATTGCTTGTTAGTGATATATTTGGCCGGCATCTGGAGCCAGCCTAGGGGTGTCAAAAGTCAGTAGGAGACAAAACATTCCCAATTGCCTTTGATAGAGGCGAAGCCATTCTAGATGATTTCAAGGTAGAACACCATTTGTTTGCTTGCTTGTTTGTTATTTACATTTCTATCCTGCCCATACCCGAAGGTCTCTGGGTGGGTAACAACCATTAAAACAACAGATTAAAAACAAAATATACATTAAAAGCACTTTAAAAATTCAACAAATCTAAAACAATACACTCCATGTTTAAAATGATAGTGTGAATATTCCTCAAACAATATTCTTTGCCTCCCTTTTCTATTTGTAGGAGGGCTTTCTCATTAGATGCCTTTGGGCTTTGGAACACCCTCCCTCTGGAAGGGCTCTGAGCATCAACCTTGGCCCTTTCTGCACTGGCCTTATTTTGGATTATATCACGGAATAGGGACCCGCCATCTGCATGCTAGCGCAGACTACAACAGGCCCCATTAACCTGCTATAGGCCGTGCCAGCATGCAGATGGCAGGTCCCTATTCTATGGTATAATCTAGAATAAGGCCCAGATAGAAAAGACCCTTGATTGTCTTTCAGAACTTTCAGTTTGGTCTAGTGGTTAGGGGCCGGACACTTATCTGGGAATATGGGGTGTGCCCTCCTCCACAAAGCCAACTGGGTAACCTTGGGCGAGTCACATATCTTTTTGGAGCTCTGACAGCCCCACCCACCTCACAGGGTGTTTGTTGTGGGGAAAAGAATAGAAAGCTCTGTCAGCCACTTTGAGTCTCCTTAAATGAGTGAGGAAAGTGGGATAGAAAAGCCAACTCTTCTTCTTCTTCTTCTTCTTCTTCTTCTTCTTCTTCTTCTTCTTCTTCTTCTTCAAGCCTTTCTCTTTACAGCCATTTAAACTGGGAGAGGATAGACTTTCTCTTTCATCTTTAAAATCTCTCAGAAGAGATTAATGCGTTTTATTTCTGGATCCATTTTTCTCTCTATTCCTTTTTTAAAAAAATTCTCATTTTGTGCACCACCTTGAGAAGATTTGGAGAAAAGCAATATAAAAACAGTTTAAATAAATAAAAACTAGTTGTTCTACGCTTGGCACCGCTTGCTAGGGCATCCCAAAAGTTGACAGGGACAATAATTTAGAACTTAATAATTCTGCTGTTCAACAGAAAATCTATTTTAAAAACAAAACACTAAGAAATATTTTTGCCATAATTAATTGGAGTCAGTGATTTCATCTCATATCCAAAATAATAGTTGAATTTTAACTCTGCTAGCCCAGTCCTGCTGCAGTGCCTCGCTATCACTAACACCATTTAGTCCATAGGTTCTCAAGTTATCGCCCTCCAGATATTTCCAAACTACAGCTCCCAAGATTCCACCAGGGCTGGTAGGGTATTCTGGGAGTTGTTGTTTACTTACATAAGGGCTGCAGTCATATCTTTACATTAAAACTTCTTTACTTCACGCTCAGATCTGACTGCTGACTAGGAATGTGCATGAATATTCGTAACATTCAAAATTTGATCAAATTCGTTTGAATTTGGACATTTGAATTCAAATCAAACTTCTATAAATTCAAATGTAAAATTTGAACGAATTTTGAATTTTTGAAACATTCGTACGAATTATTCAGACTTTCGTATATGTACATATCCGTACTCATTGCATACACATCTTATTCATATCCATACGCATTTGTATGGATAAGTATGGGACAAAAACGGGATGCATACAGAAGCATACAGACACATATGAATGTTGTCAACATTCATATCTGCAAATACAGATCAAACATTTGCACGCACAAATACATTCAAATGTATTCCAATCAAATGGGAATACATTCAAATTTTAAACATTCACATTTTTGGATATTCAATTTGAATCTAATTGAATCCTGAAAATTGCATTCGTGCAGACCCTTACTGCTCACACCCTTTCATTTCTACCCATTTTATTTGTGAACTTTGCACCCTCCATTTGGACTTTCCTGAATTGAAAGGCCACAAATGAAATGGAATGATGGACCAAAGAAGGTTTAAAGTGAAGGTGTGACAATGGTCCAGGAGAGTCCAAGTTTGCAAACCACCAATTTAGGCAGTAATAAGCTCACATAAAAATGTACCATGAAGTGGTACCAAAAACAGAATTTAAAATGAACTATTCATCTTTATTCTACCTGGTTTATTTTGCTGTAGTTGATTTCTTCAATGCATTGTATAATAAGATGTGAAAATGTTAAGATGAAACCTGAGAGATAAAAATAAAAACATCAAAATATGCAGCAGTGAAGTTCTATGGTTTTTGCAGTCTGGAAAGAATTGTTTTAAATCAGAACTTTCTTTTTAAATGCAGATCCCCAAAGCCTCCAGTATAGAGAAATTGGAATGTTTGGCTACTGCAGATAAAAGTTCCTTGAAGATAAAAGTTCCCACTGATGGTTAGACAATCTTCTTATGCCAGTTTGGTTTTGTGGTTAGAATATTGGACCCTTTTCTGGAAGTCTCCCAGTTCAATTCTGCAGTCCTCCATGAAGCCAGCTGGGTGACCTTGGGCTAGTCACAGCTCTCTTTCCGAGCTCTCATGGCCCCATCGACCTCACAGGGTGTCTGTTGTGGGGAGAAGAACAGAAAGTTTTGTCAGCCTCTTTGAGTCTCCTTAAGGGTGAGAAAGGAGGGGTATAAAAGCCAACTCTTCATCTTCTTGTGCCTCCTGTTTCCAGGAATTGCCTTTGATTGCTTGGGATTCCTTCCAGTGACTTCTGCAGTAGACCATAGACCTCCAATTAGTTTGACTCATTAGGTTTTCCCCAAGACTAATGTAATTGAAAGAGATCCAGATCCTCGTGCCTGAAATTGACTCCCAGGATAGTCACACATTGTTGACCTGGTGCTGTCTGTCCACCCTCATCAAACATCACCTGCACATTGTGTGCTTCTGCCAACTTGCATGCTCATCTCTGAAGTTCCATGGTTTTGGTCCAAGGAATGTGCATCCACCTAGGCACTTGAGCAGCCAGGGCAGCCATGTGTGGCAGTGATGGTAGCATGGGATTTCACATGTCATTTGACATCATGAGAAGGTGAAAAAAACCCTATAAATCCCCTGTGCAATGGAATCCCACACTGCTCTAGGTAATAACCAATCAGACAGTACATTGTTCCATAACATATGCAAACATAGCAGAAAGGAAGGACAGTGAACGTGGAATGAAAGTCACATAAAACACGGCCAAAAGATTCTAAAATCCTCCAGGATGTCTGATGGTACAGGAAGAACTTGTGTAGAAAATGCTTTCCAGAAACATTTGTAAGTAAATATGAATCACACTGAGTGTACAGCTTATGCAAACTGCACCTGTCAAAACAGGAAGGTCAGTTTCTGTTGGCAAAAACTCCATGCAAATTGCACACCGTGGAATGGGAATGTCAGGCACATGTCGTGCCAAAAATGTACAGTGTGGATGGAGCCTAAGACCACACTTGGCTCTTGCAGCTTCCACATCAGGAAAGACCACACTCTAAACATCACAATCTTTGTTGTTCTCGCTGCTCCTCACAGCAGTGTCAATATGTTGTTCACATGTCTATCACTGCTCTGAGTGCAGGGAGCACTGGATCAGGAAATTTTTCTTCCCTGATCCAGTGTTTCCACCAGGGATCCTTTCAGTGAGAGTAGGAAATGGCTGTGGAAGTCAGCCATTTTCTTGTGCTCCATGATGCATCCCGGAGAAGGTAGGTCTGGTCAATGTAGTCTGGTATATCACTGCAGAGCAGTGTTGGAGCTCTTTGCAGCAGTTTACCTTTATAAGAGTTTACTGGAACCCCAAGGGCACACTGCCTCCATCCAAGACAGCCAAGAGCATGCTGGAGTGCTCCGATCCTCTGTAGGTGAAGAAGAAGAAGAAGAAGAAGAAGAAGAAGAAGAAGAAGAAGAAGAAGAAGAAGAAGAAGAAGAAGAAGAAGAAGAAGAAGAAGAAGAAGAAGAAGAGTTTGCTTTTCTACCCCACTTTTCTCACTCATTTAAGGGGACTCAAAGCGGCTGACAAAGCTGTTCTTCTCCCCACAACAGACACTGTGAGGTAGGTGGGGCTGTGAGAGCTCAGAAGAGAGCTGTGACTAGCCCAGGGTCACCCAGCTGGCTTTGTGGGGGAGGGTAGAATCGAACCCGGTATTCCCAGATAAGAGTCCAGCTCCCTAACCACTAGACCAAACTGGTGAGGAGCAGTAAAAAAGGCTTAACCAGGTAGTTGGCTCCTGCATGCAATGTTCACACCACATCCTGGTGGAAATGCTGCTTGGGAGCAGGGAGGCATGCTGTGGCTTCATAGCAACAGCCCAGCGCATGGTCGAAGTTGCTACAGCCATTGCTGTAGTGATTCAGGGAGTCCAAGATGGACCATCCACACCATGAGGTCCAGAGGTAAGTTAAGGATGGTACTGGCACTCACAGTGCAAAGGTGGATTGAAGGTAGATTAAAACTTTTTGAATAGTTAGGTCTTTGAGGCCAGTTCGTACTTGCTTGAAGGGTCTTGTTCTGGACATTTTGGGGAAGGTCTGTCAATGCTCTATACCCCCACTACTATCTTGAAGCATCTGGGAGCTTCCCCCGGTTGCCCTGATTTTCTGTTGTTATAGACCACAAACTGATCACTGTACCAATGTCCAGGTGTACACCAGATGTTATTGTTGCCACTGCCATGGCAAATAGGCCAGCCTAGACTGAGCCACCCATAATTCAAGTCCTGGTTGTCCAGTTAGGGATTTCACCAGGACTTGAAGCACAGACGACTCCCTCAGAACCTGATCTTAACTTCAGTGGGTTGGTATAGTTACACCATCTCACTGAGCTGGTTGCAAACAGGTCCTTCGTTTCCATAGCAACCCTTCTTTGTTTTGCTAACAGAGAGTGCTCTCCTGTTTATCATCGTTTTGCTAATATAGTTAGAAAGTTGGAAATAGCTAATTTTGAATCCTAAGATTTATTGATAAATGTTGCTAACCTTAATTTACAAGACTTGTATAATGACTTATATAAATTATAAGCTGAAGGTCAACATAACACAGTGCATGAGGTTTTTTACACTTTGCATTGGAGCTAATGGAAAAACAGAGGGAAAGGTGGATATCATTTGCATCCTAATGAAACCTCAGACCAAATCTCCAGGTGATTTTCTGCAGCAGTTGCCTATGGATATGAATAGTATAGAGGAGAAAATAGAACACAGCAGAACCCCAAAGCTTAGTCACCAAGGAGTTGAAAAGCGATCCTTCAACACTGTCTTCTGAAATTGAACTTCTAAATAGTGAATGCACCATAAGGAGCAGAGTTCCCCCAACTCTGTTCCCTCCTGTAGCATTAGGTGAGCTAGATGAATGCAGCATCCACATGCTCCTGCATGTGTCCAGCCATCGTCCTGTCATAAGAACTATTTGGTGCATTTAGATTGTAAAGTGCTAGGAAAACCTCTGATGCCCCTTCCGCTCTCTGTCAGTGGCCTTGCTCCCATGGCCACTCAGGCAGACCTACCTGGTCCACTGACAGCAGCCATCTCATATTCTCAAACAGAGGAAATGCCCTACAGGGCCAATTCCTGTATCTGATAACATACGCAGCCCAGTCATCAATATCACAGCCAGAGGCAGCAGCAGGTGTGTGGACAGCACACTGCCCCTTCTAGAAGAGCACCACTAGCCATGCAGTACCTCAAAGTCCCAATCCAAAAAAGCCTTTCCAGAAGATGCCTTGGTTGATGATAGTGAGCCATCACCCTGACCATTTCTCAACAAAGGGCATCCCATGGGCTTACCCAAGGCAGGTTCAGTTCCTGTCTGGCCAGGAGCCTGACTGAAATGGACCCAGGGCCTTTCTGCACTTGGACTTATTCTGGAATATATCACAGCCAAGGGGGCTCCTGTCTGCATGCTTGTGAAGACTACAGGAAGTCCCAGGTGATGCCTGCCATAGTCTGCATTAGCATGTGGACAACAGACCCCTATCCTGGGATATATCCCAGAATAAGGCCAAGTGCAAAAAGGGACAGATAATCAGTGCTATCCAGAGTGTCTGAAGTTGACCAATCATTGCAGGAGCACAGTGTTAGTAGTATACACTGGTTTTGGTGGTTTAGAGAACAAGGCCGTTCACGTGACATGTGGCCGAGCGCCTTTCCACACTTTCCCTGGTAGTCCCTTGCAGTGTGCTCCAAGATGAAACATCTTCACTTCAAGGTGCATTTTCCAAACCAGAAATGGCTCCTTCCAGGCAGGAGCACACTGCAAGGCAACTATGTGTGGTGCACTTACCTTTACCTGTGCCAGAGCCAGAGCTGGTAAGACTCTAGGCAAGCCCATTCACACCTCCATGGTGCTGGACAGTCACCTGACATGCTGTGCAAGTCCACTGGCAAGTCATGGGAAGTGCTGTGCAAGCACACATGTGCGGCGCATCACTGTTGCCCTGATGACAGCAACAGTGCATGTGTGCTAATACTGACACCAGGGCAGAAAGACGGCAGCATCTGGACACCATCTGCATTTCAGGTAAGCATCCAGGTGCATGGGGGAAAGGATCGCCTTTCGTAGTGTTCACTTAGTACATGCATGGGCATTTTTTGCCTTTTCCATCCCCCAAACAGGAAGGGAAGTGAGAATTTACTCCGAGATTCAGTATAATAGTGAGCCAGTATAAGGCTGCAATCCAATACCTACTGCTTGGAACTTGGATCATGTACACATTTGCCAATCCTAAATTGAAACAAAGGAGAAAGGCAGAGGGGACACAAGCTCCAAGCTACTAGCTTAGGGGTGGGAGGCTGTCAACTTTACTCTTATGAATCAGCCACCCCTCAGTATCTGACCGGATTCTTCAATATATCAAATGCCCTTGCCAGGCAATTAGAACAATTTTTAGAGCATCATATAGGTTTTAAAATGATACAGTGGAAGCATATAGCTCCACATAGTGCTGAACTATCTCCAGAGCTTTGTTTGTGAGACCCAGATTGTATATACAGGACTCAAGTGTCTTTTAATAAGAATCTGATATGCTTTGAAAGGTAAGCATATGGAAAGCCTTCTCTTCGAACTGTAGATTATGTTTCAAAAATAATAATAAGCTAGATCAAAACAAGGTATTAAAAATGCAAGCACTGTAAGAACATCAAAGCATGTTTACAATTCATAAAAAGGGACTATTAAAAAAAGCTCTACATTTTGAGAAAATGAGCACTAGAATGTAGTTGCTGTTCTATCTGAACAAGTTGCAACAGACCAGGAAAGAGATTCTGTTGCAGTGGTAGACATCTCTACAAACATATTGGCTCCGAAGAAGAAGAGGAGGAGGAGGAGGAAGAGTTGGCTTTTCTACTCCACTTTTCACACCCATTTAAGGGAATTCAAAGTGGCTGTTCTTCACCCCACAACAGACACCCTGTGAGGTAGTTGGAGCTGTGAAGAGCTCAGGAAGATAGCTGTGACTGGCCCAAGGTCACCCAGCTGGCTTAGGGGAGGAGTGCTGAATCGAACCTGGTTACTACAAGATATGAGTCCAGGATTCTAACCACAAAACCACAAGAAGCTAACACATCTTATTACTTAGGAGCAATAAGACATGTACATTTGTTTGTATAAATATATTTGAAACTTGTGAGAGAAAAGGAGTAATAAAACATGACACTGAAAATAAAATTCCCCTTGTACAAAGTGATGTTACAACTTGGCTTAGAATAATAAATACAGTTTGGTCGCCACATCTCAGAAGAAGGAGCAGTAGTGAAAGAAGATCAAAGAGAGAACAACTAAAATAGAGGTGTTCTTTATGAGGAAAGATTAATTTTAAAAGAAGGTATGTAAGAAGAGAGATGATAGAAGTTCTTTGCCCTTTCCCAAAAAAACCAGAACTCAGTTCTTCGGATGAAACAGAGGGCGCGTCTTCATGGCATGTGTTATTTCAGTTTAAAGAATT
>MTQE01002560.1:8164061-8175697 GCA_014337955.1 Aspidoscelis marmoratus | reverse complement strand
CTCGTCACCAATTTTGTATTACTATGAAATTTATGGTTGTATTTTTTTTTGTCTTGTCTTAAACGCATAGCACTTTGAGTTTTATGAGAAAGGTGTCTAATATATTACTGCTCAGACTGAAAAATCTAGAAGCTATAAAAGCCATAAAAATAGCTGGATCACAAATGTACAAGTATTTCTTAAGGAAACTGATACTGCTAGATTCCTAACTTCAGGTTAGTCACAACTGGTGCCAAATGTTTTTTGCAAGAAAAGAAAGTATCAAGACAGCACACTGACAGCTTGGATCTTGCCCAAAACAGAACCTCTGCCCTAGAGATATAATAGCATCATTAAAGAGATATAGCGACCGCACATTTCAAAGCAGGTAAGTTACTTGCATCACCAGAACTTCTTGGGAGTTGCGTAGAAGTGCCAAGAAGTGCCAGGGCTGTCTGGCAAGTGGCTGAATAACTAGTTTTTCCTAACTACCCCTAGTCCCTCTGGGGCGGGGGAAGAGAGAACAAGAGAAAGAGAAGAAAAGGGAGGGACAGGCATCAACACAAGAAGAGGAAAAAGTGAAAGTAGAAAAAGCTGCTCTGGGTCTATTTTTCGGGCTTCTAACATTCCACTCCAAGCTACTTTGTTTGTTCAGAAATATGCACTCACACAAGGCGGCTATGTAGGAAAAGCACTCAAATGCTTTTCAAATGCCCCTTGTTCTTCCATAGAGTGTGAGAAAGAGACAGAGGGAAAGGGGAAGGGAGGGGAATCTGTCTTCCTCAAGAAACACCTCTGAAGAAGCGCTTGAGATGAAAGGCAGCAACTCACTCAAGCAGAAAATAACCCTGTGAGGAATCAGCAGTTAAATACACTATATTACAGCTGAGCAATGAGTTCTGAATGCCTGCTTCCTTGGATGCTGCAGAATGTAAAGGGGCAGGCATGCAACCGTCTGGAAAGAAGAAGGGTTGATTCGTTGTGGCAGCACTTTTTTTTTTCTGGGGAAGCAAACTGCTTTTCAAATGAACCAGTGTTCTGCCAAAAATTCTTCTCCCAATTATTTCCCCCTGCTTTGTTTCGTTTTACATATATTCGGCTCTGCACTGAACGGCATTCAGAACCCTCATTCTCGTTCTTCCGTCCATTTCAGCGGTGACCCTCTTGCAGAGAAGCTGTTTCCAGCAGTTGGATCACACAGACCATTTTCTGTTCCATGTGTGAATGTGAGCGGTCATAGATGTGAAAGGAAAGGAAAGGAAATCTAGAAGGAATGCAGGGTTTGTTGTCTTGCTCTTCAGTTCATAAAATTAGCATTGCATCCTTTGACCCTCTTCTTCAGTCTAGAGTGGCTGTGGAGGTTTGTACCTCCCAGTGGGGCTGCTGCCTGCCAGATCTATTGTTGCAGAGAAAGCACCATGATTGGTCAATTTTAAAAGGGGGAGGATCTCTTTCTCTTTCCTGAGAGCAACCTTTCCAGCTGCCATGCTAGTATTCACACTCAGACAAGAAGCAAGGACCATGCCAAGAATAAAACAAGAGCTTCATGAAAGGTCAAATTTTAATGTGATCTACATAGCCAGAGTCAAGTTGGAGTCTGCAAAAAAAACCCATCGTGTACTTACTGCCTAAGAAAGCCAACATCTAACTCATGAAGAAAATAAAATGATTAGTAGTTTTGGTTTCCTCCCAAAATAGATAAAAGCCACATTTTTATTAAACATAAATTCTGTGAAAATGAAAGGAGTGGATTATAATGGATCGTGTAGACTGGCCAAACTCAGGAAGAAGGAAAGGAAGGGAGGGAGAGGAGGAAATACAATAATGCAATTAATTTTATTGCATATAGTAAGTAATGGAAGAATGATTAAATGTATATGGAAATAATTGTACTGTTTAACTAAATAAAAACTAATAAAATATATACTTGAAACTCTAGATGGTTGAAACAATTTAATATCTGTCTTGGGCTACTGTCTTCATTGGGGAAAAGATTAAGAAAGAGCAGACAAGCAGCAGAAAGTTTTTAAGGATAAAAATAATTTGATCTTCTCAATATGTTAATGTTATGGATGGATTATATCTACTGAAGAGATGCATCTCCATTTAGAAAACTATAATTAAATAATCATAGAATTCTAGTTTGAATTTGATTGGATATGATTTTATTTAATTAGATTTTATATATAATTATCTATCCTAAATAGTGTCTGATATATTTTTTATAGTTTATTGTTTTCATGTTCTTTTAAGTGGTAGGAAGGAAGGAAGGAAGGAAGGAAGGAAGGAAGGAAGGAAGGAAGGAAGGAAGGAAGGAAGGAAGGAAGGAAGGAAGGTGTTGCAATCCGGATTGAATCCTTGGCTCTGGGAAACCTGAGGGGGAGGCACCTTACGGCTACCTCGATCGTGGCTGCAGTCCTGAGAACCACAGCGATCCTTGGTACCAATGGTTACTGGTACGATCACCGGGTGTTGCGAAAGTATTCCCTTATAAGCTAAAGGCATGCTGAAGCCAGGGGAAAACCTGTGCAAACCTTTGCGGTTACTACAGGAAGGTCTGATCTTTATTGAATTAAAAAAGAAGTGGAACTATGTATCTTGGGGAAAAAAACCTGTGAGTTAGGCATTCCAATGGTTGAATGGGAAGTATAACAGCAAGGTCTGTTGTGAGCCTAACAAAAATATAGCACATATACTAACAAACATAATCAGTCTCACTGACTTTTGTCACACAGTTCCTGGCAGCAGTCTTAACTAGACTGCCAGGGCAATGCACAAAGAACAGTGTTATGCCTGCAGTACTCTTCAAAATGGCTGCATGCTAATTGCACACCTGCTGCTACTCCCAACTGCACAAACATCACAAGCAAGAAACTTCTATTATCTGACCACAGTGCGGGTAGCTGTGACTGTATTGTTAAATACAAGAAAACACCCTATGGGCCATTTTCTATGTTTGAAGACAGATGCCTACAACACATCAAGGTCTGCTTGAGTGGCAGTGGCATGACAGTGGCAAAGAACACAATCTTTGCACCCTCAGGGCTGTGTCTTGCAGCATGTAACAGTGCAGTTGCAAATGCAGCCTGTCTGTCTCCCAATCTGCAATACAGCTCAGTTACTGAGCACATTAAATGACTTCCTTTTCCAGCTGAGGCAGACAATGCAGAATGATCTAAGGTTATTTTTAACCAATCAACCTGAGAGATCTTTCCACTACTGGAATGGAAATATCTGAGTGAATGCATACCAGAGGCGATTTCACACCACCCTTCCCATTCCGTGGACAGGAAAGGTGCGTGATGAACTAACGTTGACTGGCGCTCACACTTGCAAGTGCTAGTTAATGATAGTCCAGCCTGTGCAAGATCGATTACTTACCTGTGTCTGCAGAGTACGACGATCTTGAGTGTAGCACCCTGCTTGACTGTGTGTACTTCAGCCCCATCACTATGGCAATGCTGATATTCTGTGCAGTCACAGTCACATGAGGAGGTCGTGTGAACTGCCAGTGCACTTGCACGGCAGCTCCAATGATCCCCTCAGCCAGCTGGGGTGCAGATAGTCACTGGCGGGACACATAAGGTAAGTTCCAGGGCATGATTGGGAAGGGTTGGGTACTTTGTGGTGCACAATGGCGTGCACAACATCTGGGCGGGGCGGGGGTTGCTTGTAGGTTGTATGCGCCTCCTGTAAGTGCAGATGCACCTGCCCAGATGTTGCCTAATTGCCGACATCTTGTCAGGTGGCAATTGCAATGCTACAAACATGCACACATCCCAGTGGCAGCCATCTCTATTTACAAATGGAGACACAGACTAAATTAAAGATTCGATTTACAGGCAACAGCAGATGCCTTCCACATCTTATTATCCAAACAAAACCTTCCATTATCAGTGCTGTACATAGTCCACAGTTTGAGAAAGGGCCACTGAAAATGTTGATTTGTATAAGAAAATAAGGTAATATAGACCTGGATCTGATCAGTGAAATCCAAATGAGAGTGTGGATTAGATGAATTAGTATATTCACACAAGCAACTTGAGAACAAAATTTGACTTTAATGTATGATATTGTAACTTGAGTCACAAGAAAACTTTGGTGACATAGTGAGTAAATGTAAGAATTTTTACCTTTAATTTTCAGATAATGGACAAGCTTCAGAACATACAGTACTTGCAATCAGAAGAACAAACTGTGTTTGTCTGCAGGTTATAGTTTGCAAACATACTTGCATGCTCTGAGATCACAATCCTTACTCAGCTCTTAACTTCAGCATGTTGCCTAACAACATATCAGATCCAGTGAACCTCCATGAATGCAGTGGTCACTTGGATGTAAACTGATTTCACCCTTTCTGGACTGTACTATAAGCAACATAAATATTATCCACATAAACAGAGACATACCTGATAGCTTTTCCATGTCTTCCAGTAGTTTTTCTAAGTCCCTATTCAGATCCTCAAGCATTTTAACCATGTTGTCATAATTCCTTTCACATGGTTCACATTTGGCCATCTAATGGGGGGGGGAGGGAGGGAGGGAATGAAATGATGAGTTATTTATTTCTTTATTTGTATTTATTTGTATTTTATCCTGCCCTATACCTGAAGGTCTAATAGTGGGTATATATAAAAACTAAAATGAACCCACTCAAAATAATAACAGTGCTATTCCTCAGTCAAAGGCTAGGGTAAATAGGTATGTGTTCACTAATCTTCTAAACATACATACTGAAGATGTCTGCAGCACCTCAGGAGAAAGGCTATTACATAGTCTGGGGCCAACATCGAGAAGGTTCTACTTGGGTTGCCACCTCTTTAGTTACAACTAGAAAAGCCTCCCCTGCAGATCTGAAGGTACAGGCAGGTCATTCCTTATGATGTTTTGGTACCATGCTTTCTAAGGCCTTAAAGGTTAAAATTAACACCTTGAATTGGGTTCAGTAACAAATGCACAGTCAGTGCAACTCTTTTAGGACCAGCAAGAAGTCCAGCCAGCCAGCAGTTCCAGTCAGTAGTCGGCTGCACTCTGCACCAGCAGCAGCTTTCACTGTCTTCATGGGCAGCCCATGTAGAGCACATTGCAATAATCCAATCTTGAAGTCACCAGAGCATGAATTACTGCAACCAGATCATCTATGTCCAGACAGGGCCAGAACTGGCAAACCATCAGAATTTCCACCTGTTTCAAGCATCAGTGCAGAGTCCAAGAGCACCCCCAGATATCATGCCTGTCCCAGCTCCATCAAGCATAGAGTGCCTCCTTATTTTTCACAGGCCTGACACCCTATAACACACAGCACCTATATTTGTCTGGATTCAGCTTCAATTTATTAGCACCAAACCAGCCTATAACTGCCTGTAGGCACCTGTCAAGCACTTCAGCAGGCTCTCCTGATTCAGATGGCACAGATAACTAGAGGTGGATATCAACTGCCTATAGGTACTTCAGTCCAAATCTCCTAATGACCTCTCTCATCAGCATGGTGCCTCCAAGTTCCAGACTCCATAGCCTTTCCAGAAGGATACAATATCCTATTAAAATCATGTACAAAGGTCAGATAATATAACAGGAAAAAGTCAAATTTTGCAATCTACAACAACTAAGCAGATACAAAAAGATCAATATTAGCTTCCAGTTTTAATCATGCTAACCACAGGTTATACCACTGGATTCTGTCAGAATCTTTTTCCTCATCATAACACTACATTTTTTTCCAACTGCTAGAGTCACCACTGGGAGATTATCTGCCACCAAGAGATCCAGAAGAGCCCAACAGAGCGACACTCCTCCTCTCCCTCAGAAAAGCTCATTAACCATAGCAACCAAGGTGATTTCATTTCCATACTTGCATCTTTAGCCAGACTGAAATGGATCTAGATGATTATGCAACCTCTGTTTAAAAAGTAGAAATGGTCATACTATTTTAGGTAACTAGATGGGCCACCAAAAGGGTGAGCAGGTTGGCAGCCTGGCAATTGGCCTGGACCTCCTCAGGAAGCATCCACAAAGAGCAATATGTGATAGTGAGCCAAAGAGGTCTGCTTTACCAGCTTCTACTGGTAGATGAGAACTCCAGGAGAGCTGGAGTTTCTGGCTAGGCAAGTTGTGATGCAGGCAACCTTTGGGTTCCCCAAATAGGTGTCATAATAGACAGAGGTACCCATCTATTAGTCTCCTATTTCTTTCTGCTCCCTGGTCATGAAGAGGCTCACTCTGGAAGGACCAGTAGGGCTGCAACATCACAATCCTCATGGCCAGTCAGCCACCTGTCCAGAACAGCTCTTAGGGTGCGTCCCCATGCACATTTTGATCCAAACCGAAATCAGGTTCTGGAAGGGTCGTCCCCATGCATTTTAGATTTGGTCTGATTTCCGTGGACCAAATCACCCACCCCAGGACCAAACCAGGACTAAAAAACAAGTCTTGTCACAGTTTGGTGTCCCGGAATGCATTGCTTTGCGAGCCAAGCCAGCACATGGGAACGGTCCCGGGCTGTTTGGGGAGGAGATTGGCACTCACGTCATTGGGAGGTGGGTTTTCATGTTCTGTGCTTGCTGTTCCTTCCCTGTGCATTGGAGATTGCGATCGCTGAGATTTTTTTGGAGTAAATGGTGTTAAAGTCGAAATGATGAAGGGATTGAATGGCCTACAAGACTCTTTTACACAAGTATTCCACCCCCCTTCTCTGATTGCCAAGGCAGGAAGGATAATGCCTTGATTTTTCTCCCTTTTACACGCCAAATATTCCACCCCCATTTCCCAGTTGCCAAGGCAGGCATGATAATGGCTGGATTTTCTGCTTGCCTGGTGTTCTTGCAGTTCCCGGGAAGAGCGGAGGTGCACAAAACTGCTCAACTGCTGCCAAAACTCATAGTGGCTTTGCTCAAACAGCTGGGTTTTTTAATTATTATTTTTGCCATTTAGTCCTGGCTTCTCTGTGCCACTAAGCGGGGGGGGGGGAGAGATGGGGCATTTGCAGCGGCAGCACAGGGATGGGGTGAAGTCAATCTGGCTTCCAATGAGGAGAGAGAAAGCAACGAGGAGGTGGCACTGCTCCCCCGTGTCGGGGTTTGGTGTGGTTTGCATGGGGACAGCTGTATCCAGACCCAGCCCCAATCCATCCCACATTACTGGGAATGGCATGGGGACAGGCAACATCCGATCTCAGTCTTGCACCCAGTCACATGCACGCCCAATCAGAGCCAAACAGCTTCCATGGGGACGCACCCTTATAGTCCCAGCCCCTTTCCACCCAGCCCTCCCCTCTGCCTTCTCAATATGCACGGTACTCCATGCACTGGGACAACAGAGTGTTAAGGATTTTATTTATAGGAATAATTAATTGGTGTGCAACAGTTCATTTATTTGAAATATGCCTATTCTGCTACAATAAAGTAACCTCCCAGAATGTTTGCTGCATGTTAGGTTAAGCAGAACCAATAACAAACAAAACAATTGCTTCCCACAGGCTTAAGATACAGAAAAGGTAGGTGAAAAACTGTGCTTAAAAGCTCGCAAAGCTTAGACAGAACAAGCTGAAGAACAGAACAGGAAAATGGTGTTGATATCTCTATTGAGCCTACACAGTGGGACCTGTGTTCTCATCTCTTGCTTTGTAATTGCCACAGGCAATAAGCCTGTAAGATCCATTTTGTACTTGACATGGTTGCTGCCATATCTGCAAATAGTCATTTCAAAATATGAAAACCTTAGCTGTTCTTACATGAGATTATAAGATGAATCAGTGAGTTATCAACAGATGCATCTACATCTAACACTGAAAAACAGTTGCGACTATATTTTAAGAAAATAGTTAAATGATTTACAGTATTACCTCTGAAAATCAGCACTTTCTGTAAGTCAAAAATAAAGATTTAAACACTAAAGGCACTCCAGACTTCCAAATTACACTTCTTGACAGCTATGCAAGAATGAGGGGGGGGACCTAAATCCCATTTGCACAGGTAATGCAGAACGATATTAAGTAAATGTACTTAAGTAAGTCTACACACACACAAATGCTCACTGCAAATTCTCCCAAAGCACCAGACAGAAAATATTTTTTTATGGACATGACTGAATCTTTTGCACAGTACCAATTAGGGCTGCGGTCACACCACAACAGAATAGTCAATTTTAGGGACTGGCAATTTTTTGGGTTCAAACACACCCATCCACTTTAATGCAGACTTGGTTGGTCTTTCTTTGTTTCTCTGTCCACGTTTCAGTCTCCCCAGCCTCAGTCCAGTAACAGGAAGCCTTTTCCCTCTCCACCTCTCCCTCCTCTTTCTGTGATAGGGGGTAGTTTTATCATTTACATTTCAGCATCTCAAGGGAAGCAAAGGCCATTGCTTTCTGTTCCCACTCTCTCCACTCCTGCCTCTTTTTTTCCTAACAAAATAACAGTAATAATAATAGTAATACTGCTATACCTTTCTTTTCGTTGCTGGGTAAAGTATTTATGGTCTAAAGAGTGGCTGAGTTTACACCTGATGATTAATCAGTTTTCAGTCCATCCTCCGTTCTGAGGGATTACACCTACAAAATGCATTTCCTTTTCTTTTCTGGACTACCCCCTCTCAATCTGAGTTGTCCTGCATTTGGATTATTGCAGCACTGAGACTGTTTCAGCTCATTAGTCAATTTAAATTTGCAAGTTGAGGCCACACACAAGGGGGCGATTAGAGATGCACTGGACTTTTGTGAGTGGGCCAATGCCTGACCTTGTGGGCATTCTTGCGCAGTGGTGGCATTGTCATTTTTGGGGTGGGATAGAAGAAGACTGTACTTGCAGTGAAACAGGCATGCAGCAGATTTGAGTCCCTGCCCCATGTTGTCTCCTTTTTAGAAGAAACTCAGATGTGCGCAATTTCACTCTGCCATTCACCTCATCTACCACTGGGGGGCGGGGGGTTCTCACCTGCCTGTAACAGACTCTGCCTGGAAGGACCCTGACATTTCTTGTGTTTTTGATAACCACTGGGTATTTCATCGCCCAGGCCATAGCTCCAATGATAGCCTCCTCAACAAGCATAGGGCCAACCCCTTTGGAGCTAAGCTGGCCCAGAGTCATGTCTTGATAAATTCCAGCAAGGCAGCAGTACAGATTTGCACATTTCTCTGTGTTTTTTAACAGTGGGAGCAAAACAAGTGGTCCTATTGCCACACCTAATGTTGCCTCAACACTGGAGCTAAGCCGCTTTGCTTGTCACAAAGCCATGTCTTAATAAACCCCAGCAATGCAGAAGTGTGGATTTGCGCACTTTTGGCTTAAAAAAGAGAGAGAGAGAGAGAGAGAGAGAGAGATGGGCCAAGAAGTCAAAAGAAACCTGTTGGATGCCTGTTAATGCTACAAGTACACTCTTAATCTATTCCTCCTTCTTGACAGCTGTAACTTTTTTTTCCTCTGTGTAAAAGAGTTTGTCTTGTTTCCAGTTGGAAGAAAGATTTTCCCTGCCCAGAATGCCCAGGTTAGAATCAGTTGATACTGGCATGGAACAAGGTCATCTGCATTGGGACAGACTGTTCCACCCTAGCCCCCATGCCAGGCTCTTAAGCTTACACGAAATGATCCATGCCTCTGTGATCCAGGATACCATGTCCTAATACAGTAAACTGGACACTGACACCATTCTGAATGCCCCAACCCAATCTATCCTATGCAGACAGAGTCTACTAGGAAGGGGAAAGGCCTCCGTTATCCCACACCAGTTTGTGGAAGTTTCTAGGACCTTTCCTATACATGGCTATGAGAGCATGCAGAAAGGGCCTTCATTCCGATTGTTTTATCCATGTGCATCTACCCTAGGCAAGTTGCTATGTGAAGACTGAAATCAGAATCCAGTATGATTTTAACTTGAAGACCACTGCCCCCAACTCCATTTCTTCACAATGGGCAAGACTGGAGTTGGAACCCACTAAAGACAATGAAGTATGAAATTATTTTCACAGTGTTTCCTTAAAAAACAAACTAGAAAGGGTAATGCTCTTCTGCCCTCACCCCATGGCACATCTGACTTCAGCAGTTCCCAAACTCATTTACTAGGGAATGAAGTGCAACAGAATTGAGTGCCACAAAAAGAAGCACAGCTTTAGGTCCACTGTTTTCCCTGTGAGTGAAACAGGATGCTTAACTTCTTTCCCTAAGGGCATGGTACAGGACTTCAGTTTGTTATGTACAACAAGAATAGCTAGGGTCAATTTATAAAGAAAAACCTCTAAAGGAACAAATAGTATATGCTGTCGAGTGCTACCACACATGCTTCACTTCTACCCTGCTATTTCTGGCAGAAACGTAGGTCTTTTTAAAAGCTTATCTACCTCCTTTCATTCCCCTTGGCAGGAAGGTAGGGGCGGGCAGTTCTTTGGCAACAAAGAGCTGAACTAGATCCGCCCAGTGTGGCCAACTGTTTTGATGCCTTAGTGAATATTGTGAACATGAACCACGCTGAGGCCTTCAGGTGAACAGCGGAATAGAGATACTGTGAAATAAATAAATAAATAAATAAATAAATAAATAAATAAATAAATAAATAAATAATGGAGCCTTGTGTGGTCAGAAATAGTAAAGAGAGGAATGAGCGAGTGAGAGGAAAGTGGTATCCACAGTTTCTGAGGTCTTGTCTTTCCTTCCTTCCCCTGGTCTATAGACAAACTGGCAGTTGGGAAGCTGCTTTAAGGCACCAGCCGGAGCTGGGGACTCAGGGCTGTGGTCACACCTAAGGTTTAATCCAGCCTCAGTCCACTTTCAGAGTGAGAGAACACGTCAACGAAGTGACCAGTAATTTTCTTCCCACATTATCTATCCCAAAGGTGAATTTTCTGAGTTATTTAACACTGAAAGCGAACAGCTTGTCACTTTGCTGATGTATTCTCTCAACTCTGGAAGTGGACCGAAGCTGTATTAAGCCTTGTCACCGCAGCTCAGGAGAAAAAGGACGAAACAATGGGAACACGGTCACAGCAGGTGCCATCCCTTGGATCTGTGTGTCTCCTCAGCACGCATGGGTAACGGCTATCTTTTCCTTTTGTCGGCCGTATGACTTGACCTGCCTCGCTGGATGAGGCGGCTAAACTTTTAACAGGCAAGGAAAGGATCTTTTGTGCGAGCTTTGTAATCTGCTTTTGTCCCAATACGTGTAAACTGAGCCCCTTTCTGACTCCACATAGCCACATCTTCCCACAGGGACATATGTGTGCTTCGTACTAGATTCACTCAGAGAAAAGCCCAGCACACCAGCTCGGATCACACTGCTTCCCGTTGTTCTCTTTTAAATTCCCCTCCCACCCTCTCCATCTAGTTTTGCTCTCTTCCCACCAGCCCCATAGAGCCGTATGGGGCCTACCTTTCCTTCCTCCATCCCCACACAAAGGACCAGCTGACTGAGCTACAACGGTTCCTGCTTCCCTCTTCCCTCCAGCCAATCCTGAGGCCTCCTGACCTGCCATCCAATCAGAACAGGAGTGGCAAAGGCCTGACTAGGAAGTAGGAAACCAGAGGCCTATTCACACGACGACCGATAGTGCATGATTAGTGAACCTCTGGCGAAGAGCATACGCACGCTGTACAGTAGGCTGTTACAGCCTCCAAGCGTGCTCCACCCTCACCAGAAGTTCACTAATTGTTCATTAGGTGTGGAGCACAAAATCAT
>MTQE01002560.1:8144716-8159368 GCA_014337955.1 Aspidoscelis marmoratus | reverse complement strand
GAGCTGTCTTCCACGCGTTCCAAAACGGCGTGTGCGAAAAGGCCTTAGGTCATCCCATTAAGAAACCAAATTGAAGCCATCCTAATCCTGTTTACACCCAATCCCTGATAATCAGTCATCAGATCGTCCTCAATTTGGGCTGCTATTCTCACACCTTTTACATTATCTCCCCAAGTCCTTTATAGGACTCTTTAGTTCTCCACCCCTATTGATTACATCAACACCACCTGCATTCCAATAGGATACAGTACATTTCTGTCAATCAGTAGTGGAGTTGTGTGATGCTGAAGACAGGGTACTGTTGGGGTGAGGGAACTGTACCCTATAAACAGATCCATCCAAGGCCTATCCCAGCAAACACGCACTTCCACTTCTGCAGCTGTTCAGGTAGAAAAACAAGAGGCTGTAAGCTGGTGTTTTCCTTCAAGCTGCTGTAGAACCTTGTTTCCCTTGAAGATTGATGAAGGAAAAAGGGAAGCTACATTGTCTTACATTGTTCTGAGAACTGTATCATTTATACTGTTGCTTCACTTGTTCCCTCACTTCCCCTCCCAACAGTGCTTTTCTGGTCATTTAATTTTTAAATTCCCCCTCCCCCATTTATTGGAAAAGCGGCAGAGAGTAATTAAACAAATAGGATCTATTACATTATCACAGTAGCACAAAGTAGACTTGGGGCCTTTCCGCACTGGCTCTAAAAACGGATTTAGATCCAGATGTGGAATGGATTTAGACCAGAGACGTTTTCGCACGGGGGTGTTTGGAACGCGCGGGAGACAGCTGCGGACACGGCATCCGCATTGCCCGAGCGGGGCTTGCGCTCCGACGTGTCCGCAGCTGTCTTTCTCGCGTTCGAAATGTAGAGCACTTTGAAGTGCTCTACATGCGTTCGAACGCGGACGAGCCGCCCCGGCGCGTTCCGGGAGAGAAGCGTTCGCGCTTGCTTCTCGCTCCCGAACAGCCGCGGGCCCGCCTCCCCCGCCGGCGCAGGTTTGGCAATCAGCTGTTTGACAATCAGCTGATTGCCGATCTGCCTCCGCGGCTGTCTCCGTGCCCCTGGCCGGCCTTTGCCGGCCAAGACAGCTCCCGGCGCTTTGAGCATTCGCACACAGACGCGCCGGAACGCGTTCCGGCGCGCCTGTGTGTGAACGGTGAAAGCGCCCGGAGCTGTCTTAAGCTTCCCGCCTGAACGCGTTCCGTTTGGAACGCGTTGCAGTGCGGAAAAGCCTCTGGCTTCCACATAGGGGACGGAATTAGGACCCCTTTGAGGAAGCCACATCCGCATATCGGCAGGCAGAAAAAGATACGAGGAAAGGAAACACGCTTCTGTGGGGACGGAAGGTGCGTTTTAAATGTGCATTTTGCTGAGCCTCATGTGGACGCTTATTCCAGAACTGCAGGGCACTTTTAAAGTCTGCTTGAATACAGTGACAGTAGAGGGAGACTAGAGAGGCAAATAGGTCTTTTGGGGACTCAGCCTATAGTTCCCTTCCACAATCACACCTTTAAAAAAGAAAATGGACTAATGATCTGAAATGGTATAAGAACTGTAATCATCTGAATTCAGGAGAATCCAAATGGAAGGGGGGATAGTCTAGAAATGGAATGGAAATTCATTTAGGGGTGTGATACTTAAATCATAAGACAGGTTGAAAAAGTTTTAAAGTAAAGGTATGACTTTGTCCCAAGAGGTACCACATGTATCACCATTGCAAAGCTGACTGAAGCATAAGAGGTAAGTCAGCCTTTCTCAGTTTGTTGTCCTCCAGATGTTTTAGGCATGAATAATGGAAGTTGTCACCCACAACATCTGGGAAACACTAGGTTGAGGGAGACTAACGTAAGGTGTACCACTCAACTTTATTTCATTGATTCATTTTTAATGGTTTTTTCCTCTTATACTTACAACTATTCTAACTCAGAAATATCTCCTATTGTTAATGATTTGAAAGGTGCTGTGTGTTACAGCAAAGAATTTCACTTCCTGCTATAGAAGAGCCACTGCCTACCCTTACGACGTAACTAAGCAAATATGTTGTTACCACTTGTATAACCTGTTCATAATGGTATGAAATTCTAGCCTAAGTGGCAAAGGAATTGCATCTAACTTTGGTGTGACAGTCATCTTTAAGTAAAGACTGAGAAAGACTCCTTACTCTGAGATCGTGGTTGCAAAGAGAAATGAAGAAGGACTTTACTGATGGACAATATTATATTTGAACCTTCAGGATTCTAAACATAAGAAGAATTTAGGTTAGGTAAGTTCTAGAGAATTTACTGGATGAAGGAAGCTTGGGCAATCTTTGATCATAATTTATATTCAGCCTCTCTAATAAGCCCATCATCATATTTTTGGTGTGTTTGTCTCTTGTAAAAGAATTTTAAAAAAACACTATATTCTTTAAAGAATATATTTTTGAACATTTTTTTCCTTTTGTGTCTATTGGAAGGAGACTATGGATTGAGAAAGGTTAACTTTTATCTTTTTTTGAACAAGAACTCAAAAAAATGATATTCCACTGTATTATATGTTACCCTGATACAAACATAAAACTGGAGGGAGGGGAATTAGCTCTTGTTCATAAATTGCATTTTGGTTCTCCCCTTTTCCCCCAGAAGTGGGCTTGTTGCTGTCTCCAGACTCACCTGGAAGTAAAAGCTGTTTTAAAAAATAGTCAGGAGTCACTGCAGGAGAGAATTGGCAGGCACTGCAAAGATTAAACAACTCTGCTTTCAGCCTATTCCTACCAGAGCGCTCTCTGCATTAATGTCCCAAGGAACAAAGGGTTGGAACATCTTGTTCCCTTACTAACACCAGATTCTATCAGAAAAGATCATGCTTTCTTCATGTCTCTCTATTTTTGACAGGCTCACATTTTCTAACTATGAGTTAGAACTTAGAACAACTAGGCTTTTTAATATACTTTCAGTATTTGGGTTTATTTGCAGGAACCAGAAATACTGGTTTAAGCACTGCATAGACTAACCAATGTCACAAATGAAACCCGACATTCATTTTTAAGCAGGAGCAGGAAGAACAGCAGGGGCAAAGAAAAGAGCTGGACTAAGAATGATGGTTTACACGGAGAACTACAGTATTCTGAGGAAACACCATCCAGTAATACTAAGAAATATCTAAAATGTCTACAGTGACAGGAGAGAGAGAAAATATTATTAATAATGCCTCAGATTTTGAACACTGGCTGGATCTTATTTCATAATATCTTTTGAGTTTTGCTTGTGTTGTTTCTGCTTTTCTCAGGCTACATCTCCATTAGACGGTAAATGCACTTAAATCTGACTCTCTGGGGTCTCCATTGGAAGTAATGGAAATTGGCCTCACTTAAGGGCCCTTTGCTGCATAATGGAAATGCAGACACAGTTCTGCAGATTCTATTATTTACATGTACTAGGACAAGAGAAGGAAAATGGTTGTGAAGAGATGCACTCATTCTTTAACTGAGCCTATTGTTACATGTGTGTGGGGGGGGCATCTTTGAGGCGGCTTTGAGGTAGCTTCAGTGTAGGATTGTTCACATACTGGTCTGCATTTTCCCAAGAAGGCTTGAGAACATGAGGGTCACACACTGTCTTTCTAAGGCAGTGATGGCTAACCTTCTGAGTTCGGTGTGTCAAAATTTGCAAGAAAACCTAGCTTAACTCGGGTGCTGTGTCACGTCTAGAAATATCCATAATTTTGTGATATTTGTGGCTCTAGTAAAAAAGTTATATTTTTGATATATGTATTTTATTAAAAGCAAAAACAAATAATTCTTTACATTAGTGACTTTTGTTGCTAAATCTTCAATTGAAAGTTGGTATTTCGTACACTTCAAGAATAAGCAAGCACTACACGCCCAGGTGCCAGGGTGGCCATGTGTGTCACCCAAAAGGGCTTGGCGTGTCACTTGTGACACGCGTGTCATAGGTTGGCCATCACCGTTCTAAGGCATCCCTTTTGTTACATCTGAACACAGCCTGAGAGGGCATCTACGATGCAACACGGTGCCGTGTTATCCAGGTATTGTTCCTCTGTGCGCATGTGCTGGACTGCCAGTCACACCATTCCTCCACAGAAGTTCCAAAAGGAGCTTTCACGGCCATGCAATGGATTCCCAGTTGCTGCAACAGCAACAAGAAATTGTCAGCGTCATAGGAACAGCACTGATGAAGTCCCAAAACCACTGATAACTGCTCCAAAGCACCCACAACATTGGTGTGCATGGACGGGGGGGGGGCGATAGATTAGAGAGAATAGTCCTGCTTCCGCATCCCCTTGGGTGGCAGGCATATGAGAGTGTGAATATGGACTCAAGGAAAAGGTTTCTAGTGTAATACTGTAAATACAGAGCAATAGCAAAAAAGATCTGAAGATGAAAGGCCTTTGAAACTACCTCATGTAACAAGGAAAGTAAACTCTTGCGAGACAGCTCTGGTTAATAGATTACTTCTGCAATATCTAGATTAAAAATATGGGTCTAAATGTTATTGCCACTTCCTTGACGACGGAATATTGATGGGCAAATTAGCACAAAGCTAGACCAGTATAACCCAAATAAATAAACGTCACCTTGCCAGGTGGAGCTTCTGCACAAGTGGGAGGGGTAGTAGGGCAGCAGATGGAAACCATCTCTCTTGCATTACTACTCATATTGGCACCTAGTGAGAGCTGAGATGGAGCTGATCACCTTGAAGATGGCAGCCGCTTTTAATTACGGGTAACTTAGACTGGCCACAGGTGCTCTAAATTATCTCATCAATCCTGTCTTTTTCATCAAATATTAATATTTACTTCTGTATTTGTTATTCTAAGCTCAGAGCTGTACAGCATTGCTTCTTTATGACTAAGCTAATACATTCCATGTTCTCAAGATGCAGAGTACATTCTGGCATTTTTCTGCAATTAATATCTGGATCAATCTGTGAAAGTCAGTTAGAATAACAGTTATAATCTTCAATAACTGAATTTCTTTATCATGCAAAAACATTATGTAAATATTAGCCATGGAAGAATTACAGAATAAATTGTATGTCTGGTTTGTTTGACTTGGATTGGTTAGTTATTTCTATGTTTAGTTACTGGCAAATAGTGGGGAGGGGGTTCATATCTATCTATCTATCTATCTATCTATCTATCTATCTATCTATCTGACTCATTTACTGCAGATTTCATAACAATATGCAGTTTACAAATAAAACATAAATTTGGAGTAAATACAAAAATAAAACAATGATAATTAACTGGGGTCATATGTAAAAAAAAAATACATATTTTAAATAATTTTAAAAATGTTAACAGCAAAGGAACTGCCCTGACCTGGATGCTTTCAGAGTGGATTTGTTATGGGATGTTTATCAGATATGCATCTCAGATACGTATCAGATACATATTAGTTCAAATCTGATATGTATTTGTTACTGTAGTATCTGATATGTATTCATTTGGATATTTGTACAAATTCATACGAATACATTCATATCAAATAGAATTTTACCACATTTGAAAGGGTCTATTTGTATGAATAAAAATTTTCTAACATTAGATTTGTGACAAATCGAATGCCAAAAAACACACATGTACATCCCTAGTAAATAATACTGAAAGCTGCTGAGACAACTAGCAAGACCAGGAGAGTAGAATATCATATACCAAATGATATATCACATACAGTACACAGAATATCACATCACTCTAAAATATATTTTAAAATAACCTTAGATAGGCTTCAAGATAAACAATACATGTGGTGCTACTTTCTTCCTGGGGAATTCATGTCTGTATCCAAAGGTTATCCAGACTGTTGCTATTGCCAGCAACAAAAAATGTCTTTACCTGTGCCATCCTCACCAAGGTTAAAACTGGTCTTCAGAAATTCTGGGAAATGGATCAAAGGATCAGAGACTATGTCCATGGTCACACCTAAGGTTTAATCCAGCTTCAGCCCACCTTCAGAGCGAGAGAGCACTCCAGCAAAGTGACCAATAATTTTCTTTCTACATTATCTATCCCAATGGTGAATTTTCTGAGTTATTTAACACAAGTCACTTTGCTGATGTATTCTCTCACCCTGAAAGTGGACTGAAGCTGGATTAAACCTTAAATGTGACACCAGCCAAGAAGAGTTTATTTCAATAGGAGCTGGAGCTGGAGAAAAGAGACTCAAAGTACTTCACAGGTGATAAAAGAACTCCAGTTCAATCGGCCCATATTTCCAGTGTAATCTCACCTTCTTGCGAGATTGGCTGTCAGTCCACAAAAGTCTACTTCCATGTGTGGTGGAATGGGCCACTATGAAAGAAGCATCTTCAGAGCGCATTTTGTTTTATATCATGGGATCTGAGGACCATTTTATATGAATTAAACTTCCTATGTGTTTCTGAGGGAGTCACAGATACATAAAACATTAAAAAACTGCTGATATTTATGTTTTCTGCTCCCAGGCAATCTATAACAATTGAATAAAAAACTGTTAAAACCTTTAAGAAATCCCACTGGTATTGTTGCCTTTGTGAAATTGCTCTAGCAGAAAAAATACCCTATCAGCTGAAAATCATAAAAGGTGAGCAAATAGCTACGCCATTCCAGTGGACACGGCAGCTGTCAATTCTATACATCTCCGAATTAGAAAAAAAAAATCTACCATCTGGACAGAGATGTGGCTTTCTTAAATTTTAGTTCAAGGATGATAAAGCTAAGTGCTGCATACGTTCATGTGTGTTGCATACTGTTATTTATGTATAGGCCTAAGAATTATGTTCTTATATTGCATGGGCTGTTCTGAAGATCACCCCATTGCCGCTTTTAATGGACTGTGGCACTTACTTTTTCAAATATAATTGTGAAGGAAGAGGAGATTTATCCTACGAATTTTTGAGTAGCATAATCCAATAAAATGAAAAGGAGTGAAAACAGGTGAATCTAAACAGTTTGCTAGGGCTCCAAGCTTTAAGGGGCACCAAATTAGATGGAAATTAATTTATTAAAATCTAAGTAATATCCTAGGTTAATAAAAATGGAAGCTTTTTTTACACTTAGCAATAGGAGACTGAACTGATTAAATGAGGGCAATAGAGCAGCATTCACACAATTACAGATTACAGCAAGCCTCATTTCCTTCCTTCTGGATGTCATTTTCCCCCATCTACTGCAAGTGAATGGGAAGAATGTGATGTCACAACCAAATTTTGGCTGGGGCATGGAAAAGCCTTGGTCCTCCTCTCTCATTTGTAAATTTTCCTTGGTTCAAATCATCAGAGAGCAAATGAAGTTATTAGTTTCATAGGCCCTGGTCACATCTATATGAGGCAGGGCATTGTATTCATAATTAGGGCCAAAGTCGTACCAGCTCTGTTCACACCTAGATCATTATAGGTCATTCTGAGTCCATCCTCGCTTTGGGCTGCATCACTCACACCTTTCCCATGATCCATCAGGGCTTCTTCCATGGAACTCTTGGCTCTTCACACCTTTTGCTGCATCAAATCTATTTCCTTTCGGATCGGATCCCGTTTTGTCACTCAAGGGAGGTGAGGGTGTGTGTTTGTGGTTCTTTTTTAAGCCTGCTCCCCCACCTCCATGCCCCACTTCCTTTTTTATGTGCTTTTCTTTTCCATGCAATTAATTTTTAAAATAATAACACATTTGTGGAAAAATGCTAGATAGAGGAATCCTACACATAAACTGAGGAGAGAAGCGGAGGAGCCTCATGAATTCTTTGCCACCCTCTCCTAGGCATTGGCTCAAAGACTGAACCGCACCCACCATAGTATTATTTATTTATTTATTATATTTCTATCCCACCCTGTACCCGAAGGTCTCCGGGCGGGTTGCAACCTTAAAATCCACCAGAAGATGGCCTGGCATTCCAGAATGGGCTGAGTCCTCTGGAAATAGGACTCCAGTTAGAATGATCTAACAGGGGTAGGCCAGCTTGGAAAACGAACTGAATAAAAATAATGTGAGTAATGTGACCAGAAGACAACCTGAAGTTGTCTTAAAGTAAAGGTGTGGCCAGGGCCATAATACCTTCCTACATTTGTCGTGATAATCAAGGTAGGGGAAGCTTCTGGACAGTGGATCTGCACCTCATGGAGCCCTTAACTAGAAATGGATCCATGCTTCCAGGAGCTTCCTGCACGCAGTATAAGCATAGAGTGCTTAAAAGTGCTCCACATGTATATTAGCTGTTCAGCTGGAATAGTCCAGCAAACTCCCATTCGCACCTCTGCTGGGTGGAAGGCTCTGGGTGGGAGACTCCCAGTGGTCTGGTATATTGGGTACTGCACAATCGCCCAAAGGCTCCATCCACATAGGCCATTTCTTAGTCCCACACAGGGAGTGAGTGTGTTTGTGGGTGGGTGGGGGTGGGGACAAATGTTCCAGCCCCCACTTGACCTCCAAGGCCTCACAAACAGTCTGCCCTGGGAACAACCTAAGGGTAAATCCAACAGCACTCCTAAGGAGGAAGTAACCTTTCACCATGTGGATTCTTGGGGTGTTGAGGGAGGAGAAGACAAAATTTCATCTCAGATCTTACATGTAGGCATGCTTTTGGCCACAGTTCCAGTCCCTCCTCCCCCACCCCACACAATTCTTTGCTCCTGAGGAAAGAGGCCATCTGGTTGAAGCCTTAGATTTGCTTATTGTATAAGTCAACTAGGCTGGTACAAGACATTTTGCAGCCAGAAACAGGTACCTCTGTTTGCTATCTTTAAGACTTTTAAAAGGCCTGTTGGGTCAGGAGCTATTAAATTGTGCCTACACCTCTCGTCCATGCTCATTTCATCCTGCATTAGAAGGACCAGTTCTTGGCTATATTTAGACACAGGAGAAAAACAGAAACAGGAAAGGATGTGGGTCTTTAGAAAACTGAATCCACGCAATCCATTTGCATTATATTTTATAACTCACACACACCATACATCTTACATGATCATAATACAGAACACAAAATGCTTTCAACTCTGAGAGTCCCCCTCCCCTGCCGGATATTGAATGTGATACAATTTATTAATCTTGTCCAATCCATTCTTCAATTGATAGGGTGCCGCAACCATCAAGCAGGTTTTATTCTTTTTATAGAGCCTTACCCATAAGCCCTGTTTCCCAGCCCCTTTATTACTCTTAATTTCATTCCTGTGACATTTATGGTCCAGAAATCTGAACTCCTGGGTCTCAGTTTCCCCCATGCACAACAGGCTTGAAGTCAACCCTTAAATCATTTGAGCAGGAGGAAAAGCAGAATCTGTGTGCCTGTGTGTAACTGCTTTTTAACAAGGCTGGCATCTATCTGCTCTCAGCAAGCCTTCAAACCATGTTCTCCAGTTGGTTTGGGTATTATATTTTTCCTCTCTTAACAAATAGAGGATGGAAGAGAGAGGGAGAAAGTAATATTCTGCTCTCTTCATTTCCCGTCACTTCCTTTTTCTGCTAATTAGGGTGGAGGTACTGCAAAGATGGCACAGATTATGCCACCTTACTCATACTGAAACCCATCTTCTGTACAGGCATTCTCCCCCAGGAAATGGAAAAATAATGCATATAGTGACTTCCCTATTTGGGTCCTTCCCTCTGCAAAGAGGCAGAAAGGTGGTTTTTCTCCTCAACTACAGAGCATCTGGGCATGTCAAAGGAAAGGTACCACAATGGCCCTACTTGAAGGTGCCAAATTTCATCAGTCAGTACATCAAACATTCTTCTTCAGTCCCCATTCATAATGACCTTGAAACAGCAGCAAAACCAATTAATTTCTAACTATTACATTCTTATCTCTACAACAAAGAAAAAGTGGGGTCAGTGAAACATGCAAGAAGGTATGGCATGAAATCACAGAGCTTACAAGATGGCAGTGTAGTGGCCAAGCCGACATCATGGGCTTTGAAGAAAGATGAACTGAGCAACATGAAAAGAAGCAGGCAGCAAGTGCTCACCCCCTCCAGGTCATTTTCAATATTAGAGTTGGCTGTAAGTAAGTTGAGAGTATTGTGATCTAGATAATTGGGTAACTGGACCTGCCAAAAAATAAAATGGAGTTAGGTTGTGTCCCCATCCATTATATAATCCTAATCAAATCTGAATTCGGTAAGGAGAGTCCCCATGCAAAAACCCCTAACTGGACTATATGTGGACCAAATCACCCAAATCCATGCTAAATTTAGTCCTCTAGAAACCTGTTCTCAGCATGGTTTGGGAGCTGAGTCCGCATCATTTTGAAGGCTGAGTCCGCTCACGGGGATGTTCCTGAACTGTTTGGGGAGGAGACTGACACAGGTTTCATGTCCTGTGCTTGCCATTCCTGTCCTGTGTATTGGGGATTGCAACAGTTTGGGCATTTTATTTTATTTTTTTGCAATAAATGGTGACTGAACAGAAATGAGTCTCTTTCTGTGACCGTTATTCCACCACCACCCCCTTCCTCGATTGCCAAGCCGGGTGAATGTGCAAGACAAATAGCAGCTTCTGAAACGTCCATACAATGACTGAGTGCCCCAGTTTTACAGCCAAAGATGCAATCGCAATCCCACAAGTCTCTTTCCATGACCATTATTCCATCCCTCCTCCTCAGTCGCCAGGCCAGGCATGATCATTTAATTTAAATTGTGCATGAGTGCTAAACTGCTGTACTGGGTAGAGTGGAGGTGCGCACCTCCAGTAAACTGCAGCCAAACCCCATAGCAGCTTTGCAGAAAGATCTGGCTTTTTCATTTTTTATTATTATGTTTTTATTGCCTTTCAGCCCTATGTGCCAGGAAAGGGGGGAGTGGCATTGGGTGGCTGTAGCAGGCGGCACCTCCACTAAACTGCTGCCAAACCCTGTAGCGGCTTTGCAAAGTGATTCGGCTTTTTCATATTATTTTTATTATCATGTTATAATTGCCTTTCAGCCCTATGTGCCACTATTGGGAAAGGAGGTGGGTGGGTGGCTCAGGGGTGGTGATGTCAACCTGGCTTCCTATCAGGAAAGAGGGGCAGAGAAGAAGAGTTGGCTTTTCTACCCCGCTTTTCTCACCCATTTAAGGGGCCTCAAAGTAGCTGACTTACCTTTTGTTCTTCTTCCCATAACAGACACCCTGTAAGGTAGGTGGGGCTGTGAGAGCTCGGAAGAGAGCTGCGACTAGCCCATGGTCATCCAGCTGGCTTTGTGGACGAGTGCAGTATCAAACCCGGTATTCCCAGATAAGAGTCCGGCTCCCTAACCAATAGACCAAACTGGTTTGCATGGAGACACCTATTTTTGAATTGAGCCCGCGTTATCAGCAAACGCATGGAGACAGCTCAATTCAAATTTGGCCCCGCATCTGGACTAAAAATAGTCCAGTCTGCACTAAATGGAGTGCATGGGGATGTGGCTTTAGAGGGTTGCTTCCAAAGAGATCATACCCTCATTCTTGTTTCCCGTGCCATGTCTGAGCCATGCCTTGGGAAGATTATTTTAAAAATTCAACCAAGGGTCTTTTATACGCATATGGTGCTCTGAAGGACATGTGCATATAAAACTTTGACATCCTACACGTTAGCCCGTGTCAATGCTGTCTAGCTAGTACTTTATGTTTATTTAAGACCATTATCTGACTTCATCTCTTTAAGCACACAGATGCATGCCTGTCCTCTCTCTCAGTGTTCCTCCTAATTGTGGAATTTTTCCAGTCTGTCCGTTAGTATGCATCCAAGTGTAAACATAGGTGTGGTGTGGATGCTTTGTGCCGACATACAGTTCAAATATTTGAAATGATACTGTGACTTCTGTTATTTTTACCTTGCTGAGTTGTCTTTTGGAGTCAGTCTCCCAAGTGCAGGTAGGATTTCCACTCAGTTTCTTAATGCTGATGTTCCATAGACAGATGGAACATATTTATTTTTTGTTTGGTTTTAATCAATTCAATACTTAAAACAGGACAGAACTACATAGAAAAGGGAATTTTAGCAGATATTACTTGTAATGCAAGGAACTTTGCTAAACTTCACCTTTTACACAGCTTCCAAAGATACAAGAATTTTGACCTCTTTTTCAGATGGCAACCCCAGCGGAGTGGTCTATTACAAATTATAGAAAAGTCTTCAGGAGAGTATCTGTAGAACCCAGCTGATAAGTTGAAAATCATTGTATTTAGGATTATGTATGAATATGGTTGTTTTAGTATGAAAAGGCAACTGGAATAAAATGTAGCCATTGTATTGTAATGGCAAGGATCCCAGAATTTGGATCTTTGTTTGGCTGTCTAGTGGGTGGCCTTGGACCAGTCACTGTTTCTCAGCCTGACTTACAGAATTGTTGAAAATATAAAGTGGAAAATGAGAATAATAGTCACCCACTCCACACTGATAACAATGTTTCATTTCCCACACATGCTTCCCTTCACTTTCTCCTTTTTTGACTGGGCTGGCTCTTTCCTGTGTGGGTGGGTGGGAGAAAGGTGTGATAAAGGAGGAAATGAGGGGAAGGCTCAGGAAGGTGATTTTGTGCAACATTGTAAAATGGGACATTGGAGGAGGGAGAATTGGAGGAGGGATGGGGGGGCTCTGGAAGCAATCCCCATGGTCGTGCTCGCTGGAAGGTTTGGTTTTGCTATGGAGAAGCAAACAGCAGAAGCAAAAGCAGGAGGGGAGGGGAGAGGGAGCTGGGATTCCCCACCCTTGGCCTCCTCATCTTTGGATCAAACCGAATCAGGAGAAAGGGGTGGGCACTCTGGCTGGCAAAGGGCAGGGAGGAAAATATTTGCTTTCCCCAATTCATTTTGAAGCATTTTCTGTGGGAACAGCAGAATTGGGGTTGACTGCGGTTTAAAGTCAAGGAAGTTGGATCAGACAGAATGCATGTTTGCATCGGGCTTTGTTGTTTTGTTTTAAAAAGCTCGGGTGGGAACACAGCCTCAAAGTTGTGAACACTTGAATTTTGTGTGTGTTTTTCATATTGTGGATTTCAGTGCTCTACTGCACTTAATATGTTCAGTATTTTTCTAGCTATCATAGCAAATAGTGCAGTGAAAGTAATCTACAGCTGATTATTAGCAGAGTTATTATTAGAGTTGCACTGGCTGCCAATTCACTACCAAGCCCAATACAAGGGGCTAACTTTAACCTAAGGCCCTAAATGACTTGGGCCTCAAACATCTAAAGAAACACCTTCTTCCATATGGACCTGCCTATGCCCTGAGATCTGCAGGGGAGGCCTTCCTGGTTGTCCCACCACCCTCAGCAGCAAAAAGGGTGGGTACCTGGGATAGGACCTTTTCGGTGATGGTTCCCAGATTGTGTAATAGTCTTCTTCCTGAGGTGAGTCAGGCACCTTCAGAATTCAGAATTCTTGTTCATGTACGTATTCTTTACCCTAGCTTTTGGCTAAGTAAGAGAACAACTTTTCCTTCCCACATCCAGGCACTGTTATGGTTTTAATAAGTTTAATATGTCATGGTTCTAATATGTTCATTTAATATGTTGTAACCCACCCTGAGAGAGAGAGAGAGAGAGCAGCCCTGAGTAACTACTGGCCAATCTGTAACATCCCCTATTTGCTGTGATGGCTAAGAAAGTATTGAATATTTTATTGCTTATAGAGACTTTTTGTCCTGGTGTGTGTACAGGTTGCTATGGTTCAAAAGTGTTTCTTATAGCTCTGTTAATGACTTATTCCTGCCACCTTTCCAATTAAGACGGAGATGTGAAAAGATGCAATTTCAGTTGGCTCTAGCCTTTTATTACATTAGATAATTGACATGTTCAAGAGCTATTGGGAGGCTGAAAATTTGGCTTAATTTGAAATCACAGCAGCTGGGGGGAAGACTGCACAAATGGAGAGGAAAGTGGTTCCAAAGAACAACAGAAGATCAGTTCAGTTTTTCAAGATGAGGTGACTCAATTATGACATCTGAGGAGGCGTAGTTACCTACATGCTGTGGGTACAGCAGAAGGATTGGACCATGGCCAATCTACTACTAACTTCAGGGATAATGTCTACCTTTGCTGGAAATATTTGAATTAGATGTCAAAGGAGTACAGCACATTTCATTTCAGCCAGTAGGCCAAGGGCTTTTATCATTTGCTTCCTGAAATTCAAGATTAAAGAGGAGACTCTGAAACTGGTATAAAATGTCAATGACCAACAGCCAACATAATCATTATCATTATCCAATAAAGTGTCAGGCAAACAATGAGGATTTCTGAAAGCACTGGCCAAACAACTCTGCTTTAATTACTTTATATCTTTTCCTGCAATTTTTTTCTATCTGTTATCAAGAGGAACTTGGATATCATGGCCCTTCAGTTACTGAGAGGGTTTTGTCTGGCTTGGATAACATTTGTCTGTCTGTGAAGAAATAGGAATTTAAACAGCACCAGGAAAAGATTCAACAGTTTTAAAAATAGTATTTTGTTTCTAATTTTCTTTGGACATCTTCTTCCTAACCATACCCCATTAATTTTCTTTATTTTCCTAACCATACCCCATTACTTTTCTTTATCTTTATCTTTCCTTTAACCCTTTTTTCCTTTTATGTGAGACTACCACATGCTGTAAGGTTGGCTTCTGCTCTGCCATTTCACTCTGTCACAAACTGTATAATCTCTGCTGGCTTACCTCATAGACCCATCCTTTGCCTTACACTAACAGCCTGTTCCCATTACAAATTTAAAATGGTTTGGAAATGGTTTCGATC
>MTQE01002560.1:8127239-8137256 GCA_014337955.1 Aspidoscelis marmoratus | reverse complement strand
CAGAGGGAACTCAGAGAGGCAAATAAGTCTTTTGGGGATTCAGCCATAGACTCTCTATATAGTGCTCTCTATATTTCTTTCTTTTTTAGGTTTGCCCATATTGCAGAATTTACAGAGGCCAGTTGTAGGAGTTCCAGGGGAGGGTGAGAGGGTATTGCCTCAGGGTTTTTTTTTCCTTTTCAGGATCTCTTGTTTTAATATATACTGTTATTGTTTTAATATGTTGATTTTAAATGTTGTTACCTGCCCTGAGAAATACAAATAATAAATAAATAAGTAAATAAGTAAAAACCAACAATTTACACTGCTGCAGGTGCTCCAACCCTTCAGGTGTCCGGAAGAAGATGACCAGCATACACCCATACACAGATCTTTGACTGGGAGAGTTGATTCCAATTTCTGCACAAAGCCCTTCCACTGAGGACTAAAAATAGCCAACTCCCCTTCGTATTTCCAGTCGTCTGAAGCAAGTCTAGGCAGCTATATCACTGCCGTGAACCACATTCTGCTCACAGCAGCCAGCCAGAACCCTCACTACCCATTTGCATTTGCCCATCACAAAATTTGCATTGGAGGTGGATGCTATATGCCCTGCCCCACATCAGACTCCTACAATTGCCCTTCTGGATTCAGCCAATGACTAAACTCCCTAGACTTCTGCAGTGCAGTTCATCATACACAATCAAGTAATACCTATAAACCAAATATTATTCAGTACTTTTATCTCCAGTTTATCCTCATAAGCAGCATCAGGACTTAGCATGAAAGTTGTAACATGGGATATTCCATGCTCTCCGCCTCTCATATCCCCAGGATCATTCATGATTAATGGCTGCTATTCAAATGAGAGTGGATAGAGATGACGTTTTAAAAAAAAATTAACCAAATTCTAATATTGCATTTTATATGAACTATATGTTCAAGCTTCAACAAACAAGTGGACATTTCTGCAACCAGAACTGTTGTTCTGGGCCCTGGAGCAGAGATATAAAATGTTATATTGATCTACAGGAAACAGGCCTGTTCAAGTATTTGGAAGCCAATGCTTTCTGAAGGCTGAGTTTAATATTAGGAGCCTCCTGGCAGGTGAATGCTTACCCACCCTTGTCTTTTTTCTGGAGGCTCCGGGGAAGGGTCTAAATGCCAATAGGTGTGATACAGTTTGATGACATCATTGCAAACTGCAGCTTGTTAGTGCTTCACCTGTCCCCATAATTTCTACAATGCAAGTCAGCCCTCCTCTACAATCCTGGGAGCCCAGTAAAGCAGGGAATGACTAACAAACAGCAAGCTCCCAGACACAGCAAGGCTAATTGTCACAATGACCAGTGATCCAGTAAGTGCCTGTCCTCTCTGGGAGTAGCTTGGCTCTGATAGGATGCTGAGTTCGTGCAACGGCCAAGTGAATACTACAGTGTGGACACAAAACACTGGTAGCAAGCGTTTCAACAGTAAACTAAAACAAGTTTATTATTATACACAAGCAATACTAGAAAGATAATAAGGTTCAGGTAGTTGTTAGTTTAACTTTGCAAGTCTCTTAAGGCTAGGAGCTACCCCTTTCTCTAAAGGAAAATAGTTCCCCTTTTAAAAGACAAACCTCTCCACGTTCCTCCCCCTCTGACTAGCTCTGACTCAGCCTAGCCAGTGTACCAGAACATGGCTCTAGATGATCACAAGGCCCAGTCCGTCCTTGCTTGACCGATCATCCAGCCTGGTCAGTTGCTAGTGAAGTCTTCCTTCAAGATCTTCCAGCCAAAAGACCCCTAGTCAGCTACTGGTCCGGCTCCTTCAGGATTCAGCTCTCTTCTGTTCCCTTCAGCTCTTCTCCCAGCACGAAGACATAGTCTGCAGCGTTCTGAGTTCCTTTATACCTTTTTCCCCTTGGCCCTGATTGGCTGTCACCTCCTGGGGAAAACTGCTGCAATAAAATGCTGCTGGAAACTCCTGCTAGAAACTCCTGATTGGTGGGAACTCCTGCTCTAGCCCCTCCAGCACTCAGATCCCCGGACAGCTTTTCCCTCCAAAAAGCAGCTGCAACCAATCATTGCAGCAGGGCCCGCACAGGATTTCCCGCCCTTTTTGCAGCCCAAAACCCAGGGTTTGCAAAAGGCTGTTTGCACCAAAGCTGGCTATTGCAGCTTGCAAGAAGCCTGCAAAGCCAGAAAGCAAAGCAGTTTGCAGCCTGTACCCTGAAACAGTCACACTATTTCACATTGTTTTGTTATGCCATTTTGCACACCTCTAGCCTGGAAGTCATTGTAAGCATTGTTAGCATGATAGCTTTCCAAATAAATAAATTCTTTCCTAGACAGCTTACAATTAACATTAAACTACTTTTTAAGACACATGAATGTATCATTTTCTTTCCATAGGACATCTTTCCTGATTTTTTTTTCCTTTTTATTGTTGGTCTATAATTTTGGGAAGCAGGATGAGGCCAGTTAGAACAGCTCCTGAGGTGGTCCTCACCTGTATTCCTCCCCCACCTAGAATCATAGTTCAATGGCTCCTACAGAACAGAGATATGAAATAATTTGTCTCCTGACACTCAACCTGTTTATCATAATTAAGAGTCACATCACATACAGTCCTATTTGCTACAAAAGTACAATTCAAGCCATTCATTTTCACATGGTTTTGTTTGTTTGCTTATTTGTTTGCTTGTAACATTTGTATCCCACACCTGACAAAACACAGGTAAATAGCCTGAGGAATAATCCCCCATCTTCCCCACTCATTTCTGCCTTTCTGACAGCACAATTAGAAATGCTGTAAACAGCATGGCTGTCAGAGAGGACAACTTTGAAAAACTTCTCCTGTGCTGGAAAGAAACATTTCTGTGACTCTTCAAATAATGATCTAAGGGAACATAAACTGTTTGAACTCCTTCTCTGTTTGCCATTTCTCTTGACAGTTGTACGAGAAAACCAGGCTGAGGTCATTGTTGTGCCAGTCCTTTTGATTGGCGTATTCATCATTGTCCTCAGCGTCATCCTCTGGCTCCATTATCGGAGCTTAAAGGAAAAGCAACAGGCTTCCTCAGATTCCGAAGAGGAAGGTAAGGAAAGCAAGGTCTGTTCTGGAAAACAGGATATGGAACTAGATGGGCTTCCTTTCTCATCTGGCAAGGGTTCTTCCAATGTTCCTGAAATGGTGGAAAGTCATGTATGAGGGAGTCAGTACCCTGGAAAGGGTGAAATGAAGCCCTGGCTGGTCTGGTCAGGACTGATTTTTAAAAACAAATGGTTTTACCAGATTTTAATCACCAAATTATTTTTTGTAATGAAATCTCTTTTTTCTTTTTCCAAATTTCCATCTTGGAAAGATTTACTTTCAATAATAACTTGCCTGTAAGAAGAAGAAAAAATCTGAAAACAATTTATAACTCTTTTAAATAAAATAAAGCCATGGTCACATCTTCTCTTCTTCGGTCCATCTTCAGCTCTGACCACCACAACTTTTCATTTCTATCCATTTTAATTGTGGACTTGAAGATGGACTGAAGAAGGCTTAAAGTGAAGGTGTAGCCACAGCCTAAATCAGGTATAACATCTATTGCTGTGTAGGTCCAGGAAAATGCATCTTCATTTCTCAGCAGATCATTCACAGTGCCCACCGGCATGTCATATCCCTAATCCTTTTCTATTTCCAGTATATTTTGTCATATTGTTTAATTATTTTTTAAGGGAGGGAGGGACTATAATGTTTTATTCTTATATGATGTTTTTATTACATTTATTGTTGTTAACCGCCCGGATTGGTTTGCCACAGGGCGGTATACAAATAAATATTATTATTATTATTATTATTATTATTATTATTATTATTATTATTATTATTATTATTATTATTATTATTATTATTATATCTTGGCTCCTTATTTTTATACACATTCCCTCAGATTTAGAACAGTTGATGGCCAGTCCTAACATCCTACCAAATTTCTTCTAGAATATTATGGATATTGCATTAACACATTCTGCAGTGATCAAGAATCACATCATTAGCATAAAAACAGGGCTAGGGTTTTCAAAACTTTCCAATTTATATCCTACAAAAGAAGGTTGTCAATTAATAGCAAAACCTAAGCTTCTATTGATAAATTAAGTATATATAGTGAATGAGGGCATCCATTCCTGGTGCCCTTTGCAATAGTTATAATTCGGCTTGCTCTGCTCTCTTTGTAAATGATACATATTGCATTTAAGATTCTCAGGCCCCAACCATTTTTTAAATACTTGCATAAGAAATTGGTGTCCCAAAGCATAGACTACTTTATAAACATAAGGCTTATGAGAGCTAGAGAGTTTTGGTAATCATTATAACAAACTATACAGATTGGGTATGGGGCAGGATATAAATGTAAATAAATAAATAAATAAATAAATAAATAAATAAATAAATAAATAAATAAATAAATAAGAAGACTGTGCTCTAACACTGTATTTTGGCCTACATAGCAGAACTCCCAGAACTGGTTTGATTCTAGAGGCAATGATGCTGGCAAAAAAATAAAATCAATACTAACTAATGCAATTGGCCTGTACAATATGGCAGTTCCAGATCTTTATTCTTCTTCCCCATTGGAGAGATATCTGAGTCCTTGAATCTGGCAGTGCCCCTATCTCCATAGCCTAATTAAATACAATATTTCAATAAAGGTTTTATAAAATCCAATCTTGTTAAGTCCAGTCAGGCCAGGAGATTTGACTGGAGCTAGATTTGCAATAGTTGCTTTGAGTTCAGTGTTATAGATGCTATGAACTTTCACTGTTGAGATTAGGGATGTACAGAAATATTCATAACATTTGAAATTCTGCTGAATTCAGCCAAATTCGGACATTTGAATTGAAATCAAATGTTGGCACATTCGAAGACTGACATTTGAATTTGAATTGAATGTTTTGATACATTCATATGAAGCTTCATATGCTAAGATAGCCTTAACAAAAAACAAGGCTACCACATATGTCACCTGGACATTTTCTCTCTGCAGAAGATAAGTCAACTTATGTTCTGCATTCCAGTGAGACACGTTTTGTAAAAGGGGCCCCAAATAAGTATTCTGATTGAAGAATACAAGAGACAGGTAAACAAGATATGAAAAAGATATTTAACCGTTACTGCACCACAAACTCGCAGTCTTTCATCATAAGGTACCAGGTGGTATCTCCCATACTTCACCATGGAGTCAATAAGTTCAAAATGTGCATAAGTAAATCATTGCCTTAATTGCTAGGGCATTTTGTAAACTAAATATTTTTCAGGTTGGAAAATAGATTTCATTCATGCTAACAATTTTAGTGATTCTAAATTAGAAAGGCTAAAGCTATCATTTTATCCACTAATGTCCATCGCAGGCTGCTTAAAAATCACTTTAGCTAACTGGCTGTTATATCCCAATATTTACAAAGAACAAACACAGCGGGAGATTATATGTATTTGGTGCTCTCATTCCTATATTGTTCTTTGAGGTACATTCTTGGAAATCTGTTTCCAGAGGTTGAAAACAAATGCAACCAGTAGTTAAATATTTTGATGTAATGGAGCATTGAATAGCTTGGACTCCATGTTCTGCTCTAACAGCAGCGGCTGGGACAGATGTGTTGACACCTAGCATCTGTCTTAAGAAATGAGTTTGGGGTTGTTCTAGTTGAGGGATATTTGAAAAACCCCATCTGTTTAGCTCTGTATGCTGAAAGAAAAGAGACCAGAGTGCCTGGATGTCTATAGGCTCGTAATATTCTCTAAACTTTTCATCAAGATGCCTTGTAAGTGTCTTAATCCTATTATAGAAGCTTTCCTTTTTATGTAGCTGTCCAACTGAATATTTCCTTTATTTCCTTGTTCCCAATATTTGTGCTTTAATCTTAAACTCCAACCTGTGAATGCTTACTTATTTTTGTCACTAGCTCATGTCCCAGCACCAGAAAAGAAAAAGAGCCAAGGGAAAAAAGTGACCATATCTGAACATACCATCATCCAACTAAATGAGGTTACCACAGATTGCTTACTAAGAACAGCAGCCTTAACCCTGAAGGAATTAGAGATCCCACGGGAAACGATTTCCCTAGAGTCACTGGAGTTTGTTCAAAATGGCAGCTTTGGGAAGATCTACAAAGCAAAACTGGAGACCACCATTGCTGGAAAACCTCAAACAGTCATCTTGAAGGCTTTAAAGGGTAAAATCTCTAATATGAGTCTTTCAAATTTTTGGAGTCAGGGAAACCTAAATGCTGTAATTTCTAATTTATTTTCTAGGGTTCATAGCAGTTTTGTGTTAAACTGCAAAGGGACTAAGAGATTGTCAAGAAAACAAACTAAAATTGTTACAGTGAAACAGTTCTAGGCCAAGGGGCCACTCCAGCAATAGGCAAGTTCTCCGTATAGGCAGATAGTGGGCACAGTTAAAGAAGTCCAAGGGCTGCACTCCCACAATGGGATGATGGCAGGGTTGTCCATAGGTAGTTCCAAAGCACTCAGACACAAAAGCCCTTTCCTCACCAGATATTAGTCTTGGATAATTCCTGGAATAAGTGTCAGCCTACACACTAGTGCGGACTACTAGTGCAAACATCCCCTTGTTATGCTTTGTCCTCTGTGGACAAAGAGGTGGTCCTCTTTAATGAGCCCCACAACTGGACTAGCTCCCATATTCCAGACTGTGGTGGGTATGAAGGCAGCATACTTCTAGAGGCTGAATTTGGTTGGGGGACCCTATTCATTGGAGCTCCTGGAAATGGTGCACCACTGAAAAAGGCCCAGTGCACACTGTGGGCCGGTCTACCAGGAGGCCATGCCATTTGTGGAACACCACATTCCAATGGGAGGAGGTGCTGGAGTAGCCTAGGGCCTATCATAGGACGACAGAAATGATCTGAAACTGAAAAACATTTATGTGCTGCTTCTTGATGAATTTGTACTGTTCTGGTCAAAATGCTTCTGTATTTTTGTGATTTTAGCTACTAAAATGACATCATGCTGACAGAGGCCATTTCTGCACTGAGCCTTATTCTAGATTAAATTCTTGGATAAGGCCTTGCTGTTGTCTACACCAATATATAGATGGCAATCTCCTATGCCAGAATATAAACTGGAATAAGGCCCAGTGCAGAAAGGGCTAGAGTTTCTGGAGGCCTTGGCAGTGTCCACACAGTCACTTAGTGCCATACTAGATGTGGTATCTGCATGTCAATACATACCAGATGAGGGCAAGGCATCCCACAGCACAGGCTGGCCATCCATGCCCCATGTCCAGCCCCACTCCCACGTCTGTGCTGTAGCAGAAGACCATTTTAAAATAGTCTTGCTGTGGACCATGGGTTGCCATTCCTGCCACAACCATGCAAACAGCCTGAGGTGGCAGATATAACCCAGGCCTCATTTAGGAGCCCCATGACATTTTGCCAAGCTCTGAGAGATGGGGCCATCTGAGGCCCCAGAAAAACACTTCTGAAGCCCCAGAAAATATCCCTGGCCTTTGAAGCTGGGAAGTGTCCTCTGTGGACATAAGACATCCCCAACTTTGAAGCTGGAAAGCACTTGAAGGTAGGATAGGGCAGGGCAGCCATCAAGCAGATGGATGCCAGAATGCTCTGCACCACCTGCCACATTCTTGGCCTAGAATACTTGTTCCAGTGCACATCTAAGGTGTATGCACCCAGAAGTTGCCATTTACACTCCTCTTGAAGTTCCACTACAGAACACTTCTGGATGAAACTGCTTCCACAGTATAAACAGTGTTAGATACTGTACATGTCAGTTTTACTCAAAGAATGTGCAGTCACTACCTTGCTATCTTCACTGCCTGAGGGTATCCCACTTACAAATCAGGCCACATGTGATATTGTGACTTTGGCAACATCTCGAGAAGGTTGTGTGCTATTTCCATCCCAGAGCACACTCTAGTGTTATTTTTGAGGTTGATGTAAAACAGCCCTCAGCAAATTCTGAAAAACTATGTAATTTTTCTAATAAGAGAATCCTTGACAGTTGTGCTATTTGTCTTAATCCTTTTGTTGTTGTTGTGTTTTAGATTCTGCCAGTTCGTGTGAGATTAAAGAATTTCTTGGAAGGATTAAATTCTATCAGTTTCTTGGTCCTCATGATAACATTGTTAAGTTACTAGGCTGTTCCATAAATCAGATGCCACTTTACATGATCTTGGAGGATGCTTCCAATGGAAATCTTCTCAACTTTCTTTGGACTTGCCGCAAGGTATGGGGAAAGGATGGATTAGTCTGGCTGTAGAATGGAAAGTTGATGTAGTGCAGAGACTAAAGGTAATATCCAGCACTGCTAACAAACAGACCTTTTTGCACTTACCTGTGCAGTTCTGTATCTGTAGATCTGGATCATGCATGGGCTGGTCCCAATGGGTGTTTCCGCACTGACCTCCGAAATCCGGATCTATTTAGATCGGGATTTCAGAGATCTGTGGTTAGTAGATCCGTATCTAGTAGATATGGATCTACTATCACAAATTATGTACGCATCCGCAAGGGTGGGACAGAATTAGATCCGGATTTGAGGTGGGTGCAGTGTGGAAGCACAGCACCCACCTCAATCTGGATCTGCAGAGGCCCTCCTCTGGAGCTGAGCATGGCGAGCCGGCAGTCTCCTATCTTGCAGCTCACCCTCACCTCAGAAGACGCGCGCCTGCAAAGAGGGCCTCCGGAAGCCAGGCGCGGCCCTGGCCAGTAGGGAGGTGCACTGCACACACGCGCAAAGTGTGCCAGGCCCCAGCAGCCAGAATCGGTCTGGCTGCCTGAAGGTAAGAAGGGGATTGTGCATGCTAGCCCCGGGGTGGGTAGGGGTGGGTGTAGGTGAAGCTGCCCCTCTGGCTCCAGAAGCCATGATCCGCAGCTTCTGGGGCAAGGGGGAGCCCCGAGATAGGATGCCCCCGGCTCACCATGCTTGGCTCCGGAGGAGCTAATCATGGAGGGCGGGGGGAGGGCCCACTTAAGGACACTTCTGCAGTGTGGACACATCCTAAATGGATGTGTCTTAACTGCAAAAGTACCCATTAAGTACCCATTAAGACTACCTCCAAGGTAGTCTTCCCTTAATCCAGCTTAAGGGGCTCTTAACACCCATTAGAGACACATCGCACGAGAGCCAATGCAGATGCATGTGTCTCTAATGGGTGTTGTATTACGGACAAGGTTTTTAAAACCTGCCCTTAATGGGTACTTAATGGGTGTTAAGTGTCCAATGTGGAAGCACCCAGAGTCTATCAGATTTGGGGAGGTAATGCCTTCCGGTTATGGAGAAGGGAGAAGATACTTCTGTTAGAATTTGGGGAGGCAGGCAGTTTCTAGATGAACATGTCTGAAACTGAGGTTCAGTTTTGCACAGGTTGCACAAGTTGCTCTCTGGAAATTGTGCAGTGCTGTCTACTGGGAGAACATTTTTGTCTCATCTAAGCAAACACAATGTGTTTCCAGGAACACTTTTATCAAAAGACAAGTTAACTTGTTGGGACCATTGACCCTGAGCATCTGTTTCTATTTTGCTAGGATGTAGTGACCATGGATGGGTTACCTTTTGACCTTACAGAGAGACAGGTATATAAAATTGGACAACAAATTGCATCAGCCCTGGTACGTACAGTAATTAAACTTTCCCTTCCACTTCTCCTTCTCCTTGCTTGGTTCATACATTTTGTAAAATAACTGTTAAAATCTGATCTTAAACAAAGTATAATCACAGTGAAGAAAGGTTGCAGACAAGTGAAGAAGTACCTTCTGTGCATGTCAAGCATTCTGTGTTGTGTTCACGGTGCCCATGGTTGCACCTTCACTTTAAACCTTCTTCAGCCCATCTTCAGATCTGCCTGCTCACATCTTTTCATTTCTACCCATTTTATGTAGGGAGGAAAATCCACAAATGGATTGAAATGAAAAGGTGTGAGCAAGCAGACCTGAAGATGGGCTGAAGAAGGTTTAAAGTGAAGACGTGACCACAGCTAGGGCGCGTCTTCATGGCATGTGTTATTTCAGTTTAAAGAATTCG
>MTQE01002560.1:8099387-8119588 GCA_014337955.1 Aspidoscelis marmoratus | reverse complement strand
AGGCAAAAGAAGATTTTTAGAGGGCTTTAAATTGCTTGGGGATAGGGCCTCAGTTCTTCTTTCTCAGCTACTTTTATTCTACTCTAATGACATCTCACTTTTTTCTGTCATCAGATCTTCTTGCTTTCACTGCTTCCTGGCCCTGCTTCTATACCCTTATTTTTCCTCCAAAATCTTATACCAGCCAACCAAATCCAATGAAAGGTCTTTCCATTTTTCAAAATCCAGCCAATCAAATCAAATTTTCTACTTCCCTCCCCAAAAAGGTCAATTCCTTTTCTCTATAAAGCTACTGTAAGAACAGCAGCTACCTTTACCTCTGCTCTGTTTGGGTTTTATAACTAAACATTAGGAGTAAACTATAACACTGATCATGCATCACTATTAAGACAGTACAGCTAGGAAGACTAACAGCCATTTTCCTACAAATTAAAACAAAAATATTAAACAGCCGTATTTAGCTATTTGCAACAGACTGTGGACAAATCAGGATTAATGAAGAGAATTTAGCAACGTTAAGTGGCACATTATTGTAGTGGTCAGCAAGTCCATAGGTTAAGTACAAGTCATCAGACTTACAAGAAGATCTGTTAATGATGAGAGTAATGTGCCTAAGACATAAATCACAATAGGAATAACAATAAAACAGTATGTGTCCAATAGTTTTAACTTCTCATTATACCCACAGGGATATAATTGCTCTAGGTAAATCTACTCCCCTGATACACATACATTATAGTGTTAGATTATGTTTGTTTAAAAGCTTATTGTTGCTGATTTGTTATTAGAAGCAAATTAGAGGAGGGAATGTCTGCATCAGTATCTTTCAACATCTTTTTCTGTTTCTGTTTAACAGCATATGTGAAGGCACAGTAGATCAGGGCTAAAGAAGAGAGAAATTAAGCTTCTCCTTCTCTTGATCTAGATCATGGCTAGTACACCTGAAGTTGCTGCTGATCACAGGGAGGAAAAGACAAATGGCCATCCTTCCTCTTTTCCTGTGATTGATAACTCTCAGGTGAAGAAACTAGTACCATCAATTTCCCTCCTAATACGTATAAACATGAAGAGAGAAGGCAGAACCTCTTCTAATTTAAGGGCCTTTCTGCACTTAGCTCCATTCTGGAGTGTATCTCAGGTTAGGGACCTGCTGTCCACATGCTCATTCAAGCTATGAGAGGCAGCAGGCAAGACCTGGCATAGTCTGCAATAGCATGTGGGCAACAGACCCCTATCTCAAGATATATTCCAGAATAAGACTAACTGCAGAATGGGTCCATGAGTATGCTTAAATTAAATTAGGATCTGCTGGTAAATATCTCAGAAATTTTGGAGTAGGTAGCTGAAGATTTCTAATTTTGTTTGGTTCATAGTGGCAACAAACCCCTCCAAAACTCTGAAATGAAGGATATTACTCTGAAATGAATGGAATCAGGAGTGGATTTCTGTAGTAGTCAACAATGTAAATTCCGGAAGCCCTCATGGCTCTATAGTAAGGGCCAGTAAAGCATTCCTGCACAAAACTGCAAAAATACACATACAAGAAAGCCTAAAAGAAGAAACTTTTTCTCTTCCATAACCTCCTGCAAATATGGAACTGAAATTCCATACCTCCATAAATGATTAGTGCCTTTGACTAAAACAGAAAGTCAGTAATGGCCTCTCACATTGTCCTGGAACCCTCATGTTCAGCCTCTCGAAATCTGGAATTTGGGCAACTTAAGACAAAACTGTGGTGAAGGAAGTAAGATGTTTTCCATGTGGGGGAAAAAAGCATATTCCAGAAACACACTGATTCTAAGGGAAACATTTTGCATTGGGCATGAAACCTGACATCTTGGTGTGATTTTACCACAGTGGGAGCTCATGCAGTGTAAATCAAAACTAGCTCTCAGTTGAATTTGTGTGATGAACAGGTACCCTTTTTCTTTGGCAGGTATGCTGTTATGAAATCTTGCTGGCACTGGAATCCAGAACACCGCCCATCACCCTCCAAGTTGCTCTGGCAGCTGCAAACAGCAATCAAGACTAGCAATGACCGGGCTGTACTACAGGTTCCTGAGTTGGTGGTGCCAGAATTGTATGCTGCTGTAGCTGGAATTGATCTGGGAGATCTTGCCATTGACTACACAGTATTCTGAAAGGGACCATTCCATAATGGCCACGAAGAGAAGAACAGTGACTGAGTTGTGAAAGTTCTAAGATACTTTCCACAGTCAATTACACAATGCTCTCTGTCTCCATCCTGCTCTTAAGAGCACTTCCTTTGGAAGTTTATGGTAAAGCCAGCACCTGTGGAACAATACTGGTATCAGCAGAGTTTTAAGCATCTCAATTTTCTCCTTTAAGATCAGCAAGTAAAAATATGATATATGATATGATAGAGCTGATATGACTGTTAAACTTTTTTGAGGGACACTTCAGTACATGCATAGTGACAGTTCAGCAGGTGATTGCTTTCACTAGATCCTTACTACTGTTGCTGTCTAACCAGGCCCAATGTAGCTGCTTTCTTTCTGGAGGAGAAGCTGGTAGGCGTGGGCCATGACTTCACAGCTGTGCTAATAAAACTCCTGTTTCACTCTGCACAATCTGATGGTGCCTAATCTAGCAAGGTTTGCCCCTTCACAATTTTGCCCACGTGTATATTATTAGGTCGGAAGCAAACAGTGAGATCAGAAGCAAATGCAATGCAGAAAAGTAAAGACCCCCTTGGGTTGAACTTCATTGGCAGCTGCGGGAAAGCGGTGTGAACCTGGAACCTGCCTGTGAAGCAGATGCTGCTGAGTGACATCAACTTCTCAGAGAAGTATTGACATTTGTAATTAGGCAAATGTCTAAATGGTTGTATTGATGAAAGAGACAAATAAAACACTTAACACATTTTGTATTTGTTCAATGCACAGGTGATAGAACCTGTTGGTGTGCTATATTAATTGCCATGATGTCACAGTCTTCTTTTGAAATTCCTTTGTTCCGGGATAGCCATGGTGCTCTCCGAGAGATGGAAACGTTCCTCTTTTGTTCTCCTGGATGGAAACGTTCCTCTTCTGGTCTCTCTTCCCGGATTTTGTGAGGACTATCCAGCAAAAATCTGGAGAAAAAAAAAAGTCCTGATGAAAACTGGACTTTTTTCCCCTTTCAGAGCCAAGTCCACTTCCCCCGCCCCCAAATGGGAATGCTCCTGGACTATTTAGAGTGGAGATCTAGCCTTCTGGCCAATGTCTGCCAGATGTGGATGGGATTTCACAGCTGTGAAGGCCCCCCTTCCCTTGCCATGACCAAAATGCTAGAGCCCCGATCAAGGAAAGGTCCTGTTTCTCCACGCTGGGGATTTGGGCAGTGAGTGGGAACGGCAGTATTTGGGTTCAGCCCGTTTATCGTCAGGTGAATGGGAACAGCCTGAAATGCACACTCAACTCTGTTTCCAGATCAAAATAGTCCAACAGGGTCTTAAAAAGTCAAGTGGGAATGCACCCTCAGTGTATGAATAGCCTCTTCCCAGGCCCTTATCTATGCAAGAACATGTGGAAACACTGGATCTGTGAGAAATGCAAGCAAGCAGGGGTGTGAATGGAAAACAAAGAAAGAGGTCAGTGCAGTAGCCGTGGGGCTGACACACCTTCATCCAGACCATTGGTTAATGTAATGAACTATGGTGGTCCTGGCCGCATGTTTCCAGAAATCTCTTTCCATTTTATGTTTTTATTAAGTTTTTGGAAGCCTCAGAACTTAGGTTGTTAAGCACTCCAAGGCACATTCCTCAGCACTTGGCCTTTACTTACCCTAGACTTGATCTGCGTACCTAAACAAATTGTGAACATAGTTTCTTCTTTTTAAAGCCTGAAGTCAACAATATTCAACTAATCAGTCTTCTTTTTATTCTTTCTCCCCCTTTATGTTGAGAAACAGCTGCGGTGTATCCTTTGTCTTTCAACACAAAGTATATTGCTCTGCTATCTTGCAGAGGTACAATTATCTCTTGTCCAGGCATATCTGTGCTATACCCATGGAATTTATTTTTAGTGTTCTTTATAGAAGCGTCCCTTTGTAATTTCAAATAATGAAAAAGATGCGATTTGGTTTTCTGTGTGCATTCTTGCCATGCCTGACATGAAGTAACTTTGATTTTTTTTTTCAGTTCCACAATGCTTTTTTTTTTCAGTATGTCACAACGCTTTTTCCATTAACACAGAAGGCCTCCCTTCCACGTGTTGGCATTGAATAAGGGAGGCCTCACCCACTCATCTGTGCAGGATAGGCATGTGCATTGGGAGACCTTGATATCAACATCTTCTGGCATACGAGTGGCCCCTGATCTGCACTAGTGCTGTGTTTTTTATTTGTTGCACTTCTAACTTTTACCACAACTTCAGGAGAGATAATGAAGCATAACAAGACAGAGAGATAGGAGAAACCTTATGGATAAAATTCAAAAGCCCAATCCAATTTTTATTTTTTAAAATAGAATAAAATAAAAGATTCACAGTGATGGTGCCTGAGGTTTTACATCCCATAAGAGGCAGCCTTTGAGTAGACCCTTCAAACAACTATTCCACTGGCTATGGTGTGTTGCAGAGACATGCAAGACGTTCGGTGCTGTTTGGGCACTGATTGGGCTCGCATGAGACCAGGAGCGGGACCGAGATTGAATCTCAGGCTTCCCCATGCCATTCACCCTAACGCGGGGTGAAAATTCTCAAGCCTCTGCAACCCCTGTTCACAATCTCGGCTGACAGGACAGAGGCTTAGCTTTAAAACCAAACCTCTTTCCTGTCTGCCAAGATCGTGAAGTCCGGCACCATCTTCATGCGCGGTCACGGCTTGCTTGGCAATGCATGGCGGGACCCCAAACCATGCTGAGACTTGCATTTTCAGGTACCAAATTTGGCCCTGGTCTGGCATGGTTTGGAGCAATTTCGTCCGCTTTCCACAGACCAAATCTAAAATGCATGGGGATGCCCTTTGCTGGGACCATGTTTGGTACCAGGCCAAACATGCATGGGGACACAGCCTCCTTTGCATTTCTCAGCATCCAGGCTGATGTGAGTTCCTGCAGACATTTGGGACTCAGTTGCCTAGGGTTTTGTATGTCAGTGTCACCACGTTGAGTTGGGCTAGGTCTTTTATAACTGATGTGGTGCTCATGCAGACAAGAACATCAATCTGTAGCTTTATTGCTGAATTTCGCACACACTCCTGCTTCAGAAAAACCCAGCAACCCCTTACAATAGTCCAGTGACAGTCTTGAAATCGGCAGAGTAGATAACTGTAAACAAACTGTTTCTCTTTGCGGAGGTCCATAGCTGGATAATTTATACCTTTTAAAAATCCTTTTTTTCAATTAAACCAAAGAATGGCTTAGATAACCTATTAATTTTTAACTGGGCAACATTATGTTGATAGATGTTCTGAATTAAATTAATAAACAAATTATCATAACAGTACTTAATAAATCCATGAGACTTATGAATGAATATATATTTTAAGCAAACTGAGTAGCCTGGGTGAAAATATACTCTATAAAAGTGGGGCCTCCCCAATTTCTCTTACTATTTTCTGGCTTTTTTGATTAGAAGAAGAAGTGTTGGCTTTCCTACACCACTTTTCTCACCCATTTAAGGGACCTCAAAGCAGTTGACGAAGCTTTCTATTCTTCTCTCCACAACAGGCACCCTGTGAGGTAGGTGGGGCTGTGAGAGCTCAGAAGAGAGCTGTGACTAGCCCAAGACCACCCAGCTGGCTTTGTGGGGGCGTGCGGAATCAAACTTGGTATATCCGGATAAGAGTCCAGCTCCCTAACCACTTGACCAAATTAGCAAACTCGTTACACTCTCTGTGTTACATGTATGCAAATGGAGACCAGATAGAATGTAATAAGTATGATGCATTTGAGTTAATATCTTATGTTAACACCTTTACTGGGAAAGATATTGCCACAGATAATTTAATTGCTCAAACCCAACTTAATTCCTGGATACAACAACAAAAGAAATTCTTTCCCACAGTATTTCCCCAATGAAACTATAAACCCACCCTGAATTAAGAAATATTCCTAAAGAGATGTGGCAAAACTAACAGGTATATAGATAAAAACAAACTGTGATTGTTCATCCTAAATGGAAACTTTAAATTTAATACAAGTTTTTAAACCTTTGATTTAAAAAAAACCCTGACTTTTTGAACAACATTCCAAGGATTTTTAAACCTCCAGAGATAACACAAGCTTTAACAAGACCTACCGCTCTCTTTGAATAACTAATAAAACAATCTGCCAGATCAATCAAAGGCATTACTTCTAAAATTTATAAAGCTATGATGGATAATCTTGAACCCCATGGCTTTATTTCCTGTTTCAACTGCTTAATCAAAGGGCTGTGATTCAACTGAATAATTTTGTTCATATTACAAGATACGAGAACTCTTATTATTTAATGTGCTCTTGTATCTGTCCCACAATCTGATATGTTTGCTACTGAATTTGAGCAGGTACATGGCAAAACATGATCTCAGATTTATCCATATTTACTTTAGTCCTGAAAGCCTGAAAGTAGTGATAACCTCTTATACCCATTCCTTGTTGTGATGAAGTAAATAAAAGCATGATGGGGTAAATAAAAGTTCTGAACTTTTAATGATTCACCTCTAAAAATGTACTTTCTGGTCTTTAATGTGCATTAGAGATGCACAGCCCCAAGCTTTAAAGTCAAATCACCAAAATACATCCTTGTCTGCCTTTCTCTCTTCAGCTCTTTCCCCCACTTTTTGTAAGAGTTATTTTATTCATAATGATGCTTCACGTTCTCCTTTTACTTTCTTGTCCTTAACAAAATGTTGCAGAGACTATACAAAACCTGTGCCCTTGAACTTCTTGCCACTGGGACATGGGACTGAGCTTAGTATTAGAATGAAGTTATTATTTTAGACTAATGGTTGTCTTCAAAGTCCTCAGCTTCATCACTGTCCATAAAGACAAACTATCAAGATGATACCTACTAATTAGAACATATGAAACTCTCCTATGGCCTCAGAAGTATTTACAGGACGTCCAGGTTATATATTTTCTGTTTTACTTTTCCTGCATCAAGTGGGACAGTAACGCAACCCTTGGGAGTTTCTGCACTAGCTGTGGAAACCGGATTAAGCACCCCCTAGAACACATTAAAGACACTTACCTGAAGTGGCTTCCACATCGGAGTCCTCTTCTGACACCCTTTGCAGAAGCCGCATCTGCATTTTGGCAAATCGGTTTTTAAAACTGGTTTTGCCACCGAAATCTGGATTAAATGTAAGACCTGAAAAATCATTCTTGCTGGAACTGCTCTCGAAGACTGGAAGGACAGCCGGAGTTGATTCAAAGACTTTTCATACAAGCCATTTTCATGTTTGCTAAAGCAGAAAACCTAATATTAAAGAAAACCTCTAGATTACAAAAGTGTCTAAAAAACAGATATTGTATTTGAAAAGGTTACCATTCTGAATGGGCACTCCCATTTTAAAAATATCTCTGTGACCTATTAGTGTCTGTTAATGACTCCAGGCAGGAGTAAAGATGTTTAGAAAGTATTTATTTTGAGGCAGAAGAAGAAAAATAATTGCAGTAGCTTTATATTTAGTCTTTAGAGCTAAAGTAGGCTTGATGACAGCACTTATACAGAGTGCTGTATCTATGCACTGGCCTAAAACGTACAGCATAGCGCATTCAAGCAAGATTCATCCTGGGTGAGTTGGGGAGGTTGTGGGAAACATAGTTCTAAGGGCTGGGTGAGGTGTCAGGCTTGCCAACAAAAGGTCAGAAGCCAAAGGGAACCACAGATTTGCAGTTTTCATTTGTATAAGCACGTGTCTAGCTCTTCTAAAGCAACAGTTATGGAACAAATCATGTGGGCATTATTCTAGTCAACAGCTCCCACGCTGTGTGTGAAATCAATTTTTTTATTATTGTTACTTGCCACTCAGCTGATGGCTGAGAACAATCCAAACCCTTAACAAGTTGCTTTCCTCACTACAAATCTTCACTTGGTTTTTCCTTCAAACACTGGAGAAACACAGAGGGGTCAGAGAGAAGACAAGCCTGTCATGACTGGTCTCTTGGAGCCAGATCAGGCCCATAGTCATCCCCATGTATATTGGGGAGGGGGGGGCTGTCACAAATTTGCAGTTGAATGAGTAATATGTCACATTTATTTCTGTAAATGGGTTAAAATGGGGGGAGGGAATTGGAGGGGTTGGCCCCTCTGTGCTCCCCACCCCCCGCCTAAGGGCCTGAGCCAAGTTACCACCAAATAAAATCATAAACCAGTATATAATTAAGTGTAATTATGATAGTGTGACATTCAAAAAAGAAAAATAATCAGCAGGAAATACTTCTGAAAGCAAATAAAAAAGGCTCATTTTAAAAAGTTTGGGAGGTTTCCGCTAACTGTTTTTTCAGTTCTCTTCCTTATTACATCAGGTTTCCAGAATATTTTGACTTTTCTTCACAGATATATTGTTGCATTATTCTATTCCATAATATTGTAACAAACATCTTTTCCCATCTTTTAAAGACTTTCTCTGCTTCAGCAGATAGTAACTTTAAATTCAGTCACTTTGAACTGAAAATGAAAAAGAACACAACAAAAAATAGCTGGGGAAGGCCCTACCAAGGAAACTCTTCAGGCAGAAGGAAATAAAACTGACATAATAATGGCTGTGAAACTCTTTGAGTAAAAGTGAAGAAAAGCTTCAAGGGTCTCTAAATAGGGAATAATTTGCAAATGAAAAAGATATGATTCAGTTTTGCTCAGAAGACTCCCTTTGCTTCCTTCTAAATATCTTTTTTTTTTAAAGAGAGAAAACTTCCAATTTTTTGAGTAAAGAGGAAAGAAGAGGCTAATAGAGCCTTTCAGGTTTTTTTTTTCCCCATGTAGAAAATGGGTGGGAGGAGAAGGTTAAAAGTGCCATTTTTAAAATCCTTTCCTTTTCTTGAGTTTTTTCCTTCTTCATTAGACACTTAACAGAACTTGTGTTATTGTTCTGGGATTTAGTGGGCTTTTAATTTTCCACTTGTTGTCTCCTCATTTGAAGGAATTTGGCTTCTAGTTGTTTTTTAATCACTTGGAAAAATGGGTGTAAATTCTTCAAAACACATTCTGGCCAAAATAGCAACCCTTGAATCAGCACATGGAGGAATAGCGGGGTTGACCTTTTGCCACCCCCCAAGGCCAGGTTTGTTTGCTTGCTCCCATCTAAAGGAAGCTGACACTGAGTTTGAGTGAATCATTGGGCAGCCACATGTCCCAGAGGGAAGAGAACAGTAGGTGTAAATTGATAGAAGGCCTAAGAAAATAAAAGCGTGGGCCGTGTCCTGACACAGCACTTTTAATCCATTTTTTTTTTAAATCAGCACCGAACACAATTCCTGAGCATCATAACACAGATTCAAAATGGATTTGCTAGTTCGCACTCTTCATTCTTCCCATACTGGGTACAGTCATCATTCTCTTCTCCCTCTCTCCTCCCCTCCCCCAAACCCCTCCCTATGTAGTCAGCAACTGGACGCCAGTCCATCCTTCAAACCATGAGATCACTGGGCCAGGAAATTCAAGAGAAAAAGAGAAACGGCCTCCTCTGAGTACCACACACACATGCACAGAATAACTTTTAATGTATCCTGCAGAGTTCTGCAGGGAAGAAGTCAGAAAGAAGAGAGAGAAATGATCCATCTCTGTGAAAGACAATGAGAACGAGATATTTTTCCTGAAGCATTTCTCTCTCACCAACGTTATATGTGAAAAAGCAGGGGGAGAGGGACAAGATCTCATTGCCTTTCATTCCTTTGTTCCTTTTCAAGAGCAAAAAATCACTGCCCGGTGATTGAAAAGCTAGCTGTCCTGCTCTTTCTTTTCTCCTGTTGAAAGTTATCCTGCACAGTGTATGCACACGTGCATGAAACACAGGGGGAGGGGGACAGAATAGTCTCCTTTCTGTCTCTTAAAGGCCTGAATTTCTGCAAAACTCCTCCTTTAGCAAATGGAATCAACTGTTTTCTTTTCCTTTTATTTTAAAGGAGGAGAGAGAAAGGAAAAGGAGAATACATGGTTCCTCCATGCAGGAATTGGAGAGAAGGAGCAGACCAACCTCCTGTCATGTCTGCTCTTTTGTTGTCCTCTCCCCCCCCTCCCCAATACTTACAGTTGGATAAGAGGAAGTAGGAATGCCCCAAAAAGTACAGTTCCATCATCCAAAAAGTCAGCTTCTTCGTTTCCACTTGGCAAAATGAAATGATCTAATGGTTTGAATGGGACTGGAAACTCAATGTGCATTAAAATACTCCACTTTTGAGTGTGTTCCCATTCAAGATTTAAAGACCTTTGAAATCATTTTGAGTGCTCACCGTTCCCAAAGCTTTAAAAGAATCTGCAGTTTCTGAGGATTAAAGGTCCCAAAATGCAGATTTTCTATATTTGGATCGAAAGAGGTCTTGCTGCTGGATTTAGAAATAATCCTCACTATTTAGCAATGTGAACGCAAGTGGTTTTGGGGAGAGGGAACCATGTTTTAGGGGTATTATCTTCAGTTTCCTCTGATCCAATGATAAGCCAAGATTACCTGTGCCTGGCTCTCTGCTACTGGACTGCCTGAAAGGGAGGGGAGAGGTAAAGAGTCAACAGAATCTGCAGATCATAACATTGTAACAGGAGATCAATGTAACAGATTGGTGGCTTACATCCTGGGGTTGTGAAAATACTACATACTTCCATTCCCTCCTTTTACCTGCATCCCTGCCATTTTGACCGATCTGCCTGTTCTCCTCCTTCCTTCCCTCCCTCCGCCATTTCGCATTTCTTTGATGTACCAATCTAGCACAAAACAAAGGGAAAGTGATCTTTAATCTTCTACTGCCTTGTTAACAAAGATGCTGCACTATGGTGTGGGGAGAAACAGTAAACAAAAACTGCTGCCATGATCTGAACTGGGGACAGGCTTATATAGGGGGTGGGGGTTAAATTGTCTGCCCCCATGAAGTCAGAGTATGGGGGTACCCAATTGCTGACTGCATGGGGAGGGGGTTCTGCTGAAGGGAATAGGGGGGAGGGGATTTCTCCCCTGCAAGTCTACATTATAAGCTAACAGTGGGAACACAAAAAAACCAGACCTTGCTGCTGTTTAAAAAATACCCTGGTTTAAATCCAGATTATATTGCCCAGTGAGAACCTGACCTTTTGGTTCATTTTTGGGAGCTTTGGTGTAGCACTAGTGAGTGAAGTAAGAACAGGGGACGACAGCAGAGAATGATGATCAAAGAATGATGATTTATTGTGGAGATTGGGATGACTGTGATGGCTTACAAGCATGTCTTAGACAGTGAAATATGCTGATGTTTGTGTAAAAGCAAGCAGTTCTCACAGGCATATTGTAATGCATTTTACAGTCTTAGAATTAGACAAATGTTGCTAGTGTAGAATCCAGCATGCGATGTTCTATTGTGGATAGCTCTTGGCAGGCATACAAATAGATAAAGGTTTCAGAATGTGAGGTCACTCTATTGTCCTAAGACAAGGGTTTGCCTGACTGTCAGGAAATAGAATATTTCTCTACACTTTGGTCCACAAAAGGCATGGAATCTTTAAAACTGTCGGGACATTGAAGACTCAAGCCAGTCTCTAAGTTAATTATAGGGTGTTTTTCCCCTGGCAGTAAGTACCCATTTTAGCACCCATTAAGCACCCATTTGGCTGAGAGCCGGATGACCCCATTTCCACCACAGCACCCATTAGGGACACACTTGTTTCCACCGCAGCTTGGGAAATCTGGATCATATGGGTACTTCAGGGCCTTTAATCCAGATTTTGTGTAGACCCCATTAATAGGGTCTACAATGGGGTCTTCAGCCTGAAAATCCGAATTATAGGGAGCCCGTTTCCATGATAGTCTGGCAATGGGGTCTACAGGAGGCTAGGGGGAGGGGCACCCATGGGGAAGAGCCCCAAAACCTAAGCTTCCAAGTCCCTTTGAAGTCACTCCGGAGCCATTTCGGAGCATCTTCGAAGTCTGTGCAAAATAGCTCTGGAGCATCTTTGAAGTCTGTGCTGATCTTCAGAGTGAACTTCAAAGTGACTTCGAAGTCACTTTGAAGTCACTCCAAAGCGGCTCCAAAGTCACTCCGAAGTCACTTTGGAGATTGCACATGGGGTGATAGGCGGCCCCCATGTGGGTAGATTTGGATTTGCCACATGGGTGCTCTGGCATTTCCACTGTGAGCAAGCTAGCACCCATTGCTATTGAGTGCTAGACCACCCGTAGAAACACATTGGGTACTTCCCCTAATCCGGTCTACTAGATCCGGATTAAGGGAAGTACCCATTCCTTAAACCCAGATCATTTTAGATCCGGATTAAGGGGGGTTAGTGGAAACACCCCCAATGTGTCCTTTAACGTTTTGCTACTTAGAACAGAGATTGAGCTTAGTAGTACAGTGAATATATTATTTTAGCCTGACGTTGTCCTCTAAGGTCCTCAGCTTCATCACTGTCAGACATAAAGACAGACTCTATCTAGATGACACCTACTAATTAGGACAGATGAAGGTCTCCTCTCTGGCCTTAGAAGTATTTACAGGACTTCCAAGTTGAGTATTTTCTGTTTCACTCTTCAGGTCATGTTGGAAAATAATGCAACATGTCTCTCTACTACCATCTGCTGGAACATTCTTTCAATAACCACTCTCAGACTAGAAGGACAGCCAAAGACTTGTATGCAAGCTATTTTCATTTTGTTAAAGGACAACAACCTAACATTGTACACTCTAGATTACAAAAGGATATAAAAATCAGATATTGTACTTGAAAAGGTTAACCTTCTGAATAGTAACTCCCATTTTAAACATACCACTATGACCTATCAGTGTCTGTTAATGACTACAGGCAGGAGAACAGATATTTGAAAGGTATTTATTTTGAGGCAGAAGAAAAATAATTGCAATGGCTTTGTATTTAGCCTTCAGAGCCTCAGTGTCTGAATGCAAAAGGAAAACTAAGTAGGCTGGATAACAGCAGTTATGTGCAGTGCAGTGTCTACGTGCTGGACCAGCATAATGCATCAAAGCAGAATTCATCCTAGTTGAGTCAGGATGGTGGAAAACATAATTCTAAGGGCTGTGAGGTCTCAGACTTGTCAACAGAAGGTCAGAAGTCAAAGGGAGCTGTAGATTTGCACTTTTCATTCTTAAAAACGTGTGTCTGGCTCTTCTAAAACAACAGTTAGGGTGCGTCCCCATGGGCATTTTAATCCAAATTCAATTGGAATTTGGGAAGGACCGTCCTCATGACTTAGTAATTAATTGGAACTTGGCATCCAGGCATCCCCATGCAATTACTTATTCCCAGATTTTATGAGGACCATCCTGCCTAAATCCAGAGGGAAAAAGTCCTGATGAAAACAGGCCTCAGTCCCCTTTTAGGAGCCAAGTCCGTTTATTTTCCCCATATGGGGACGATACCAGGCTATTTGGGGTGGAGGTTCAGCCTTCTGGCTAGTGGCAGCCAGCTGTGGGTGGGTTTTTTTTACAGATGCAAAGCTCCCTTCCTCCCTTGCCAGGCTCACAGTGCTAGAGCCTCATTCAAAAAGGCAAAAAGGGGGGAGAGCTGCTTGCCTTTTAAAACAGTTTAGCAGGGAACATTTGTATCTTTTTATATCATTATCAGAAAGGATACATTTGAAAAGCTTTGCAATGCTTTGCAATGATACATTTTATTGCAATGTGCTCGATCCTTCACTGATCTGCTTGAGAGCACATTTGTCAGTAATCTCAAAAGAGAGGTGTGAAAAAGAAAGAATTTGTGATTAGATTTTTTTAATGTTTAAAATAGTCCCAAAAATAGTCCAGGCAGGTCTAAACCAAGACTAAAAAAGCTGCATGGGGATACACCCTTTGAAACAGAACATGTGGACATTATTTTAGTCAACTCCTCCCACCTCTCAAAGTTTGAAGAAGTCAAAGCCTGGATTGACAACTGTGGGGAGGGTGACTAACCAAAGTTTCAGCAGAACCTGAAAATATCTTTTAAAGTGGCCCAGGAAAAGGAAAAGGATAGCCTGAAATATTTTGGAGCCGTTTTGGGATTTTTTTTTTTTTTTTTTTTTTTTTTTTTTTTGGTGCATACAAAGAATGCAAATCTGCATTCACTACGCTCCAGGTACTGGAACTTTACAGGTCATGTACAAGATTTGTTCAGTTTGAACCTATAATGAACATTTTTATATATAACAAATAAGTGCCTGCTAACAGGTGACCACACAATAGTCTATTCCTTACCATCTCAAAGAACACATAACAGTTGGTCTAAGGGGAAAATGGCCTCATCCAAAGTTGGGTGCCCCCTAACCACCTGGACTTGAGTGCCTGTGATACACACTGCCTCCATCTTGTCTGGATTCAACTTATTGGTCCACATCCAGGCCATTACTACCTCAACCCTTCCCCTGTCTCAGAAAAAATACTGATGGCACTGCACTCCAGATTTCGTGATGACCTGTCCCAATAGCTTCATATGGATGTGATCACACTGGTCAAGAGTGCTTATTGCCATTGTATATCAGCTATGCCCTTAGTTGGACAGGTTTAGCCTGGCCAATGTTGTTCATGCCCTAGTAACCCATGAAAAAGGCCATCTTCCACTATTCATGATCCAGGTCGTCTTCTAGCTTATCTCACTGACCCTGAGTTCTCATGGTACAGGGAATTAAGGAGTGATGAGTAACTCGTAATTAGACTGGAAAGACCTCTCCAAGATCAGACATGGAAGATACAAGAATGTTTATACAGGAGACTGGGAGCTATACCGTCCAGGAGGGGTAATTGTTGAAATATATTATGATGGGGGACAACAGCTGCTCATGTCCATGACACGCCTTAAGTCACACGTCTTCCCTGGGTGGTGCTAAAGAGCAGTCACTTCAAGGCTACCATCTAAAACCTCGAAGGTGCAGCAACCAAACAATCTTAAAAGATTTCCTGGCTCTATCACATTGTTTAAAGTATGTGGATTTGTCATTCGCTAAATAAATAATCATGTAACTGTAATTATACAGTGTGGTTCCTTATCAATAAACTAACAGGTTGCTCAACTGCAAAATGCTCTGTATTCTAGCCTGGGTCCTGGATGGTGATCTTGGCAAAATATTAAAAATATATATATTGAAATAAAACATCACTCAAAGATATGGTTTAATTGGCTCTGGAGGGATGGACTTATATCTAGGGGTGTGCACGAATATTTGAAACACTCAAAATTTTATCGAATTCATTTGAATTTGGACATTCAAATTCAAATGTCTATAAATTAGAATTTAAACATTCAAATGAATTTTGAATTTTTGAATCATTCGTACAAATTATTTGAACATTTGTATGCGTACAGATACGTACACAACGAGTACTTGGCCATATGCATCTTTCCCACATCCGTACGCATTTATACAGATCCATACAGGATGAAAATGGGATGTGCAATACAAACCACTCAAGTTTCTTTTTTAAAAAAATTGAGATTTTAAAAATATGTCATGAAATATATTTAAAATAAGGAGGAAACAAAAATTAAATAGGAAAACAAAGAGAAAGAAAACAAGTAGATGACTTTGGAGCCCCCCCTTGCTGAGGGTCTATCCATTCTCCTACCCACTCCCATTTGTTACAATTGGTTCTCTTCTTTCACCAGTGCAGACTTATTAATCACCAAATCCCAATATCAATACACCATTTTTTTCCTTACCAGTGGTTCCTAGTCTTTACAAAATGGCATTACTGTTCTTTCTCTAATCAAGAGTGTCAATTTGTCAATTTCTCCCAAGTCTATTAGTTTTCCTAGCAAATTTTCCATGGTGGGTAATGCAAAATTCTTCCATCCCAGTTTCATTTCTGAATTAATTTTTAAAATCCTTTGGATATACATATACTGTTGAGTCCAAACTTTCATGGTTTTTCATATATTCATCACATATCGTAAAAGTACTCTCATGTTTTCCACATTTCATGATTTCCACATTTCCAGTAGATGTCTTTATATAATTTAGCTAATCTCTATGGTATTATATACCAAAGAAACAGCATTTTATAAGAAAATTCTTCAAGATTTTAACATAATGTAAATATCAATTACTTTGACTATATATTTCCCATTGATCCATTTGTAAATTATATCCAATTTTGCACGCATTTTATCACATGATCTTCAACCTCTTCTTGTTTCCAATTTCAATAAGAATTTAAACATTTTCAACATTTTAACAATACCATGCTCATCATCTGTAGACAACTGCACTTTGAATTTTCTATCTCTATGCTATTTCACAATAATTTTTCTGTTTTCTACCTTTCGACTAATTGTATATAAAAGAACCATTAACAGCTATATCCTCTTTCTTGCAATTGTTCTCGTTTTAACTTCATGGTTCTCTAACAAATCTTGAAATGTGAGCCATCATTTTTTGCCTGACATTTCTCTTCTGAAATGTGTTTTGTGTGCTGAGATCAACAAAGGCATTTTTTGGCACAGACTGGGTTTGTATCTATTCCAAATTCTCAACAGGATATGTCTTACATACTGATTTATAAAATCCATATTAATTTTGATTTTGTCATACCAGAAATACCCATGCTATCAAAATCTCAACATATGCTCTTCTAACTCAAGTAGTTTTACATGGAGATTGAATGATTCATTATTACAGAATTATACAGTGTTAAAGGGCAGCAAACAGAATATTTTTTAAAAATAGCTGGAATAAAGGCATAGACATTAGTATAGGCAAATAAAGCTTTTATAAAATACTTTATCCAATATAACTTTGTGCTTATAAAGAAAAAGCAAGAGAAAATGCAACTGATTTTAGAAGAGATTTAAAAAAGAAAAAGAATTGAAGTATCAACAACAATGACATTTATTATGAAATAAAAGACAACTGTCAATCTTGACAGTGAGGGAAATAGAAACAAAGATGAATTATATAAAGCAAAGGAGTTTTGAATGTGCAAATAAGCTAGGAAAGTGGTTGGCTTACAAATGACAAAAAGAACTGGGGAAGAAAGCTATATTAAAACTTCAAGAAGGGAATGACATAGTAACTGATAATGCAAGCAAACAAAGTATTTAATCAATATTACAGCCAGTTTGGTCTTGTGGTTAGAATGCCAGTTTCTTATCTGAAAGTCACCAGGTTTGATTCTGCACTCCTCCATGAAGCCAGCTGGGTGACCTTAAGCTAGTTACAGCTCTCTTCTGAGCTATCACAGCCCCACTCACCTCACAGGGTGTCTGTTATGGGGAGACGAATAAAAAGCTTTACCAGTCACTTTGAGTCCCCTTAAGTTGGTAGAAAAGCCAACTTTTCTTCTATATAACAGCAAATTCCATTGGAGAAAATAGATGACTACTTATCTAACCAAGATTTACCAAAGATTACAGATCAACAATACTTTTAAATGGGTCTATAAATCTTCAAAATCGGGTCTCACCACTGAAAACCGGCTCTAAAGGAAGACCTCAAAAATTAGGTCTTCAATCCGTCCCTTTGCCTGGATCCATGTGGAAGCAGGATGCTTCCGCACATGGCCAGGCGAAGGGATGGATGTCGCTGCGGCTGCCATCTTGGGAGGGGCGGAAGCAGGACAGTCCGCCTCCAGAGCCCCTCCCCCATGCACTGCGCGCCGTCGGAAACACGTAGTGACTGATAGTTCACTGCTCCAGTCCCGCAGCTCCAGGGGTGGCGTTGGTGGCACAGGAATCCAGCAGACTTTTGGAATGTCGTACTGGATCCATCCTCCCCGTGCGTGTGTGGACGCGCAAAGGCCCTTCATATCCGTCTGAAATAGGGATGGATCCCCAGGAGGACAGACGGCCGAAAAACTGATCCGTCTTTCGGTGGCAGGTGCGGAAGCACCCTACGAAGCAACTAGGAGATAATTTCAGAAATGAATCGGATATTTTGAAATATTTGGAACAGCATAATGAGAAACAGGGCACATCGATTTCTTAGATGCAGAAAAAGCTTTTGATAATTTGAACTGGATTTTAATATTCAAAATCCTGAAGACTATGAAGTCAAAGCCAACTTTAATAAATGGATAAGGTCAGTTTATACATCACAGAAAAAACAATGAAAGCTATGTGAGATCCAGAAAGGAACAAGTTGTCCATAAGTCTCTTATTTTAGCTCTTGAAGTATTAAATAGAGATATACGGTGAGGTGAGAGTATTTTGACAATAAATATTTTAAAATAAAGTTTTAAGGATAACTTTGGAAAATCCTTTAGAGGAAACAGATATTTTAACGGGAAACTAATAGATTTTGGTTTACTGAGAGGATTTAAGATTAAAAATTAAATGAAGTTAACAAAAAAAGTATTATTTGAGTATTCTCTTGACAAAGAGGAATTGTATGTTGCAGAACAATTGTCTATATCATAGTGAAAATTTTAGAAAGATATTTTTCTTTCTAAAAATTTTAGAAATTGGGAAAAATTAAATTTGCCATTGTCGGGGGTCCTATGCTGGATCGTCACTGTTTGGACTGAAAAGTTCCTAGCCTCGAGCTTGCAGATGGTTTTTAACAGTGTGCTATGGCCTCTTAATCTGGCTCTGACTCTGTCCAATACAGACAGAAGTGGATCAGTAGGTAACGGAACCTCCTTGGTCTGCATTAATGTGCAAATGAGGAGGCCCAGGATCCAGATTAAGAGGCTCCTTAATCTATATCTAAGATAAATGCAGAAAGGGCCCTAGAGAACTTGCAGTGTCTAAGTATTTATAAGACAACTCCATACCTACACTTCAAAAGGGGGCCCAAAGCAAAAAACAAAAGTATTTCCTGAGGGTTTTTAAGTGGTCATCTGTGCAACAGAGAGCACCTTTTCACTGCCACAGAACTCTTCTGAAGTTCTCTTGCTCCAGCAAATCTTACTGCAACAATCCATTAGGAACAAAGCAGGAAGGTAACCCTTCTGGACACATTTCTTGGAAGCAGTGAAGAAAGTCTGGTTAAAAAAAAACTTCAAAAAGGCTATACGGATGCAGAGATCCTTGAAGTTCCAAATAAGCAACCAACTTTTAACCACAGCATTCCTTTTCTATTTTAATTTTAAAAAGAACTACTGTAAGAGATGGACACACACCACTCTGTTCACCATCACTGCTATATTCTTTAAGCCTTTGGTTACCTGCTGTTGATATGTCTGCTTTTTAGTTGACAAGATAAAATATTTATAAACCACCCTTCTGGATAATTGTCCCCACAAGGTAGCATATAAAACAATTACAAAATAAGCAAAACAGTATAAAAGCCATGGAATAAAAATCTACATTCCACCCTTTTCAATGAAAAGGAAAAATTGAACAAGAGACAATTAATATAAAGATAAATGAAATTTTAAAATATTACTATTTTTATCTTAAATCAGGAGCAAAGCTGAAAGTTTTTGGATTTTACCCTGGGTAAAATCCACTATTTGAACTCCACTATTGTTCACATTTAAACCTATACAGCTTAGATTTTTCTGTTGAAATGCAAGTTAAGAATACACACTCTGTTTAGAAAGAATTACAAAGATTTCATTATTTTCTGAGGAAAAAAAGCTTTTTCTCTCCCCCACCTCCCTTCTCAATCAGTATGCTCTTTTCTTACGGTTCTTTGGACCACATTTTTGTTTGAATGTGGAGACTAAAGTTTCTTTTATCTCCTCTTCTGGAGTAAACATACTAGCAAGCAAAACAGGGTCCTTCTTGTGCTCGACATCATAAAAAGGACAGGTCTTTAAATGTTCAGCCATGGATGGGATGTCACTAAGGTGCCAGTTAACAGTGGAGAACAGGCTGCTAAATTTCCAGATCTGTTGAGAGAAACAAGAAGCATAGACAAGTATTTCAAAATAATCATCATGAAATATCTTTGAAATATAAATTAAGAAATTATCATCTTAGAACAGCCTTCCATAACCTAGGGTGTGTTCAGGCTTGCTTATACTGTGCAGTAGAATGTGCAGTCATGATCAAAGCATCATCCAATTGCTACTGCACAATTACTTTAATGCTGATTTAACAACACTCACTGCGCAGTATAAAGAAGATTCAAATTTTCCCGCCAGTCCAGGCAGAATGGCAAGAAGAGATCAACAAGAGCAGGAAGGGCAGCTCAATTCTGATTGGCTGCCTCATCCCACG
>MTQE01002560.1:8082172-8099360 GCA_014337955.1 Aspidoscelis marmoratus | reverse complement strand
ACAAGAGCAGGAAGGGCAGCTCAATTCTGATTGGCTGCCTCATCCCACGTTACCACACGCACTGACTCAGCTCTCGCAGCTTCCAAGGAGGAAGGTACAGAGCTGCATTTTAGTCAGGATGGCTGGTCATCGCTGCACAGCAGGTAAGCTGTGCTTTTTCCTTTAACTTTGGATTTATTCCTCAAGTCTGGAGGCAGCCCTAGACACAGCAAAAAAAAAAAAACCCTGAGATAGCTTAGAGAAGGCTTTAAGGTGGAATTGTTCATATACCAGTCTGCCCCTCCTCCCTCATGAACATTTTGTGCTAGAAAAAAATGGATTAGAGAAGGTTTGGGGCCACACAGGCTTTTGGGGGCACCAATGGGGTGCTCCTATTGTTATGTCTGAATATAACCTTGGTATCCTCTAGCTGTTGCTGGTCTCAAAACTTCAGTTGACCTGGCCAATGGCCAAGACAATGGGAAGTGGCCATTGAAATATCTAGTGGCTGCAGGCTGAACAAACTTTCCAAAGGGAAATCATTTATCTTCTTTCACTGACACTAATAATATTTATAATTATAAATCTATAATTTATAAACTATAGCACAAATAATTATATCTACATACATGATAGCTGCACTTCATACTTAAAATCTTAAAAGGCGAACAGATCTATTTCATATAAAATAGCAACAAACAGACAGTCCCAAGGAAAAAAAAAACAGGCAGTGATTGTAGGACCATGCCACTACCTTATCCCTAATATTGAAACAGTATTGAATTCACAGTACTGGGCTTTTTGCACTTGCTGATATTTATTAGTGCAGAATATGGGAAGCCATCTGTGCAGGATGAAGTAGGGATGTGCATATATCTTCTAAACATTCGAAATTTGATCCAATTCAATCAAATGTGGACATTCGAATTTGAACAGAATGTCTACACATTCGAATTCAAACATTCGAACGAATTTCAAATGTTTCAAAACGTTCATTTGAATGATTCAAAACATTTGAATGTTCAGATACGTATGTATTACATACGTGTCTGTACGAATCTCATATGTATCTGTACACATTTGGGCTGACAGTATGGGACGAAAACAGAGTGCATACAGGATAAAACGGGATGCATACAAAATGTGTGCAGATATGTATAACACATACAAATGTTGTTGACATTTGTATCTTCAAATACGAATGTTCTATCTTCAGAGTTGAATGTAACATTCGGAAGAATAGATTCAAATGTATTCTATTCGAATCAGATTTTGTTGCATTTGGATTCTAAACATTAGAATTGAATTGAATGTTTGGATATTCGATTTGACTAGAATTTGAATCCAAACAAAAGTTCATGCACATCCCTAGGTTGAAGTGTGATCCCAATTAAGAGGGCCTTAAACTAGTAGACCTCGATACGACATACCAGCTGAGCCCAGTTTGGAACACAGAGACATACAGAAGGACATACAGACATGCCTCCATTTTCCAGATTACCAGGGACCAAACAGTGCCACTGAAAGAGGTTTCGGGGGGGGCAGCCCCAAAGCTCATGTGAGTATCAGGGCCTGGTTTGGACCATTACCATTGGTGCAGAGAAGGGCAACCAGAATGATTAAGGGTCTGGAACACCTCCCTTATGAAACCAGGCTGCAACGTCTAGGCCTCTTCAGTCTGGAGAGACGGCGTTTGAGAGGGGACCTGATTGAAGTATATAAAATTATGCACGGTATAGAAAGGGTGGATAGAGAAAATTTCTTTTCTCTATCGCACAACACTAGAACCAGGGGGCACTCTATGAAGCTCATGGGTAGGAGAATAAGGTCTGACAGGGGGAAGTATTTCTTCATCCAGAGGGTCATCGGCTTATGGAATGTGCTGCCGGAAGAGGTGGTGACAGCTACCAGTCTGGATGGCTTTAAGGTAGGGTTAGACAAATTTATGGATGACAGATGTATCAATGGCTACTAGAACGGATGCCTGGGTGCATCCTTCAGGCTGGGGGGGGGGAGGAACTGGGGCGCTTCTAAGGCCATCTGCTGGGACTCGAGAGCAGGAGAAGGTTTGTCCTTGTCTCTGCTTGAGATGCCCGTGAGCATTTGGTGGGCCACTGTGTGCGACGGGATGCTGGACTAGATGGGCTGTGGCCTGATCCAGCAGGGCTTCTCTTATGTTCTTATTGGAATCTGACCAGTCACTCACACTAGCTGGCTTGGTCACTCATTACAATTTCTGATCTGTTCAGCTGGTGCTGCATGTGCCTGAAAACCTGCAGCGTCCTTGCTTAGCAGCTAATATAGTCAATACATGTAGAGGCATTGCTTTGAGATGCCTGGGCTAAGTCTGGAGAGCAAAAGAATCTCCGGAGGAGGAGGAGGAGGAGGAGGAGGAGGAGGAGGAGGAGGAGGAGAGTGGTGCTGAGTTTGGGCCCGGCCTCTGCATACTTGGCAATTGCTGCAAAAGAACAATTTTTGCCAGGGAGAACCGGTTTGAGGCAGTTCTTGGAAAACCAGCAGCCATAACAAAGCAATTGAGGGCCTTTTTGCTCACTGTCTCTAGAAGAAGGAAATGGGATGGAGGGCTGGGAAAGGACAACGGCTCACTTAATCATCACCTGGTCAGCAATAATAACAAATGTATCCCAGGCACAAGAGCTTGAGATGCATAAGTTTCTCCAGGGCAAAGGGCCCCAAATAATGAAAACTGGGATGCTACAAGTCCTGCCTTCCACTGCTTCCCCTTTCCTTTCCTTGGCACTCTCAAATAGGGATGTAAACGTATATTCATAACATTCAAAATTCGGCCAAATTTGGACATTCAAACTTGAATCAAATGTTACGATATTTGTATGCTAGCATTCGAATGAATATGAATGTTTCCAGACATCCATATCCACGCTCTGGTAACCTCTAGACTGGACTATTGTAATACGCTCTACACGGGGCTGCCCTTGAAGACGGTTCGGAAGTTGCAGACAGTGCAAAACGCAGCCACTAGAGTGCTGACCGGAACATCTAGCTGGATGCACATCATGCCAGTTTTAAAAGAATTGCACTGGCTGCCAATTCACTACCGAGCCCAATTCAAGGTTTTTACTCTGACTTATAAGGCCCTAAATAACTTGGGCCCCAAATATCTAAAGGAACGCCTTCTACCATATCAACCTGCCCGTGCCTTAAGATCGAGTGGTGAGGCCCTCCTGGTTGTCCCACCACCTTCAGTAGTAAGGCTGGTGGGCACCCAGGAGAGAGCCTTTTCTGTCATGGCCCCTAGACTATGGAATAGCCTCCCCTTGAGGTGTGTCTTGCCCCTTCCTTATATATATTTAGGAAGGCAGTGAAGACGCACCTCTTTTCCCTGGCCTTTGGCTGAGCTGCTTATATTTCCCACCCAGGTCAGACACTACCATTTTAAGCATAATGTGTACTGTTTTAGAGTGTTTAATTTCTAAAGTCTTTAAATGTATATTCTGTTTTAATCTGTTGTCTTAAGGTTGTAACCCGCCCAGAGACCTTCGGGTATGGGGCGGGATATAAATAAATAAATAAATAAATAAATAAATAAATAAATAAATAAATAAATAAATAAATAAATAAATAAATAAATAAATAAATAAATAAATAAATAAATAAATAGTTCGGACATTCATTAAGCTGGAGAAACATATAAGATACATATCTATAAATGTAAATAATAAATTAAATAAATAAATAAATAAATAAATAGTTCGGACATTCATTAAGCTGGAGAAACATATAAGATACATATCTATTCGTATCAGATACTTATCTGTTCATATCAAACAGAATTTTACCACATTCGAATGTAATCTATTTGTACGAATACGGATTTTTGAACATTCAATTCGCTTCAAATCGAATGCCAAAAAAATTTGTGCACATCCCTACCCTCCAATCCTCCTGCCTGTATGTAGGGAGGGGCCGACTTGTGTATCATGTTTGTATTTTGTCCCATCCCCCACCTCCAAAAGAGCTCAGAATAGCAGGCGTGGCCTTCCATTTTATCCTAACACCCACCCCAGTAATTTAGGTTGGGCAAAAAGACAGGGAAGTGCTGGCCCACATTCACCCACTAAAATGTGTGGAGATTTGCTTTCTGATCTCCCAGGTTCCAGAATGCCAAACCACACACACACACACACACACACACACACACACACACACACACACACACACACACACGCATGCACACACACACACACATGCACACACACACACACACCTGAATTTAACAATGGGCATGTCTCTCCAGAAGTACCCTACCAAATTCTGTAAATCATGTCAACTGCAGGAAAGCTCACAGGTGTAAGCAGAAGCGCACATTTCCCAAATTAATTCCCATTACTCTCAGCAAGTTGCAGTTCAGGATGAGCTGTGTATATGCCCAGATTGGTGAGGAGGTGGGAGAAGCTTCTCTCCTTCATTGCTGATTTGGTGGCCTCCCAAAACATGCCCTCTGACACAGCAGGACAAGATTTGCTCCCTCATTGTTTGTCTACTTGTGGATTGGTGGTCAGGGGGTGACTAGCACCCAACCATGGCAGCAGTCTAAGCCTCTGGATCTACACAGAGGGAAGGTGTATCCTCTTTAAAAGGATTCCCACTTTGTCACAATGGGCGTGATCACACCTGACTGAAATTGTCCATCCTGTTAAGAAACTGAACTGAAGCCCTCCTAATCCTGTTCACACCCAATTCTTGATAATCAGTCCTCAGATCTTCCTCAGCTTGGGATGCTATGCTCACATCTTTTAGGTAATCTCCCCAAATCTCCTTTACACAACTCTTTAGTTCTCCACCCCTTGACTGCATCAATACCACCCATATTCCAATAGAATAAAGTTCTGTCAATCAACAGTGGCAACAGGGTGTGTTTGGGGCTGTGTAGTGCTGACGGCAAACAGCATACACCTCCACCTCCAGGGCCCTTCCCATAGAAAAATGAGAAGCTGTATCCTGCCATATTCCCTCAAGCTGCTAAAGCACTTCTCAGTTTTCACTTCCCAATTTTACTTTTTACTGCAACACAACATTGTTTCCCTTGCATATTGCTGAAAGAAAATGGAAGATACACTGTCCTTTGAATTGTATCATTTATACTCTTGCTCCACTCTTCTCCCACTCCCACTCCCAACAGTGCTTTTCTGGCCAGTGCTTTTTAAAAATCCCTCTCCCCTTTTCACAAAACCACTAAAGAGAAATTAAAGAAATATGATCTATTGCATTATCGGTCCAGCACAAAATATATTATATTTTTTTTTAAAATGACAGAGTCTGCAAGCTTGTGACTGGAACAAAGGGGAATTGGGGGGGGGGAGGATGGGAGGGCATTGGGCAGGAGGGAAGGCTGGATCCACTCACCCCATCACAGTTCAGCCCCCCTAGCCTGGTTCCTTGCTTACACATAACAAGAGAAAATGGACTGTCGCCCCCCAAGATGTATTGAGTCCTGTGTAAAAGTGGACTCCAGAGAAGCCAGATTGAGTAAGCACAGCCCACCCCTAAGATGATCGGAGAAAAAATGTGAGCAAGATAGCCAGAAGACAACTTGAAGTATGGTTGTAATCATGACCAATGTGCCTGCCCACAGAACTCAATTTTTTCTTGCGGCACATTCACTGTTTGAGATAATATTGTTTGAAAGTATATTGTATTCGGCAATTATTTTACTAAACTTTGCAGTACCCTCATCACTTGCCTTCCTGCGGACTCTCCAGGAGGTTCCTCCGTGGGAATACCTCTTCTTTTCCCACAAGAGAACTACCATTCCTCTCTCTTGAAGCAGAGTAGCACAGACGTCTCTCATTTGCACTGACACCTGGGACAACTGAGCTAAGCTGAAACTATCCAAAAAACCAGCAATGTACTTCAGGATCTCCAAGGGAAGGTTGCTCAGGGAATCTACTTCTTTCCTTCCATGATCTCTGTTCAAGTTATATTTCTTTGTTTCCAGGAGCGAAGGATCAACCTGTGGTTTAACAGCAAATGTCTGGAGGTGCTGGTTGTAAGTAACGCTTGATTTCTGTCCAGAAGCGCACCAAGGATACTGAACAAAACTGCATCCCAGGTAGGCAAGTGGACAGCGACGCTGGAACCATCCATTTAGGGAAGACTGGATATCTGTGTGAACATTTCTGAAATGAGAAGGAAACTCATCCCTTCTGAAAACGTGGTTGCAGGAAAATGTGAAAGCAGAATTACTTTTATTATGCCTTTGCGTTACACTCTCATTGCAAAGCTGCAAATGGAGATCTGGTGACTCTTCTGATCCTAGAACATCTGCCAAAACTGTTGTGGAAGAAAAGGGTTCCATGGCAAAATTGTATGTTTGAGTCCCAAAATCCACGTAGAGAGCATCTGTACTACTTGTTGCAGATATGTCATGACCTCTCAACTCCTTTTCCAGAGCACAAAGTAGTGTGATTTTAACTGCATTGGATTTAGGAAGATCCTCCAGATTTATTCCCAACTCTGAAGTATCCACAGTTTTGCTCTCACTTGGCTTCTTGTGGGCCAGAGCATCCCCAAGCCGTGCTCTTTTGCCACAGTAACTCACAGGTACTCTGAAGGTAGTCACTGTCTTTACTTCTTGGGCTTCCAGGTTTCCATAGACAAAGTCTTTCTCCCTAGGGGTACAAGCTGCCATCTGCCCAAAATGAATGAGCATCCTTCCATGATGCACCAAATACATATTATAATCTCCTATGGACACCTCTGTTTTCAGTCTCTCCAAGACACCATCTTGCCATGGAGCAAAACCTGTCTTTTCAGCATCTAAATTTATCTGAGGTGGGGCTTGGTCTTCTTCCTTTTTTTCCACATTGCCAGCTTCATCTGACTTCTTTTCTTCCACATTTCCATTAGACATCTGTCCTGAACAATGAGATTCATTTTGACCTCTTTCACTGCTCTTAGTGTGACGGTTTCCACTGTCCGCCTCTGTGCCTGTTAGTTTGCATGCTTTATATTCCTTGCTAAACATGTTTTCCCAAGTCTTGTAACTAACTAAATCTACACCTTCCACACCCTTCGCTAAACTGTCACGCTCTTGCTGGCTGAGGCCACCTGATTCACCATTCTCTTCTTCAGCTCCAGCAGCTCTGCTTGCACCTGCTCCTTCCACCCCAAATACATCGTCTGCAGGTTCTTCATCTAGGACCTCTGTGCATTCTGGGAAAAATTCAGCCATTTTCAGTGCTTTAAAAAGAATGTTCTGATCTCTAAGGGCTAAGGCAACATCTAAGCATTCTTCACTGGGTTCCTCTTTCATAATGTTCTCATACAGAATGGCTTCGGAATCTGACCTTGGCCAACGATTCCACTGCATTGAACAGGAAACTATACTGGCAGGACAGACTTGGAGGTGCTTTGCCACTTTAAAACGGGCCATGGTTAAAGGGCATCCATAAACAGAGTTGAAGCATGGAATTTCCTCTAGTGGGCAAAGGAGCTCATGTTCATCCTCTTTACACATATGAAAAGAAGCTCCACAGCGAGACCGGCAGTGAATCACCACACAAGAAACTGTGGGTACAACTGGAGCTTGACAGTTTCGGTTGAAACACTTTTCACAGTGCTTGTGGAGGCCCTGAGAAGTTTGCTGCTTCCTTCCCTATTAAAAATAGAAGACAAAAAGAGAAGCATATCTGTGTTACTGACATTATAAATAATACATAAATGTACATGGAACCATTGTGATTTATTGAAAGGCCATAGGTGTAAGGACCATAATATACTATGGGCTGCATCTTCTAGGCCATCTTGAACAGGAAAAATAGTGTCCAATTTGAATTTGGGCAGCAATTCCCCTTTCTCTCTTTGCTGTTTTGAGGCGCTTTTACAAAAACAAACAGAATACCAGAGCTAAAGGAACAGTTCTGAGCAATGCAAATGGCAGCCACAATGTCTTTGTCTTGCAATCAAGCAAGCCTTGTCCTTAAAGGACTCCTGATAAAGTTGGGAATAACTGATATAATGCATATGAAAACTGTTTGCCTGATTCACTTGTTTAACACCTCATGTGTCTTTGTTATAACATGGCTAGTGCCATCCTCAGTATTTGCCTAGCTGACTGATTCATTGTTTCCCTTCTGATTAAAATGAACTTTTTAGCTCTGTCACAAAACAAGCATACATGACAAGCATTTTTGGAGAGGTTTCCAGAAACTCTTTGCCCCCATCCTTCTTGTCTTGTCTTTAAAAAAAAAGTATAAAAGTTCCCCCATCTTTCTTTTCTTTTCAGTCCACATATGTGTTATTGTGAAAAAAAATTCAAAGTACAATAGTAAATAACAATAGTGAACATATAACATAAAAACAAATGTGAATAACAGGAAGATCCCTCATTTTTCCAGAATCCTGGGGGGCTGAAACTTTGGTCCTCCAGTCTACACCCTCACCACGCTGAAATCACTAAACTACCTGCTGATAGCTGCCTCTCCTTTTGCACTCCCTCACTGAACCTGATCTGAGAAATTCCCCAATTCTCTGAAGAAAGCTACACCCCCACACAAATACTGGCAAGGTAGGCAGAAGGATTCTAGCCTACATCTTTCTTTCAAACCACTGATTTTTTTTTTTAATATGAAGTGGTTATATAAATGTTTTAAATAAATAACTGTAGCATTTCTCTGTGGGGGGGGAGGTTTACATAATATGTGTCTTAAACTGTAAATTAATTTGATATTAATTTATCATTTCAGTGAGAAGGAAACAAATGGTCTAAGGTCTATGTTAATCCATTACATGAAAAACAATCAAATTCGAAAGATGGCAAAATTCATCACTTTCTAAAGTACTTACCATAACTCCGGTTCGTTGTCTTTGATATCTCTGGAATACAAACAAAAGAAAAACCTTAATCATTCAATATTTCAAAGATTTTAAACCCAACTGTACTAGATGCACTTAGGGTTGTAATCTAAGCACTGACTTGAAGTTCAACCATTTCACCTCAAGGCTTAAAGAGAATGAAAAGTGATGTCACATCCTTAGTTCTCTACCATACTTCACTCCCATGTACTACACTTCTTCAATTCCACTTTTTTTATTCCTTTTTTTATTCCTTGGATAAAGGAATACAATAATAAGAATCTCGCATGGTTCCCCCGTCTCCCATGAAATATTACCCCACTAAAGGGACAGAGACCCAGACTGGCCCCTGAAAGCTCCTGTGAGTTTCCCTGAAGCATGCACTATGCATAATGTTAGAAAAATAACATCATGTGAAGTGCTTGCAATAGCCTATGCACACAATCAGACAATGAGTGATTCTGCACTGGCCAGAATGCCAACCCAGAAGGCATAATACTAGGAGGCTCACTTCCACATGTTGGCATAGTCTGAAGAAAGACCCAGGTGCCAGGGTCACCAGGATGCAGAGGCGAAGCTCCTAGTTCACTTGCTGATCCAGTAAACCAACCAGACCAGAATTCCCTAGTATTTATTTAATGAATGATCAAAACTAAAAAAAAAAAAAAAGCAGAATTAAAACATCCAAGCAACATCGACTCTTTGTAACAATAATACAGTGGTACCTCGACATACAAGTGCCCTGACATACAAGTGTTTTGAGATACAAGCCCGCCGAGCGAGTGATATTTTGCTTTGAGATGAGAGCAAGATTTGAGATACGAGTATGTAAATACAGTACAGTACATAACAAAAACAACTGAGGTGGTGTTTTGGGAGCTGGAATGGATTAATGGGAAAATTGCTTTGAGATACGAGCGATTTGACATAAGAGCAAGGTTACGGAACGAATTAAACTCGTATGTCAAGGTACCACTGTAATTAGCACTTACTAGGGGCAGTTTCCACATAGGCTGTCCTTACCCAAGCTTGGTTACTTTCAGTTTATGAATCTTAGTAAGGACTGCACAATTTGGCCACAGTATACATAATATGGGGCCTCTTGTCTTACGAAAAATGCTAACATCACTAAATTAATGCTTACAGTGAAAGGACGTACAAATGTAGAAAAGCACTATTCCTTGCTCATGATTTGATTATCTGTGGTGACGTTTAATGCACCCCCTCTGCTACCATCTGTAACTTTTGTAATTTGCAATGCTAGTGTGAAAAAACCACTGTACTGAGCCAGCATATCCTGTTTACCCCTCCCTAAGGCTGGGCATTCAGGGTCTTTACTAGGGATGTGCACAAATTATTCGTACATTCAAAATCTGGACGAATATGTCTGGATTCCAACATTTGTGGACAGATCAAATAGGGCCCTATTTGAATGGCCCTATCCATCCACAAATCAGATAATCCAGCATCCATAAAAGTTTCAGGATGCGCGCTCTGGTGGTCATGCCAGACTCTTCCGGGGCCAGCTGAAACCATGAAAGGGTTCCTCGGGGTAAATACAGTCCTTTTGGTAAAACCGAAAGGCCTGTATCTACCCTGAGGAACCCTTTCACAGTTCCAGTGGGGCCTGGAAACGCCCTGCGCCACCACCGGAGATTGCCCACCTGCCTCCCTGGGCCCATGTACCTGGGAGGAGAGCTCCGGTGGTGGCGTGGGCCTCTTCCATACTTTCGCCAAGGAACCCTTTCGGGGTTCTAGCGCAGCCCGAAGCGGCATCGGCAGCATGGAGAAGGCACTGCAGAGGTAAGATAAATGGGGATGGGATGGGAAAGGAGGGGTAGAGGATTTATTTTGGGCACGGATATTCTATGGAATATCCATGCCTGGATCCGAATACCCCCACATCCATGGGTGGGGTATTAAGCCGGAGCCAAATTGTTCCACATTCTATTCACCTCGAATAGAATGTTTTAAAATGGACTTTACCAATATGCACTGAAGCCAGCTCAGTCATGAAATGTGCCTAATGCAGGGGATTTATCCCAAACCGTCCCTGGAATGCCTTAACTTTGCATGCTCCTAGATTACGTGAGTTCAGAGAGACATCTATACTAGAATTTCTGTTCCCACCAGAGTTCAGTGTGGGTTGCTGCCTGACATTTTCCCTTCACAGCTGTGCATCTGTCAGATCAGACTCATCCTAGTCCCTTTCATCCCAGGACAACTTGGCCAACAAGTGCTGTGAAATACTGCTGATGAAGTTGAATTTTCAACCACTGAGCTTCTGATTCCCTGAGACCCAGAATTCTATTTGCCTTTGGTCCTATTTTGAGGCTTTGACATTTCAAAGACCATGGCTCCACTCTGAGGCTGTGATCAGGCACAGCAAAAAAGAACAACAACTCTGAGGGTTTTAAGGTGAGATTGCTCACACACCAGTCTGCCCCTTCTACCTCTCCTAAACATTTTGTGTTAGAAAGGTGGATTAGAGAAGGCTTGTGAACACAAGAGCCCCAGACTGTCTCTCTGAGGTGCCTCTTTTGTGGCATCTGAACTCAGGCTGAGATCCAGAGGCCCACAGTCCACATTGCAAGCAATTTCTCTTGCAAATTTAACAGCAGTTTGCAGCAACAGGCCTTAGAACAACATTAAAACATTTACCCATCTGTCTGTTCTACCCACACTTTTGTTGCTCTAATTCTTGGGATTATTTCAGTGCATATTATCTCTATAAATAGCTGCAGCAATGACTTGCAGAATGCCAGTGCCATTGCACATTACTAAAACTATGTGTGCATCCAGTACAAGGACTGAAATAAATGACAGAGAACCCATATAAGGAGCAAATCTTGGACAATCTTTCCACGCGCATGCAAACACTAGGCAATGTTTTGTTCTCCAACAGGAAGATTTTTAAATCCTTAGTAGGGCTCTGCTTTGGAGTACTACTTTAGATGGAAACAAATTATACAGGGCAGAAATGTTAAAGGCATAGTTTCTTTCAAGAAGCCAGAAAATACAATACACTTTAATACAGCCATTAGAGGTCATCGTTAGTCTAGTGGAATCATGGTATATAATTTGATCATTTTCACAGATTTTTAGAGATTGTGGTTGAAAATCCAGAACACTCCACCTCCTAATGACGTGAGCGCCAATCTCCTCCCTGGATAGCCTGCGATCGTCCCCATGTACGGTCTTGGCTCGCTAACCAATGCGCGCCAGGACTTGTTTTTTCGGGTGCCAAATTTGGTCCTGGCCTGGCACGGTTTGGGGGGGATCCAAAATGCATGGGGATGCCCCTTCCCAATCCCGTGTTCAGTACCGTACCAAACATGCATGGGGACATGGCCTTAGTATACAGTTTCAGTTATACATGATCAGAACATTGCAGTATCACTCCGTATACAAAATTCCAGAGTGTCACTTATACACAGTTTTGTTTTAAAGCAGCTAGGCAAGAGCTTGATCTCAGCACACACTGGAAACATTTTTACCCTAGGAGACATTTTCTCACTTGGCATTGTATAGCAATGAAGGCCTTTTTCAAGCCAGAGAAAGGGAGGGAGACTCTCTGAGTGACTATGTATGATTTGCCAAAGGTGTAATATTTCAGTCCCTGAAAAATCCTGCCTTGTGATCTGTTACAGGTCAAATCCAAGTCAGTCTAGAGATGTGCTACTGCACACCATAGGAGATGTTGTCTGAGCTGGTTGAGCAATGATACTGTGAATTCAGGTACAATTTCTGGTTTCCTGAATTTTTAGATATGTGTCACCTAATCCTTGGTTTTACATTGAAGTCAGACTGCCTCCCAATGTGTGGTAAAACTCACAATTCTCTTAGTACTCTACTGGGAATGCCAAACATTCCTCTGCCATTCCCAATATAGCCATAAATTCAGTATTATCACTATTATGATGCTGGGTTTCCCTCAACTGGGAATACTTACCTTAGGTATTTTTCCACTGTCACTAGAAGTACCCATTAAGTACCCGTTAATGGGTACAAAAATGCCATTTCGTACCCATTAATGGGTACTTAATGGGTACTTTTAGTGACAGTGGAAAAACACCCCTTGATGTCTGTCAGCAGGTTTCATAATTGGGGCTACCTGATGCCAACCAACCACATGAAAAAACAAAACAAAGGGATGTTGGGCTGGTTTCTGGTGGCCCCAGTCAGGCCAACTGCAGAAACTGCTGACAGATGTAAAGGTAAGCATGATAGTGGAGACAAGAGACAATCCTTTGATCTTGTTTAGATCTTGCATTGCTTCTTGCTGTCTACAGGAAGCCTCAGTTACTCTTTAGATAGCATGTTGTAGGAACTAAGCTATGTTTTAATGACAAACAGAATACATTAGGAGAGTACATATCCAAACCATCACCTTCAGCTCACAAGAAAAACCCTTCTGCCTGATTTGGCAAAACACAGTAGAACTTTGTTGATCATCCAGCGAGATGTTCAGAGCCACCTCATGAAAAAGGAAGCAATGTGAACAGTGTTTTATTACATTTCATGACTCACTGTAAATTGATCTGGAAAGGCTGAATTGGAAGGCAGGGCAAAAATATGTTAAATAAATTCAGCCTTCAATCCTCAGAGACAATTGTATGGAAGACTTGGGTTCTTAGGTCTTCAGAAGTGTCTTTGTTTTATTTTTTGTGTTTTCCCCCTTCATAACAATATGCTCTTCTGAAAAGTTTAGGGAATACAGATATCTTTAGCTGGAAGTCTTCATGTCCAAACCACACAGCAGTAATTTGCAATACTAGTAATAATTTTGTCAGCTGTGTGCTCTTGTTTGTTTTTCAGTCTCTTATAGTTAAAACTTAAATTCTATGTTCACCTCAAAGTTATTCTCTCCCTCTCAAGTCTGAAAAAAATATGGCATGCTTCTCAATAAAGCAGCTACCCTTGTCACTAGAAGGCTATAGCTCTAAGCTAATTTTGCTCCAGAGAACTCAGAGGCTAGCTTTTCAAAGGAGAACATGTTTGCAACTAACACTGATCTCTCAAACAGAAAACTGATCTTTTCTATGCATACTTTCTGAAAAGCTCTTCCGATCAGAGAGTGCGTGGGAGCAACCTGTGAATTCCTAGTAGGAAGAAAAAGTATCTCCATGCTTGGAACTTCTTCATTTTTTCCATGACCAAGCAGTGGCATTAAAACAAGGTCAAGGTCACGGCCTCAAAACAAGCACATCACCTCTTAGAATATAAACTGGAAAAAGAACCCAGTAAAGAGTAAGTTTGTATTCAAGTGCATAAGCATTACTTAGTACTGGTAAGATTTAGACAACCTCAGTGTTTCTGGGATTATGTAGCTCCCATTAAGGCTCACCACAGGTTTTTAATTAAATCACTCTGAAACACGTTTCTGATTAGCAAAACTGATAGAAATATGTCAACATCAGCTTTTGACACAGATCAGTTCTTTAAACATTCTGTATAATTAGCCACAACAATCTGTACCCTCGATCAAACATTTTATTGCTTTTAGCCCTCATTCTGCTATGAAAATATAGCATTAATCTTCAGCTTTGATTCCAAAAGTAGCTTTTGTCTTACCGTGAGCATCCAGACTTTTTTCTTGTACCCCAAATAAATGGTCTCTTGGGTTTATTCAGTTGAGTTTAAATGAGGTAGCTCAGGGATAGATAGACAGGAGCACAGTGGAAGAGGAAATTTGAGGAGGCAGGAAAGAAAAACACTGAAATGCATACAAGTGGCTTTGGCTGTTAAAAATAAAACTGGTGCGCTAGGCAGCATGGTTCAATTTCAGAATGCTGTCCTTTCACAATATTTATTTTAACTGTCATTGGTCCAGCAATATTTAGCAGAGCTGGGACAGAACAGCTGATTCATGTATGGGTAGAAGACAATAACGCTCTCTGGCTGGCATTCTATTTGGAATGAAGTCATCTTTATTGCTGTCTAGAAATTTTTATAGATCTTCAATGACTTCTTCCTTGCATTGCACATTTAAAGAAACAACCTCACTGAGACTCAAAATACTATTTTTGCTTTTCTGTTCTTTTCCGCATAACAAGTTAAGTCATACTGATTTTCTGTCATGAAAATATTAGGCAAACAGCCTTCATAAGTATCAGTGTTATTCAAAGGCAAGGGCTACAGAAAGGGTGTCATAAAGACGGATTTCCAAGTAATAAATAAGAGGTATTTAAAGGTAGTTTTACATGGAAGGGTTGCAGAGGTAACAAAACCTTTCCATTCCATTTCCATTCCATTTTTATTTATATACCGCCTTTCCAAAAGGAACTTTTGCCCAAGGCGGTTTACAACAAATGGAGAAGAAAAAATACAAAGCAAAATAGAATCATTACCTCAAAGAAATATGGCAAATATAATCAACAACTTAAATCAAAAACATTTTTTTCTCCTCAAAAACACATATAGAGGATCAAACTTCCACAAGCATGGATATAGCATTGTTATTCCAGAATATCTATCTTTTATTCTAGAATATCCAAATATAGCAGAATAATTATCCAATGACTGGATGCAGCCTAATCATGCCTTAGTAACTTCTTAGAATTCAATAAGCATATGGATAAAGGTGATCCAGCCGACATTGTTCATCTGGACTTTCAGAAGGTTTTGAGAACGTCCTTCACTAAATGCTCTTGAATAAACTCATCACTTTTGGTATTAGAGAGTAGGTTCTGTCCAGATTGGTAACTGGCTAAAGGACAGGAAACAGAGAATAGTAATAAATGGACACTTCTCAGAATGAGGGGAAAGAAAAAGAGAAGTCTCTCAAGATTCAGTAATAGGATCTATGCTTTTTAACATATTAATAAATGATCTAGAAGTAGGGTTAAGCAGTGAGATACCAAAGTTTGTTGGTGACACCAAACTATTCAAGGCAGTGAAAACTGAAAGAGATTGTGAAGAGAGTCATAAGGAGTTATTGACACTGGGTAAGCAGCAAGTAGCAAATGAGTTTCAATTTTTATTAAGCGCAAGGTGATGTACATTGGGGAAAAGGACTCCAATTACTCTCATAAATTGATGGGGTCTGAGCCTTCAGTGATAGACCAGGGAAGCAGCCTTGGAATTCTGGTGGACAGCTAAATGATGACCCCAGGTGCAGCAGCAGTGAAAAAAAGCATATTCAAGGGGTAGTTACTAAACAAGCAGCACTGTGCTTCATTATAAATCTACAGTGAAGCCACATTCAGAATATTGTGTAAAATTCTGGTCACCATACCTCAAAAATGACATTGTGGAACTGGAAAAGATACAGAAAAGGTAACCAGAATGACCAAGCAGTTGGGACACCTCTCTTACAAAATCAGGCTGCAATGTCTAGGCCTCTTCAGGCTTGAAAGGTGGCATTTAAGAGGTGACATGGTGAAGTATATAAAATCAAGGTCTTCAGGCATCAAATCCGGATTATACGGGGTGACCTGGAGAATCTTTGAAAAATCAGAGCGTCTACGGAGATTGCACCCCCTGTCCCCCGCAAAACCTGGGGTGATGGGTGGGCCCATGTGGGTCAATCCGGATTCGCCACATGGGTGTTCCAGCATTTCCCCTACGGGCAGGCTAGCACCCATTCCTATTGGGTGCTGTACTGCCCGTGGGGACGCATCGGGTACCTCCCTTAATCCGGATCTACTAGATCCAGATTAGTTGAAGGACCCATTCTTTAGATCTGGAAAAAAAACACCTTGCTTCTGCTCAGCTGTTACCTTTGCTCGTTTTGCCTCAATGGGTGCTTCTTTACAACGAGGAGGCAGAGGATCTAAACCAGTCGCCACTCACCCATGTGTTACCTGTCGCAACAGAAGCAAACTGGGATAGATGGGCCATAAGACACAGCCCTTCCCCTACAAAAGCATCTCTTTAGGTTCCTCTGACTTAGAAACAACTTCGGGGTGGGATTGTTCACACACTAGTCTGCCCCTCCTCCTCTCCCACACATTCTGTGCTAGAAAAGGTGGATTAGAGAAATCTTGGAACACAAGGGCCACACACTGCCTCCCTGAAGTGCCTCTGAGGTGTCCCATTTGTTATGTCTGAATGCCACTTTTTTCCCACTACACCTGCTGGGAGACATAGGCACACATGAGTGGCATCCCCAAAACATAGTTATTCTTTTTTTTTAATAAAATGAATTATTACATATTATAACAAATTCCACTCAAAACAAGAACAATAAAACTACAATAACATTTTTACAACATAAAAACAATAAACTATAACTATATATAACCTAGCAGCCTTTTTTCTTAATCCACAATCCATACATTATCTTGCATAATGATGCAAATTATGATGATGATGATGATGTAGTAAAACAGTTACACACAGCAAACGAGATGACTATGCTGGATTTCGTATT
>MTQE01002560.1:8069926-8080553 GCA_014337955.1 Aspidoscelis marmoratus | reverse complement strand
AGCAGTGGGGACAATGAGTCCCCCTGGAAGATGCCCCTTTTGATGTTGATGTAGCTTTCATTTCCAACAAAAAGCTCAGTTGATGTCATTCATCAGTGGGACAAGTCGTTTTCTGCCTATAGTTTTTAGGGTTGGCAGTCGCTTTCACTCTGTACTTGATGCTATATGAGCCATTATTCTGTCCTTCAGTTCCTGCTGTCTTTGAGATAATGTGCCAGGTGTTTCATCCATGACTTCATGCTGCTGTTCTTCCGCTTCTTGCAGAATTTCCAGATTTTCATCAGGTTGATCAGTGACTCCTGGTCTTGTTGGAGCTTCTATTGCTGCCACAATAGGCTGCAGTGCTTCAATTTCATTAGTTTTTCATATTTCTTTGAGTTCAGCTTCACTGAACACTTCAGTCCCGCTTATGAATCTTCTCTGATCAGCTAGCCGCAGTTCTGTTATCTTCAAATCTGGGTATTCTTGTTTCCATAGCTGGTGCCTCCGTTTTGGATAGCCTCGTTTTCCAGGTTCTGATTTGTAATAACACTTCATGATTACACAATTATCTGACCTTGAGAATTTCTGCCGCTTCCTTGTTTGTGGATTTTGTTCCTGTAGCCCATTTGTCGACAATTGCCCAGGTTTTCGGTGACACGTGTGGAAGGGCCCGGATGGCCGAAAAATGGATCTTTTTAGATCCGTTTTTTAGCGGCAGGTGCGGAAGCACCCTATATGTGTAAGGGGGTTTAAATTCTTTCATTTCTCTGTACTCCGAAGTGCTTAATTCAGTGACTGCCATCTCCGCTAGTTTGAGATACCATCCAGATTTATTCAATGCAATGTGATTTTTTCCCAGGTTTTTGCAATTAACATTTTAGCTGCAACGGACCAGTATGCGACTGTTGGAATGAACATCCAGTTCAAGCTAGAGGATGTAATAAAGCAAGATATGCTGTCAGGTCAACCGTGGGGCAGTTACAAGAGGGCAAACAAAGGCAGCGACTGCCTCCACAGAGCCTCCTCTCGCATGCACGCTGCTGCCTATGCAACAGTAAGTCCCTCCTGCTCCCTGGCTTCGCTCCAACTCTATTTCCTATCTTCACTGTGTGTTTATGTCGGTGCAGCAGCTTGCTGTTGGATACATTTCCCCTCAAGACGGTGCAGAACTACCCTGTATCTTTTCCCCAGAGTTGGTCCTTCCAGCAGGTGGCAGTCTACTGTTCTAGTTAGTAGCGCGAACATTTACTCGGCCATTCTAGGAGCCGCATCTCTATAGTTCGCCCTCCACACACACAAACACACACTGTTCGGAAATAGACGTGTTTCTGCGTAGGGGACTTCCGGCTTCCTGCCACCGTCTAACCATCGAGACAAGATCAGATGATCATGGTGATCCTCCTCAGAAGAGGACTGGCCGGAAACTGCGCCAAATGGCCGTCTCGGCGGCGCTTGCGCACTGGCGGCCTTCGCAGCCGGCTTCGCCGCGCAAGGAGTGAGAGGCGCCCGAGCGCGCCTCGGGCCCAGCGAGGACCTTGACGTCCCTCCCGGCGCCGGCTGCTTCGCCGGCCGCACGAGCAGGTACGGGGGCCGGGGAGGGCTTTGGCGGTCAGGGGCTTGAATGATCTGCCCGGGGGACGAGAGCGCCTGCCGGCAGAGCCAAGCTGAGGCGCGCCGAGCGCCGTGTCCAGGCCGGGATGGGCGTGCGGGGCCTTCCAGACGGGGGACGCCGGGCGGAGCTCGGCCCCAGGACTGCCTCCCTGCCCTGCCCTGCTCTGCCGGCGGCGGCTTGGCAGCCAGACGGATAAGTTCGGGTTGACTACGGAAGGCGGGCGGGCAGGCAGGCGGGCAAGGCTGGTGGGCGGGGCGGGCAAGTGTCAAGGAGCGCCCCGTGGTCGCGGCTGGAGCTCCCTCGACAGCCGCCGCCGTCGCCCTCCTGCCTTCCCTCCGGGCCTGGGCTGCTGCGTTGGGGGAGCCCATGGTGGCATCTCGGACGCTTGCGCCGCCTGCTCCAGGGTCGCCCACCGCGGCAGGCAAACGGCCTTCGGGTTTGGGAGGCAAAAGTTTCGCCCGTCACCGCCTTCCTGAAGTCCTTTTAAGTGGCGCTGGGACGATCGAGTCCGATTTATCCTGGAATATCGATATATAGGCGGGAAAGTAACTGACGCCTGAATGCAGCCTGTGTCGGGTGTCCCTGGCTTTTAAGGATGGAGTCTGCTATATCCCTGTCTGAAAGCACGGGGAGCTTCTCCATACTGTCACATAGGGTGTTTTTCCACTTAGCACTAAAGGACCCATTAGGGTTACTTAATGAATCCTTAATGGGTACTCTAGTGCTAGTGGAAAAAACCCTAGCACTAGAGTACCCATTAAGGAACCTTAATGTTTTTCCACTGTCACTAAAAGTACCCATTAAGTACCCATTAATGGGTACTTAATGGGTACTTCTAGTGACAGCGGAAAAACACCCAATGTGTCCTTAATGGGTCTTTAATGGGTCCTTAAAGGGTAGTCTAGTGCTAAGTGGAAAAACACCCATAGGCTGCGTTCAGACAAAACAGAAGGGGCTCCTCAAGAGTTCCCAACCCACCTGAAAGCAACCTTTTTCTAGTACAAAATGCTGGGGAGAGGGGAAGACTGGTGTGTCAACAATCCTACCTGGAAGCCATCTGTAGGTTGCATCAGAGGTGTGTGTGTGTTTGTTTGATTGCTGTGTCTGGTTACAGCCATTCACTGTGCTCTTCAGGATCAAATCACCTTCTTCTCTTGCCATGATTTTTTGTTTCTTGATTGCAGAATGCTGTGAATTGGATCTGAGTGTGTAAAGCGTCAGGTTTGACTGAAATAAGTAGAATCTGATTTGTTTATATTTTTAGTATGTTAGATCTGGCTTTCTTTTATTTAGTATAGAAAGTCTACAGTGTGTTTCTTCCATTTCCCTTTTCTTCCTGGTATAATATTTAAAAGGAAAAAACCTCGTGTTTTAAGGGCAGATTCAGTTTGTTCCTCTTCCAAAACAATACATTAATACAGTGGTTCTCAACCTGGGGGTCGGGACCCCTTTGGGGGTCGAATTACCCTTTCAGAGGGGTCACGACGAGTCTCCCACCACCCTTCCCTCCCACCTCCCAGCTGCTCCGCCCCTGTGGTTGGGGGTCTCCACAACATGAGAAACTCCATTAAGGGGTCACAACATTAGGAAGGTTGAGAACCACTGCATTAATAGGTCTTTTGATAGTGGCAGTGAGGGGCAATTAGCAGTTAAGGCATTTCAGAGAGGGCCAGTAAGTGCTTCAGAGAAGTGAAAATAGACTCAATATTGTCTTGTTTGCAGCACTTCACTAGATACTTTCACATTACAGAACACTTTAATGCCAGGTTTTTGGCAAGCACTTCACTGGGTACTTTCATAGTACACCTAAATGTGTCAGGTTTAAAATGTGATTTTTCAGAATCTCAGCAGAGATTCAAGAGGTCTTAGATTGGAGAGGTGATGGCCAGAGATTGGAACTGGAAGGTGGTGCAAGAAAGGTGAGGTTCCAGTTGGAAACCACATTTTCATTTCATGGAACTGCACTTTGATGCATTGTGGATCAAAGCTCAGTTCAGAGAGGTCAAAGGCAGGCTTGCAGTTAGATAGTTGCCCCTCCCACCACTCTTCCCAAGGCAAAAGGCATCCTTGAATTGCTTTTGTGTACACATTTCCCGGGCAGTAAGTATCAGGGATTTATTTATGTTGTATTGCAGCCTGGGTGTTTTTCCACTGTCACTAGAAGTACCCATTAAGTACCCATTAATGGGTACAAAAATGCCATTACGTACCCATTAATGGGTACTTAATGAGTACTTCTAGTAACAGTGGAAAAACACCCTGAGGCACATATTCTCGCTTACAAAGGAGTCATGCTCTGACAAATAATAATTTGTGGAATGGTTAAGTTCATATTTAAAACAAAGAGTGAATTTTGGTTACAAACAGGGATGCTGTTTGCAAACAGTTGCAGGGTAAGATGTTCATATTGTAAAACAAATTTAAAACTCAGCATGTGTGAACAATATAAATCAATATTAAAATGAAAAGCTAATTAGTACTAGACTAGGGCTTAGGGCGGTGATGGCCAACCTATGACACGTGTGTCACAGGTGACACGCCAAGCCCTTTTGGGTGACACACATGATCGCCCTGGCACCTGGACGTGTAGTGCTTGCTTGTTCTTGAAATGTACGAAATACCAACTTTCAACTGTAGATTCAGCAACAAAAGTCACTAATGTAAAGATATTTCTAGGTGTGACACAGCACCCGAGTTAAGCTAGGTTTTCTTGTGAATTTTGACACACTGAGCTCAAAAGGTTCGCCATCACTGGCTTAGGGTAACAATTCAGTACGTGTTTTTATTGAACTATCCTTCTCAGAAGACAAACCTATCCTAAATACTTTTTCAAAGAGGTGCATTTTCAGTTCCCTATAGACAACCATAAATATCAGTACCATATGTTCCATGATTAATATCTCATTCAGCAGAGTAGAACTCATTCTGAAGATGAAACACCTCTTTTTCCTTACAAGTACTACAGGTTTTAGGTGGGATCAGTAAGAAACACTCCTACTCTTTGAGATAGACAATCCTGGACAAGCTTGTAAAGGAAGAACTGCTTCTTCAGATATTTTGGGCCCAAGACATTTGAGGTGTTATGTTATTGATGTCAGTTACAAAAGCAGCTACTGCATTTTTTTGCAGTGGAAGCTCAACACATTTTTCCAAAATAATTTATCATGAAATCACCCTGCATCCTATTTTAAATCTATCTTTCATTGGCAAATTATAGCTGCATCTTCTCAAGCCATTTAATTTATGACTGTTATTGCTACAGCAGCTCTAAAGCCGTTTTTGGTTTTTGCTGCTTGACCCTTTTAAGCTCTTAGAATCAATTGCTTTCAAATAATTTCTTGGTCTAGTATGTACCTGATGGCAAACATTGTGGCAGGTAGTACAGAGAGTGCTAAACTAATAATCAGCTGCAAGGTTTTTCCATTCTCTGGTTGTCCCCTCCATGTTTCTGGTTATAATCTGGACATAATAATTCTGAATAAAGGATCTTTTGTATAGTATGGATGTGTGTGTCTCTCTTTCTGTGTATGTTATGCAGATTGTCAAAGCATTTTGTATGTTAATCCTTCAGAAGGAAAAGATACTGCATTTGTTGATACTATGGTCTCAGTTTTTTCTTTTTTTAAATGATTTTCTCACTTCATTTGTACCCATGATATGGTAATTTCCTCACAGTTTTATTTAAACCTCACTATGCTACTCCTTTCATAGAGGGAAGGGAGTGTGTAAAGTAAAAAAAGAAACCTAGATTTAAGGTCAGTGTTCTGGAAATTTATTCACACACACACTTTTTGTAAGATACATTTTCCACGCATTTTTGTGTGTTTTCCTGGCTGTTAATGGTTCTGTCACAGAGATAAGTGTATGTAGTGTTTCAACTAGAAAGCCTCATCAGGAGATCTTAGGAATGAGAGATGTTCCCTCAGACCATCCGGGGCAAATTTTGTAGGACTTTATATGTTCATAGCAAAACCTTTAACTCATCAAGGTAGAGAACTGATGATGAGAGTGTAGTTCCTTAAACATTGTTGTCATTAGTAGATAGCTTCATCTAGCAACTAAATCCTGCATTAACTATAACTTCTATAAAATAAATTTTATAAGAAACAATGATAAAAACAAGAATACATGCTGCATTAAAATCAACAAAATGAAGTAATACTTAGCTGCATTTCTTCACACTTTTGTTTCGATGCAGCTAGCTAGACTTCAAACTAACCACCTGATTTCAAAGTCCATCTTCCCATGATGCCCTTGGAGCAGTTCTAACCAAATTGTTAGAGGACCAATAAAAAAGTAGTGGTGTTCCTACAAAGCCAGTTTGGAAAGCCCATCCAAAGATAAGGATGTTATCATTGTCATACTAGTTTAGGTTAATATTATAGGTCGAGTATATTTTTTGCCTTTTGGGAGTTATCCTATTCAGGAATTTATGAGATTTGATAAGTACAGGTAGATTATTGAAGGTTGTTTAAGAATGAACATTCAGCTAGGGAATGGGGAGGTAGACCAGCTCAGTAGAAGTGCTGACCTAAGTGCACATATTCTGAATTCTGTCTTTGTGATAGTAGCCATGACATAACATTCTATGTTCAGAGCTACAGCAGTTTTCATTCACATCTTGATGAATGATAATACTGTGTGTTACTGAAAAAAAAACCCTGCTATTATAGTTAAATTCAGCTACAAAAAGAATTCAAAGAACATCACAGAACAGGAAAGTTCTTTGACTCACATTTCTTCCTCAACATTATTGTTTAGAAACCATGACAACTTCAGGAAAAGAGAACTTTCGACTGAAGAGCTATAAAAACAAGTCTTTGAATCCTGATGAAATGCGCCGGCGGCGTGAAGAGGAGGGCTTGCAGCTTAGGAAGCAGAAACGAGAGGAACAGGTAAGCAGGGATCTTCCATGTGAATTAGAATCAGAAATCTGTATCGTATCCTAGAATCTCTTGGATGGTTTGATTGTGGGGAGAAAAACAAAAAGTCTTAACAGAAGGAGGAGGAACGGCATCATGCCATCAATGTAGAATCCAGTGGATGAAAGGACTGATCATTGAGGAGGAAGACAGATAGATTACCTTGAGATTTAGAGGTGCTGTCAGGAAACAGTGACCTCTGCCTGACCAGGGATGGTGTGAATAACAAAAAAGACTCTGGAGGGTTTCAAAGGAAAATAGACACAAACCAGTTATCTGCCTGCTCAGCAAAGACAGCAAAACACTAATAGCCATACGTTCAAAAAGAAGTACAGTACTCATGTCTTGGACAAGGAGAAAAAGAAGGATTTGAGACAGTTCCCAAAAGTCAGATGGCACCAATGTGTAGGAAGATTCAGAAGAGGTGATTACAGCAACCATATCAATGACTTCTGGAATGGATGCTTAGGTACTGTCTTTGGGTTGGAGTGACAGGAGGATGCCTCTAAAGGCCATTTCTGGGGATTCAAGAGCAGGTGAAGATTGTGTCTTCAGCTTCTGCTTGAGAATGTCTAGAAGCATTTGGTGGGCCACTGTGGCCTAATCCGGCAGGGCTCCTGTTACCTTCTTATGTAGATTATAAATCACTTTAAAAACAATGAAATACCTAGAACACAAAAAAGTCAAAACTTGGCAGACTAATCTTATTTTATGAATGAGTAGTTTTCCTAATCCTGGATAGGTCAGGGTAGATAGAATGCAGACAAGCAAGCAAGAGCCTCTGCAAGGCATTAGACAAAGAACTGTTTGTTAGACTGTTAGACCACCTTTTCTTGCAGTGAAATTCAGGGCAACGGACATCATAAAATTTCTACATTTAAAACACAGAAAACCACAATGTAATACCCAACTACCTAATACATAATTATGATGAAACAAAACAGTGGTGATAGCACTCCACTTGTTCTCCAAAGGCCAGATTATAACTAGCATCTGAACTTGGGGGCACTTTGTGTTCCATGGCAGTTTAAAACAGCTTGAAGTGGACCTGGTAGCTCATAGGCAGAGTAGTACTTGCAGGTTGAGTTTTATACATTATATCTAACCGGGGGGTTTCTGTCTTCTCAAGATTCAGTTTCACTTTATGTCCCACCCCCAGTCTGGTCCACCACAGGCTGCAAGCACTAATTCAACACCTGTAAAAAGGTGAAGCTGTGTTTCATAAGGTTAGTAGTGATGCTGCACTTTAGATCTTGGAGTGACTTCTCCCAGAAGCCTTACATGGAATTAGAATAATATTAAGGATAAGATGGAATCGTGCAGAATCCAAAAGCAGTGCTCCTTACATTCTGTTTTGTGGATATGATTCTGTAGGCAGAAGCTGAAACACTGCACCATAGAGACCCCAACTCCTAGACACCCCAGTCACCCCAGTAAGATACCATGAAAGCCACGGAGTGGCCATCTCTGTCTCTCCTGATAAAATTCATCAACCTGGGTGACCAAGGCCATTTTGGCTTTGTACCCAGTTCTAAATCATGAGTCAAATAATGCACATCATCCTGTTCCTGATAAGCCTTTGCACCCTTGGCCACCTCGCCCTGAAAGAAGTCCTTTTCTACCTGGTGGTAATTATTTCAACCCTTAGGATACAGGGATCACCATTCCAGGAAAGGATGAATTGCCACATCTTTGAAGGAAGGTGTCACTTCTCTCTTGATAGTATCAAGAGTATGCCTTCCCTCTCCGCATGTAACATTGTGTATTCCGTTTTTATAGCAGATGGTGAAATCAAGAGTTTGCCTTTCCTCTCCGCATGTATCATTGTATTCCATTTTTATAGCAGATGGTGAAAATTACTAGAGGTATTAACACAGAGTCATTTTCATCTTGCAGAAATCTGAGTGCCTTTTCCCCATCTTAAAACTTGCTATATTTTCTTTGATTTGGTTAATTACATTGTTTTGCTATCCATACAGATGTGGCTGCACTTTGTCATTTTCTATAATATCTAACAGATGTAATCCTCAGGTGTTTTTCCATTGTCACTTGAAGTACCCATTTACCCATTAATGGGTACTAAATTGCATTTTTGTACCCATTAATGGGTACTTAATGGGTACTTCTAGTGGCAGTGCAAAAACACCCCTCAATATATATTTTTTTGGTTTTAGAGATCAATGTTAATTGTAATTTTTGTGTTTTTCTGTGTCTTCAGTTGTTTAAACGAAGGAATGTTGCCACAGCTGATGAAGAAGCTGAGGAGGAGGTTATGTCAGATGGAGGGTTCCATGAAACTCAAATGAATAACATGGAAATGACTTCAGTAAGTTGGGCAAAAACTTGATAGCTCCATTCAGAATTTGGCTTTTCTGTGGTGCTGAGCAGGCTTCTCTGGCTTGCTTGTTTGCAAATTAAGTGTTTCTCACAGAAGTTGTTGTACTATAATCTATACTCTGGTAGTTTCCAGGTTGGACTATTGTAATGAGCTTGACATGGAGCTACCCCTGAAGACAGTTTGAAAACTGGAGCTGGTGTGAATGCAGCAGCTAGGCTGCTGACTGGAACAGCTGGCCAGATACACATTACACCAATTCACTACCATATCCAATTCAAGATGTTAACTTACAAGACCCTAAATGTCTTGGGTCCCAAGTATCTAAAGGAGTACCTTTTTTCATATCAACCTGGTTATCTCTTAAAATATGCAGGGAAGGTCCTCTTGGTTGTACCGCCACTTTCAGTAGGAGCCTGAATAACATATTATTTTTAACATGTTCATTTTATATTTTGTTTCTGTTACTGTTACCCACCCCAAGAGGTTTTAACACATTGCCTTTTTCAAAATACCTCTTAGAACTGGAATAAGAGTTATGAGACGTAATTCTAGGCTTCATAACTGCATTTTTAAAAAATAATGTAATATTAATTATTGTCTTGTGGACTTCTTACTTGGAATTGCTTTTACTGAATAGATTCAGAAATATATCCCAGAGTATAAGCAATATTTGGTCCTTGAAACTGAAACATGGCATTTTTCTTTCAGAGTGCAGTGATCACATCCGATATGACTGAGATGATTTTTTCCAATAATCCAGAGCAACAGCTTTCAGCTACTCAGAAATTCCGAAAACTTCTTTCAAAAGGTGAGAACTAGATATTAGCAAAATTTGTCCATATTCAGCTATGTCCCTTAAGTAGTTCTGAAGCAAGTAGTTTTGAAACTGAAGACATCTTGAGCTTATCAGAGGAAGATCCAAATGCAGAGACATGATTTATAAAACAATAAATGGCTATTAAATATTTCTTCTTTGAAAGGATGGTTTCCTTTACCTAAAGAATGAGAAATTATCACATAGGAATTTATCCTGTATATCAGAATGAAACAATGAATTGAGAAGATCATAGATAACCATTTATTTCTTATTTAAGTATATAACATTGCTAAATGCTTAGAAAAGAATATTCAGCTGTATCTGTTCTTTGCATTTTTAAACAGAACCAAATCCCCCGATAGATGAGGTCATCAGCACCCAAGGAGTGGTAGCCAGGTTTGTGGAGTTTCTGAAACGGAAAGAAAACTGCACTTTACAGGTGTGTGCGTCTTCTCTTAAATTGGCAGAACAGATTTCTTAATTAAAGTAAGGCAGAGTTGGAATTGGCTGAATCTTCCTCTGACCTGGAGACTCATCAGATTTTGCTTTTAAAAAAATCTGTTATGAAATCCACATAGGAATTTTAATCTGCCATTCAAAACCTGTTCAGCAAGGCAGTAATAAGAATAATAATAGAGATTTATTTTTCCAGGACCCCAAACGTGTCGTGACATCATGAATGATGTTACAATCACATTGATTTCCCAAACAATTTATCTGATTACACTGTGTTTTGCATCTTTGTTTGCAGTATTCACTGAGGATATTTTAGTTCTTGTCATTACTATAGGAGCTGTTGATACTGATTTAGTTATTTTAAGAACATAAGAGGAGCCCTGCTGGATAAGGCCACACCTCATCTAGTGCAGCATCCTGGCCCCACACAGTGGCCCACCAGTTACCACTTCAAAAATGATATTGTGGAACTGGAAAAGGTGCAGAAAAGGGCAACCAAA
>MTQE01002560.1:8037025-8062328 GCA_014337955.1 Aspidoscelis marmoratus | reverse complement strand
GGCTTCATGGAGGAGTGCGGAATCAAACCTGGTATCCCCAGATAAGAGTCTGGCACCCTAACCACAGGACAAAACTGGCTCCCTGACCAAGCTAAAAAGCAATAGGATGATCAAAGCAGTTGGTCCTCAGCTCTTTCCTTCCCTGTCTCATTCTTTCTTATCCTTCATTCTTTTCAATTGTTTTCTCCTTGCTCTCTCCTTATTTGCAAACACACTTTTCTTTCCTATCAAGAAGCTTTCCTAGGTTGAAATAGATTCCTTTTCCCAGTTCAAGTGTGAATTGTTTGCTTGCAAGGGGCTCTTGAGATTAGGCCAAGGGTTGCCATTTGCAGACTTAGGCTTTAGAGAGTTTCTTGCTCTTTTGAACTTCTTTGGAAGAACTCAGTAAAATAATCTTGAAGCCGTACAATTTGAAGAGTCTTCTGCAGACTCGGGATGTAATAAGCACTGCCTCTTTCATATTATAATTTTAAGTTTATGGCTTTGTAGCAGTGCCTTTGGGCACTTAAAGGATAGGGCTTTCACTGGTAGTTCTATCTGGAACAGGGCTTAAAGTCACTTTCCAGTTATTCAAGTCTGAAGGTGCAGTGAAAAATGTTACCATATAATTTTTTAAAAAATTGTCCAAGATGTGACTGCCGAATATTTATTTACCATTGGCATCTCCATTTCTAGCCTGTGTGCTGCAAACCTCATCATACAGAAAGTTAATGAAAGGCACGACCCCGGTTGAAAAGCTTGCTATCCTGCCATTTCTGTGCAATGCTCATTGTCTTTAAATTCAGTCTAATTGCAGACGATTTTCTTGTAAGGTAGTTTGCTTACCGTTATCTTGATCTGTCTTTGAACGTACTATAAACTACTATTCCAGCAAAAAAGGTTACATTTTTTTCCTGCATTTAAATAGTGATGGTGGTGGTGATGATATGGGCACTTCTTAAGCATGGTGGAAGTATTCAGTGAGGTGTTCTGCTTAACTAAGAATAGACAAATGCTGAGTCATTGGAAGTTATTTATCATATACAGTTTGAAAGGATCTTGCAAAAAGGGAATCCCTGTGGGATGACTCTCTGGTTACTTTTCACGAGAGAATGAGTAGAAGTGGATAACTTTGCAGCGGTGGTACCATTGTGCCCTTGAATTCCTCACTGGTCATCACCCACCCCCACCCCCCGCTACCCTTGAAGGTGTCTAAAAAAGCATCTTCCAGTTACCTTTTTCAGCATGTGGAAGGGCAAGGACTGGAAAAGCAAAGCATAGTCTGTGTTATTAGCTGCAAAAATACACAGGCGTGTTTTTAGGATGTGGGAAGTGGGAAGCCATCTCTTGTCTTTTCTCTGAATTTTCAAAAGAAGTAGTAGAACAGTCTGTATGCCAATATCCTTCTATTGTGTACAGACTACTTTCTCTGTTCTGATTTTCATTTTAAAAGGCCCATGCATGAGCTCAGGCATAAGCTGAGGCTGCATCTCTCTTGATGAGCTAAACCGTGCAGCCATTCAGATTCCCTCCAGAGGACAGATACCAGCCGAAAAAGGACCTTGAGACCACGAAGGGCTTGTATGTGACACACTATCACGTTTAACTCGACTTTTGATTTCTTAGCTTTTTGGCTAGAATACTAGAAGTGAAGAGAGCTATAATAACGGAAAATTCAGCTTTCAGGCCCATTTGCTGAGAGTGAGCCTTTACAATGGAGTGGTTGATCCTTTAACTGAATCACTTTCCCATGAGCCACTGCTTTGTTCTGTCCTGCCTTTCCTCCTGCAGAACAGATGTGATTGTCTGGTTGTTTAGGAAACAGTGAAAGCCTGGCTTTGCCCCAGGACTTGAGCTGAGATGCCCAGGCTGTCACGTTCCCTGGGTGTCATTAGGAAACCGTGCTCTTCGCCCAATACTTCCCAGGGCAAAGTAACAGAAATTAAAATTTACCCAAGCCTTTTCTAGGTTAGCATGACAAGATATGCTAGAGAACATTCTTCAGGTTACAGAACTAGCTATTTCTCATAATCTCTGACCAGATAGCTGAAGGATTGTTCAGTGAGCCTGCCTTTTTTTGCCAGGAGCTTAATAAGTAAAGGAGGGAAATTTGGGAACACTAGCTGGCTGCTGAGCCTCATATTGTTACTACACTCTGTAGATGCCTTTTGTCTCAGTCTGCATGATATAGGAAGCTTACCTCGCTTTCTTTTCCAGGGCCCCATTTCACCCTAATTATGCGCTTCTTTTTTTGTATGCTCAGAACAAGGCTGGGGCTTATGCTGTCCTCCAAGGGCTTTCCATTGGAAAGGCCTTGCTTTGCACTTAAGAAGACCTCAGTCGTGCCTCTGATGCCCCAGATGTGGCAGATCTAGCTTTAATCCATAATGAAAATTAGTTATATGGAAATAATTTTAAGTGCAAGAGAAATATGTAAATATGGGAGAGCAAAAGGATAGAGCAGGAGCTTTCATTAAATGAACAATTAAGAGAGGACAGCATTGTTAAAACATCTCAACCGAATGTCAGTCCAATATTTTTTCAGGTATCCATGTTGCTGTGTAATGTTTGATGTTAGGAATATACAGGTTTTTAAAAGGAGTTTCTTTCTTTACTCCAATAATCTGTTTCTGCCTTTGATCTGGATTTTATTTTTCTTGTCCTGTTCATATGTATACTAAAGGTATGTATGTGTGTGTGTGTGTTTGAGCTTTTATGCGTTTCAGGATTTAGTATATTTCTTACCTATTATTTAATGATGTATGTATGTGCAAAAGTGTTTATGTACAAGTAGGTACATTTAAGGTTGTAAAAAATTGCAGAAATGTATTGGTGTCTGCATTTATGCGTATCTGTTCAAGTGGAAATTTGATTACCAAAAAGTCTCAAAGTGAGTCTTGAAATTGAGCAGGCATCAGATTTTTAGCCATTTGTACTTGAGCCTAATGATTCAGTACATTTGCCAGTATTTTGATTTGGATAAAAGAGCAAACGCAAAGTGTATGTGTGTTTTTTAGGCACAACGACTACAAAGTGGTATCGCCAGCTTTACGAGCGGTCGGAAACATTGTTACCGGGGATGATATCCAGACTCAGGTAAAAAATCCACTTAGTGGAGCAGTAGAAGGTTAACAAGTAATCTGAGTAAAAATAAATATCTTTCCTTCAATTACAGTGAAAAAACTTGGTCTGTCCTGGCTCAGGTTATTCCTTTCAGATTTCATTGCCTTGAATCTCTGCAATTAAAAGGACACTTTTTTCAGTCTTGTTCCTAACATGCTTGACTACTGTGCCTGTCTGAGCAGAGGGCTGTAGGGTGCTTATATCAGTGAATGCTAGTTGCTCATCATACTCGGAACTGAGCAAATACTTAATAGGGTCATAATTATGGAATCACAGAAAACTCTTGAACAGATAAACTTAAATGGGATCCAGGTATATATTAATTCATCTTTCCAAATGTTATTCACTTTGCAAAACTGAAAGTGCAGGAGTAGCCTGGATAGTTTTAAGAAAGGGTTAGACAAATTCATGGAGGGCAGGTGTATCAATGGCTACTAAAATTGATGCCTGGATACTACCTGCCTCCAGGTTGGAGAGGCAGGTGGGATGCCTCTAAAGGCCATTTGCAAGGATTCGAGATCAGGTGAAGGTCTGCCTTTGTCTTCTGCTTGAGAATGTCCAGAAGCAATAGGTGGGTCATTGTGTGAGACAGGATCCTAGACTAGAAGGGCTGTGACTTGATCTAGAAGGACTCCCCTTATGTTCTTACGGAATTGTCACTGAACAAGCTTATTTATACATCAGCTCCACAGCTGAACTGGTCCAACAACTCAGCAAACAATTCTAGTGCCATCTGACTCTGGCAAGACATGCTTGCTGGTCCCTTTGTTTCTGTAAGCTCTGATGACGTCTGGTTTTGCCATCCTCAGTTTGACACTGGAAATCCTACTGCGTGGTGATAAGTTCATTAATATGCAGTTGTCTTGTAAAATGATTCAAATAGCACAGTTTCTACATAGTTAGTTAAATGTGATTGCATTAAACGAAATCTGACCTCCATAGCACTGATTTACATTAGTACCTGTGTCATTCCTAAGCAGTGCAGCGGTTAACAGAGATACTACCTCTGACCACTCCAAACCAGCAAGCCAGGCAAAGAGCAGCTGGCATGAGGTTGGAAGAAAGTGCACTCCAAATTTCTGCCACACTTCCAAGCTCTCCTAACCAGGCCAGTTCAGATGAATCCAGACTGACAATAATTGATGATATCATTCCTTGTTTTCCTCTAAGCTGGAGTTTGAGTTCTAACAGTGATTCATTCTAACAGTGCTCTCTCTGTCCTCTGTCTCAGGTCATCCTTAATTGTTCAGCCCTTCAGAGCTTATTACACTTGCTTAGCAGTCCAAAAGAATCAATTAAAAAGGAAGCATGTTGGACAATATCAAATATCACGGCTGGAAACAGAGCCCAGATTCAGGTAACCACGTTTGTGGGTTCTGAAATACATTTATCGGTATGAAATTGAGGACTGTGATTTGTGGAGATTTTGACAGAAGATTTTACCCATCTTGCTTTGACTCTGTATTTGATTCTTAACAAAATCTATATTAATTTTGACTCTCCCATCCTCCCCAAATCCAAGGTGGTTTAAAGAAAAATGTTCAGTGGAAATGAATTAGTCTGCTCCCTACCTTCTGGATTTAGAATAAAATAGGGTAACTTGTTTATCTCAGCACAAGCATGAATCTGATTACTTCATAGTACTGTTGTGTTCCTATACCTATCCAGGTATTCCTAATCTTATTATTTGCTATTTATCCTTGTTAATTTCCCAGACTGTGATAGATGCCAACATTTTCCCAGCTTTAATAAATATTCTGCAAACCGCTGAGTTTCGGACAAGAAAAGAAGCTGCCTGGGCTATCACTAATGCAACATCTGGTGGTTCTGCTGAGCAAATTAAGTAAGTGTGTAAAATGGATTGAACATTCATGTGAAGGCTCCCAAAGAAAGATACTTTGAGCTGGGAGTATTGGGCTTCTGATGAGACCTGATGTTGCCACCTTATCAAAAGCAGATACTTATTTTGTACACTCATGTTGCTTTCTTTGAATCTGTATGGAACTTGTCTGACCACTTTTGACTTGCACTGGTAGCCTCACATTTAGACTGCTGCAATGCAGTGTGTATTATGCTGCCCTTGAACCTGCCCCAGAAGCTCAAAACTAGTACCAAATTCAGCTGCCAGGTTGTTGAATGGAGCACTTCACAGTGCACGTTATACCTGTGCTTGAACAATAGCACTGGCTGCCAGTTCAAGGCTCTATGGTTGACACACATGGCTCAAAACCAGTTGGGTCCAGGAGGCTTGGCAGATTGCCTTTGTTCTCCAGACCTTTAAGATCATTAGGCTCACCTAAAGAATTGCTGCTGCAGATGTCACAGGTTAATGAATGTTGCCTTATGGCTACACTCACAACTGGGCCTTTCTTGTGGTGGCCCTTTGGAATGCTGGTCCCCCTCCATTATCCATGAAATACCTACATCATCAACTTTCAGTCACCTTCTGAAAACTTCTTTCTTCACCCAAAGTGAATTGTTCCTCCCCATCCATTGCTTTTAATGTTTAATCACTCTGCTTTAAACATATTTTAATGGATTGTGAAAGTTGGTTTACTCTGCTCTTTTTGCTGTGAACTAATTTTGGATCCTTGAATGGGAAGTGGTCTAAAAATGTTTTAAAGAAAGAAATAATAAGGAAACTGACTGGGCCAGTTAATTTAACATCACAAGTTTCTATATTTGTTTCATTTTGGTGTCCTTTCCAAATGTCAAGGAATGACTGTATCCGTATTGGTTAGCCTTTTAAAGACTTTTATCTTGAATTGCTCACATTCCCAAGAAAACTGAAAAAAGTTTAAGCACCGGCGAACAGGTGTTCTTTTCCGTTGCATCCTAGCCTGCAACCAAAACGCATCTCACTTGAGCCTTTGTCTTCTTACCTTTTGAAAATATTTCTGTTTCCAAAGGTTGCTTAACCATGATGAACAGCAATAGTACTACTTTGCCACCCAAGTCTTCCGAGTGGCCTTGATCCACAGTTGATTGTGATTTTCAGGTATCTGGTAGAACTTGGCTGCATCAAACCACTTTGTGATCTTCTTACGGTGATGGACTCGAAGATTGTGCAAGTGGCACTGAATGGCCTTGAAAACATCCTGAGGCTCGGCGAGCAAGAAGCAAGGCGAAGTGGTGCTGGCATTAACCCATATTGTGCACTCATTGAGGAAGCCTATGGTAAGGTAGAGCAGTAGTGAGTATCAGATACCTTAGAATACCCAGCTTTTGCCTCACTTTCTATTTCTTACTATCCCAGATTCAAGAGGGCTTCCAGCAAACTGGTACCCTTTCAGGGCACCGGTGGAGGCGGCATGATACTCGTCTTAGGTCTATAATATTTTTCTTTGTAACTTCTGTTGCCTTACTTTTCCAGCTCAAGTAATCTTTGTATATTCATTAAAAATTGTTCAGTACAAATATGATTATGGTTTTTCCATATAAAGTAAGAGCAAAGTTTGCAAATACTGTCTGCTTACTTCTTTGGGTAGCTTGCATTCTGTGTTGCCGAGACCAGCATTTTATAGTTCGGCTATAATACTTTATTTGAATAGACCTGTATCACCGGCACTGTCGTAAGTGGCACCCACAAAGTGCCACTTTGTGCCACTTTGTGGGTGCCACTTACGACAGTGCCGGTGATACAGGTCTATTCAAATAAAGTATTATAGCCGAACTGGAGTTATGAGAAGGGAATTACAAGAAGATAGCTCCCCTCCATCTTTTTACAAGAATTGGGAATTGGTGGGCTTCCAGGTGATAATTGGACTCCTGTTAGCCCAAAGCAGCACAGCCACTGGTAGGGAGTGGTAAGAACTGGAGTCCAGCAGGAATAAGTCCTTTTGTCACCTGTTGAAAACTCATCTGTTCTTCCAGATACCTGGTGATTACCTTTCCTGTTATTAAGAAATTTAATCTTACCTCTCCTCCATTTTTTAATTACAAGTTTTACTTTTTATTTTGGTTCTGCACCACCCTGAGTGCTAGGCGAAGGGCAGTTTAGAAATGACTACCAATCATTCAGTTAATTCAAGTTCCTCCATCTCTGCCAAAGAGAGGAAACAAGTGTAGGGAGGTTTTTGTGTGCTAGAAACTCAAGAGCGTTTGCGTATTTCCTCTGCAGGCCTGGATAAAATTGAATTCTTGCAGAGCCACGAGAATCAAGAGATTTATCAGAAGGCTTTTGACTTGATTGAGCACTACTTTGGGACGGAGGAAGAGGACAGCAGCATTGCCCCGCAAGTAGATCTCGGCCAGCAGCAGTATATCTTCCAGCAGTGCGAGGCGCCCATGGAAGGCTTCCAGCTCTGAGGCCGTGCCCTGCACGTTGTGTTGCTCTGCCCGTTCAGTCCTGTAGTAGAGCTCCGAGTTGCCCACAAAGGGCTCCTGTTTTCCGTAAACCTGTGTGAGCTCATTTGCTTGCTTTGCACACATGCTTCTTAAACACAACTGGAAAACATCTGGCTCTTTGGTGTAGGATGCCACTTTGGCAAGGGCTTACCATAACTGCTGTGCCCACCGTTCTGGAGCCTGGGCACTTCTGTAAAGATGTCAGTTTTCCCCTGTGAAATACACACTAAAATGGTGTAATCCTAGATTCCGAAACAAGGGTGGAGTTTCCTTTGTGTGTGCGTGCGTGTGCGTGCGTGTGCATTGCAGTGTTCTTGCTGTGTACAAAGAGGATCTGAGAGGCTGTTCCTTTCCACGCACTCGTTTGGGGGCGTCCCTCATTCAGTGTCCGCAGAGATTTTTGCACAGGGGTGGTTCTGTGTATGCAGCCTGGGCTCCTGTTTAGGTAGACAGGAACACACACACATCCACGCACACACATGTACATGCATACATCACAGTATGTATACACTGAAACGAACGATACAGATATTAGAATGAACTCTCTGTTCCTCACCATCATAGCTACCAGCGAATAAGCTGTTCTAGGTTCTAGAAATATGAACAACTGACAGCAAACTGACTTTCAGTGCTGCCATTTTACTGCATGGGACTTGGAGTAGTGCTCTTATGGCTGCACGAGGAATGCCCCTTTCCGGTGCCTCTCTGTTGGTCTTGTGAAGATGCCCTAAGCACGTCAGGAATAAAGGAACTGTTCTTCCTCGTCTACCAAGGTATATACATCCAAATGGAATTGTTTATATATACTGAAAAGGTGCAATTGAAAAATCTTCACAGAAGTTCTTGTGAACAGCTTGACTGAACCAGCTTTTCTTGTAAACTTAGCATTCTAAACTGCTGAGGCAAGGAAAATGCTAGCTCCCTGGATTACATCTGTTTCATGAACCACAGCTTCCGAGAGGCTCAAAAGGATACCTGGACATAAGCAGCTTCATTATAAGCCGGAGATTTGTCCGATGGAATCCAACACTCCTGGGGTCTGCATTTCGGCCGTTAAATCATCTGCCAGAATTCTCAATTGATGCTTCTCATTTAATCCTCAATAATCTGATCTCCAGTGAAACATCCACACTTCATTTTCCTGCAGCAGCCAGTTGCATTGTTTCAGTGTATTTGTAGAATGCCTTTTTGACGAACGCCATGGCTGTGGCTTTCTAATATGCTTGGACTGAAAGGCATTGGATGTGAATGCCAATTGCTCTGATCTACTTTGCGCCCCGAAGCCAACTGACTCTAATCTTAATTTAACATGAAATCAGCCATATCGACAGTGTTGCTCACTCCTGTGAATGCATGGATATTACAGGGGCCTTTCACCTGTCCTGAACTGGGCAGTATCTTTGCTTAGTTTGACCTTTCCAAAAAGAGACTAATCCATCAAAAACATTGTGAATCCGTAATTCTGCAGTCAGAATTGCTTGACAAATCCTTCATATTACAGTTGACCGAAAATCATGGATCTCACCCACAACAGTACCTACTTTGTCCAACTATTAGGCCGGGTATCAGCAGTGTTCTGTGTGACTGATCCTTCCATTGAACTTTGCTTCTGTTTCTGTGCTTTAGGATGGAAGCCCTCACAGCTACTCTTGACCTTTCTCCATCGGTCTCCACCGTCTAAGTTACTTTATTTACTGTTGTGCTGCTTTATGCTGAAGAAGCATCTTAGGTTACCATTGTCAACTTTACTGGACTTCAGTTATTTGAGATTTTGTGACTTTCAAATTAGGGCTGGGCTGGAATTGAGGGTATATGTGTGTGTTTTGAAATAAACTAACTTCTCGTTTTGATGATTTATGGAGAAGAACAAATGGGGCAAAAAGGTTTGCCCCCATGGGAGGACAGAAAACCATTATATCATTCTAATTTGATTTACTAAGATGATCATGACTACATGTTTAATGTCACAAGTGCTGCCTCTGTGTCCCTAACTGGCTTGAATGCCTTAGGGGGAAAAGAAAATTAAATAATCACCATAGGATAATGTGGAACTGGAAAAAGTGCAGAAAAGGGCAACCAGAATGATCAAGGGGCTGGAACACCGTGAAATCAGCTTGCAACATCTAGGCCTCTTCAGCCTTGAAAAGATGTCATTGTAGGAGGTGATCTGATTGAAATATATAAAGTCACACATAGTGTGGAAAAGGTGGATAGAGAATTTATTTTTTGCTCTATTACACAGCACTAAACCAGGGGGCACTCTATGGAGCTGACAGACATGGGAGTTGGGACCGACAAGAGAAGCATTTATTTTTCACCCAACAGGTCATCTGTATATGGAATTTACTGCCAGGGGTGGTGGTGATGGCAAACAGCCTGTATAGCTTTGAGAAAGTGTTAAGACAAATTTGTGGAGGACACGTGTATCAATGGCTAGTAGAATCAATGCTTAGGTACTGTCTCCTGGTTGGAGAACACAAGCAGAGTATCTCTTAAGGCCATTTGCAGGTTGTTGAGAGCTCCTCTTATGTTCTAATGGCATCAGAATTGAAAGTGGAAGAGTGGAATTTGGCTGAAAGAAGTGGAATTTCTTTTGAGGCAGAAGTGCAGTGTAGCTTGATTTTCAAGTGTTGGTGGCTGATCTTTAAGAACAACCTCAATGTTGCCTTTATATCCCGTAGTAAATCATGTTTTTCTTTTCAACGTGGTAGAAGCACTGATAAATAACAATCTTGTTTCAGCTTCCAGAATTTTTTTGTGGCTGGGTTTTTTTAAAATGTAAATTACCAATGACATGTCATTTCTATAAAATTTGTTTTAAATCATGTACTTAACTGATAGGTTTTTTTCCAGGGGGAAAGCTACATATTTTGTAAGCAAACTTCAGTGAAGTGTGTTTGTGATACAGAAATGGCTCACATCCACAAAGACTGATAGTGTGTATATGTGTGTGCGTACTTAGAGTATATATGCACATACACACTCCTCCAGTGTGTGTGCTAATGTGTATGTATATATGTATATTTACACACATCCTATATCTTTCTCACTCTGAAAGTTTTCTCCCAAGCTAGTGCGAACAGTGTGGTGCATTCGTGTTCCCACTAGAAAATGACAATTCTCTCTTGAAAGGAGTGAATTAAACCATGAAATAAGTTCAAAATAAATGGAGCAGTGTGTCTTTTTTATACGGAGCATAACTTTCATGTAAGTTGGGTTGACTGATTCTAATGCCTAGTTCAGAGTAAATGTTATATACAGCTGAGTTGCATATAAGCTGCTTTTGACTAGTTCCTCTATCAGACGTAGAAATGCCTAGCCTTTAATGAAAGATGATGGGTCAGTGTAATCAAGATCTGAATTGGTATAGAGAGAGAATCCAGGACTTTTTCCAACACAGCAGCTGGTTACAAGTTTCACCAGAAAGACAGGGCATGGAATACCTAAATCTGCTGGAGAACTCTTAGATAGCCAAAACAGCTAGCATTACAAGAAAATGAATTCAAGTGACAAAACTTGACCCAAAGGTTACTAAGTTAGGCCAAGCCTTAACCATAGCAGCATTCCAGACTGCGAGTTTTTACTCTTCCTTGTATTAACCTGGGGCCTTGCTGTACTTCCTCCCATAGTCAACTGGCACGAAGCATCCGCGCACTGCCAGAAGCCATTTCTGACCCAGAAACGACTCGTTCCGTGCAGGAGCATGCTGCTGATTGACTATAAATTTCATCTTCCACCTCAAGATTTGCCTTTACCAGAGATGGCCTTTCTTGTCTCTGGCAGAGCCCATTCACACATCGGTGGCACTGGGCAGGTCATCTGACGTGCCACGCAAGTGCACTAGCACATCAGAAGACCTGAAACACAACTGCACGTGCAGCACATCCTTATCCCACTGATGGTGCTGGCGCATGCGCACTGGGGCTGCCATAAGGACACAAGGTAGCAGTGCCCAGACCACGCATCCACACCTAAGATAAGTGTCCAGACGTGTGGAGGAATGACATGTAGTAGCATGTGCAAGCGTGAATGCTGGTGCACACCAGGGCAAGTTCACTATTCCTGTCCCCCAAAAGGGACAGGAAGTGCACGCACACACCCAGTTAGTGTTGTTGAGAAAACAGAATACAGCCCCTAAATATGTTAACTCAGGCAAGATTCATCCACTGCCCTCACGTTGAGATGGCAGACGTTTATCAGAAGATTGCATGAATAACTGGCCCAGAAGAGGAAAGGGGTTGGTAGTCAGTGAGGACGTATGCATAGTTGCATCCAGATACAGGAGTTTCCTCTTGTTTGTGGTTTAAGGCGGCAGTCCCATTTTCCAGTTTAGGGTCTACCTCCAGATGACTTAGCAAGGGGAAGAGGTTACTATGACAATCCACCATCACCATTGTGGAAGGGTAACGTGGAAACAAGCAAAGCACTGAACTAAAATAATTACTTTTAAAAACAGAATAGTCCTCTTAACTCATTAAAAAGCAATGGAACCAATTCTTTACTTCCACCTGGAAGACTTTACTTTTACATTGTTGCCTGCTTATTATGTCGGTCCAGTCATAATCACAACAAAATACCTCCTGACATGGGCACCAGTTAACTGAAATTCATTCATGACCATCTTGGGGGCAGGGATGCCGTTATACTTCCCAGACTGGGTCTGCTTGACTTTTGGCACACAGCTATTTGTTAACTATATCAAAACAGGAAAGCTCTGCTTGTGAATTATACCCTAGGAATTAATTAAAAATTTAGTACTGTACAATTTATGTTATACCATTCATCACTAGTCTTACCCACAGTAATAATACAAAACAAAAACTTATAGTTGTGAGCGTGTTCCATTTTATTTCCTGGAATTTAAGTTCTAAAAACTATTTGCACAGGCAATCCTAGATCCAATTAAATTGTCACACATTCCTCATCAAAATCAAGATTCTGCAGCTGAGAATGCCTTTAAGTGTTTTGTTTGAATAATAAAATATAATAAAAAACTGGGAAACTAGCAACAAAAGAATTCAAAGATATGAGCCCAACCCAAAGCTATAATTATGAGACTGGTGTGCTGAATAAAATCACAGATTGTGGCTAATGTAGCAAGTTAGCAACAATATCTGCATGTCTCCAAAAGTGGATTGGACCAGGTGGTCAAACGCTATTAAAATAACCTGCGCTAGATATTCCATGTAGATTAGCCACATCCCAGATACAAAAAAGACAATATGTAACAAAAGTTTATAGATAGTATGTAACTTTATATTATTTGACATCAGCAAAATAAATCTTCACAAGAATCCAAACTTTAGGATGACTACAAAATTAATTTTTTGTTGGAAGACAGGGCGGAGGGGAGACAGCGAAACGCTATTCATGAATGTAAAAATCAACAGAATTGGTCTTGTGTTCACTGCCAATCGCTCTTCCTCTTATCTATGGCTTATTATGCATACCTTCCTCTCTCAAGCGCGCTTTTCTCTCAACGTTCAGATTTGTAAGGGTTTCGTGCCTGGAAACAGCCTGCAGCACAATAACAAAGGGTCCACAATAAAAGAACAGCCTTTTGTAAATAAAATGCCATGCAGTTATTCAGCAGATCAGTTGCTCACAAATGAGAGAATGACTAGTTCTGGTTTGCTTAGCAAAGACAAATCGTTCTAGCCTGGCACCTCTAGACTTGTGTGTCTGCACTCAGCCTGACCCCACCACCATTATTCCAGTTAGCACCTGACATCGGCTGACAACACTAAAGGCTCATTTAAAAAAGCAACCATCCCTATGGACATTTGTTTGTTGCTCCTGGGGGTGGTTTTGTGGTGGCAGCCTATAGCACGCTGCCCTTGCTGGCTCTCCCGCCTGGCTGGATACTGTTGCCTTAGAGGAAACACTTGCAGGATGGAGCCCTTGTGCCAGCTGTTCCAGGTTCCAATCTGGTCTCATTTACAAGATCAGACGCCTATGAAGGACAGCTGCTGGTGGCCTCTGTTCCTTTAGAGTTTACTTGTTTTCTTTTTAAACCTTTCTTTGTGGGTGTGTACAGTGTGTGGAGGGAATGTGCTGAGGATGGAGTGAGGGAAGAAGAACGGGTGCCAACTCATCAGTGGTCACAGGCTGAGGGTGGCAAGGGAATTGGAGGCTTAACATCTTCATATCAGAGGACCCAGGTGGTTAAAAATCAACCGCTGTGATTCTCCTCTCCTCTGCAAGTATCTAGCAACCTGGCTTCTGCCCTTGCTTGGTGACTATGCTGCTGAATGCCATTTCAGTCCATTATTAAACAGTCATCAACACCAATCTGATTGTTGATGAGAAAACTGACCTGACATGTATTAACTCAAGCCTGGGCAAATGAGACTGATGAGACAGACCTAATTCCAGGTTTTTCAATTTAACACTGCCCCAGACTAGCAAGTCATGATGGAGGTGTGGCTGCAATAATTAGAAACACCATTTCCTTCACCAGGAAACCTCTTTAAATTGAGACAGACTACGAGGGCATAGGGTGAGTGGGTCACGTTTGGGATGCTGTTGGTATAGTGCTCACCCTGCTGCCCAACAGCCTCCTTGACTAAGCTAGCGGAGAACCTCAGAACCAGCTCAGGATTTCAAGGGCTCCATAACAGCCATGGGCCTCAAACTATTTCAGTCTGACTTCAGGCCTAGGTCTGGGAGTGAATCAAGTCCCCTCTGTGACTGAGAGTGCCTATCACTAGTTATGGTTGGTGTAATAACTGCAGTATGCCCATACCTGGACTTAAGAAGCCTACCCATTTTTGTCTATGCACTGGTAACCACATGTGGCACTGCCCTTATACCTGCTCCAGAAGCTACAACTAATGCAAAATGCTGCAGCCAGGTTGTTCGGAAGGGCACCTCACCATGCACGTAGCACACCTGTGCTTAAGCACCTGCACTGATTGCCAACTAGCTACCAGATTAGGTTACGTAGCAGAGATTGCTCAACTCAGTATAGGCGGGGCCTGCAGGAATCATTAAAATCTTCAGGGAAGGTCCTACTGGGAATACAACAAATCGCTGAATGTCATGGCTATCTGCAATGAGGCCTTCTCTGCGATGTTACCTATTCTTGGCAATAATCTTCCCTCTGATATTTGTAGGGTCCCTATACTTCTGGTTTTTACGTGCCAACTGAAGATTCTTTACACAAGGCTTTCCAGAATTAACAGTTTGTTTCTTTGTTTTCCACATCCTTGATTTTAACCATGCTTAAATATAACTTTTAATTTTATTAATATGTCCTATAGCAAGGATTCACAAAGCCATCCACAGCATTGAACGCAACATCATCAACACAGCAAAACAATATCGAATCCAGCCCCACAAGATCCCAGTTCCAGCCCCATGGCTTCCCTCTAGGGATGGGTTTCCAAAGTTTTTATATAACTATTACGATTTTAGTTGTTTTTATTCTTCATGTTTTGTGAACCAAACTGGGATAATATCCTAATAGAAAGCAGTATATAAATACTTTAAATAAATTAATTTAAGAAGCCTATCTTCTCTTTAGAACCTTGAAGGCCAACAAAGGTTGGAAACAATGGATAAAAGACAATGTTGCTGCCTATGTTGGGTTTGCTATAGGGTGTGGACAAATATTTGGAATATGCTTTCATTGAAAGAATTCAGACATCTGTATATGAATCGAGTGTCCAGACTTTTGGTTTTTTAGTACTCATACAACTACAAATATTTTGAGTTATTTGTACAAATAATTCAGACATTCATATGCGTACGGATATGTACGCATCACATAACTATCTGTACGCATCTTGTGCATTTACGTACAGGATGCGAACAGGATGCACACGAGATTCATATCATTGGATATGTATCGAATATTCGAATGAACAGATACGGGTGTATTTGTATCAGTTCAAATGTCCAAACATTTATTTGTCTTTATTCATACGAATTCGGATATTCAAATATTCTATTCTAATTTAATCGAATGGCACAAATTGCAACATTTATGAATATAGGATTCATTGATAACATTTGTATCCTATCCTTCACTTGGAGGTCACAGGGCAGGTCACAGCATTTGATATTAAAATGTTTTTAAAATATCACCCACCCAATTACGCATTTACTATCCCTTCTGCAGCAAGTTCAAAGAGCTGGAATTTTCACCCAGGCCATGATGTGTTTTATTGCTCAGAAGCTTCCACAACTCCAGGGGCTCAAGTAAGCAGAAGCTATAATAATCCCTCTAACTGAGCCATGAAGGACCCATTTTGTCCTTTTTGGCTGCATCCAGGCATTGATTACTTACTCTGCTGTATCTGGATATTCCAGAATAAAGCATGGATATTCCGGAATATCCATGCTTTATTCCGGAATATCCAAATATAGTGGAACAAGTGACTGATGTCTGGATGAAACTGTTCTTTGACTGCTCTGAACAAGCAGATCATACCATGAACAAAATCCCCTGAATTGGAACTTTTTGTCCTCACTTCTGGAAAATAGGGAATGACTATACCATTAGGCCATGTATCTTATATTTTTCCTTCTTTTAATGTAGCAATTGCTTTTCCTAAATATTGCTCCCTACCTCCTGCTCTTCACTCAACTGTCTGTTGGCCCCTAAATATAAGGGATGAAGCATTTCCCAGTATCTCCCAACAGCCACAAAAAAAGAGCTGAAATGTTCTTACACTCAGCAGAACCACACCATCAAAGCATATCCTACAAAAAGTATGACAAGGCTCAAAAAAGGCAAGGAAAAAGTGAAGTTTGAGAAAAGAGAGGCATCTTCATTCCTTCTAAAAAAAGCCAAATGTGTGCAAGAGCCTCATATGTCACAGCAAGGCAATCAAAACCAACAGAAAAGAGTGAAATCTCCAAAGACTAATAAGTAGAAAATGGTTAAGTTAAAACTGTACTTAATGAGGGGTAGTTAGAAATCTTCATTTATCATTACAGTTCTTTCAGCAAATGTCAATGTACACTGTTACAAAACTACCTAAAATGTCTGCATGTTTCTATAAATATTGGCTAAGTAAACAATAAGCTGAATTCCAAATTTTAGTGTAAATCCTCAGATACTCTCCCTAACTTTATTTCCAGTTTCTTGATTTCTGTGGTTCCTTAGACAGATCTATATTTTAATCCCAGATTTACTTTAGAAGGAAAAGTATTCTTACTTTTACTATTTCAGCGTTATCAAACTTGCTATTTGCAGCTACACTGTACCTTGATATACCTGGTTTTAGACAGTGCAGTTCCACTACTAGGTATATAATTGCTGGGTGGTGGTTCATCTTGATCTATGTGGCCCCATTAATTCACTGGAGTTTCCCATTAAAATTCCAAGGTCAGAGAAAACCCTGTCCACGTTCCTCTTCCTTGCTACAGACGCCATTTTCCCCATTTGTGTCACTACAGGGAGGAAGGTAACGAGAGAAATCTACTTTTGAATGTAGCTTTGTGTGGGATTGACTATTTTTGAGCAGAGAACATGTTTTGAGTCACCAGGGTGTGTTTGCTGAAGTTACGGTAACAATTGCTTTTTGAGGGCTGATGGTGTGGGCTGCACGTTTGTTTTAATTTGCACATTACTTTTTGGTCAATTTGTTTGCACAAATATCTTCCTGCACTTGTATTTTGAAAAAACATCTCCAAAGCATGCATCCTACCCACCTACTATATTCCAGCTTCAATCTTTTCAGAAGTCATAAAAGGTAAGTGACATTTCTTTTTCGCCACTGAACTCCCATTGGGGTAAGAGCAAAGGCATCTTGGCTGGCATCTGTGTTCCCGCATTGCAGTCTGTGAAAAACAACTGTTCCGGAGGTCTAGGCTGTGAACATACTGGCTGGCATCTCTGCTGAAAAAGTCTTGCCTGGGGTATGGGTGTGCATTCCTGCAAACTTCTTGCCTGTTATCTGTGTTTTGTTCCCATTACTGGTTTTTACACTAAAGACAACTGGTCAGTGTACACAGATTCAATTCACATGCTATTTTTGTGGAACAGAACCCCCACACAGATCAAGAGATGACTGTATCCACATACATACTAGGCACAGCTATTTCTCTTTTGCGTGGGCCTACTGTATGTATAACCTGAGTAAAAATTCTCCCTGTGCAGAAAGAATAGGCAGTCTATTCTAAGTAATACAATTGTGTTATTTCTTCCATACTCACCTGTTTTCCTAAAATAACCATAACGATGCAGCCAGAGATCGTCAAGGCAATCATTAAGTAGCTGATTTTTACACGCATCTTGTTCCTTGCAGCATCGACAGTCTCAAACCTTTGAGAGTAAACAAAGTAGTACTGAATCACTGTTGCCTATACTACTTTATCAGGCTGTTTCACAGGAAAAAAGAGTACTAGTTCGAAAGCCACCAGATTACAAGATGAGGCCCATTACTTATTCTTTTATTTTATTTATTATTTACATTTCTCTCCCACTCCATATCCGAAGGTCTCTTGGCGGGTAACAATTGTTAAAACAACAGATTAAAAACAGAATATACATTAAAAGCACTTTAAAAATTCAACAAATCTAAAACATTAGTGGGCAGTTTTCTAGCAACTCTGGTCACTAGTCAACATCTGTATTTTCTCCTATGTAACAGCATAGCCTAGAACATGGCTTAATAGGTTTACATACCCCACATTTTAGAGTAGAAGAAATTTTAAGGAATATCCCTTAACTGGGTATTCCAATGCCTTTTTTCAGTTTGTGGTGTTGGTTTTTAAAGTTTGAGGTATTTCCTAGGTCTCTTTTGGTGGTTATTCATTTAACTAAACTTGCACAGCTACTTACAGGGTGGATGGTAATAATGCTCAGGTTTGTAACACAACCATGCAAAACTTGGGTGTAGGCTTTGAAGAGTAACAAAATTTTGGGTCTTTCTGCACGTACCTCTCTTAATCTGGATTAAGAAGATCTGGATCTTTGGTATCCAGTTCTTGTGGAATCCAGTCCTTGAAATTCTGAATCACGGTGGGGACCCCATGCAACTGCACGGGCGGTCAAGCACCAAATGACATTGGGTGCTAAACAGCGCTGCCGTGTGGATGCCGCAGCACCCATCCCAAGGCTCCAATGAGGCCTGATCAAGAAGGTCCCCCGGTGGTGCAGTGTGACTGACCCGCAGAGCCATCAATCAGGGGTCATTTCTGGTTACAGTGAGCATGGCGGAGAGAAACGGCTTCGTAGGTGCCTACGTAGCCACTACAAAGCTTGCACTCAGCTTCCTAGACCGCTACGAAGGGCATGTGGGCCTACAGGGGTCATGTCTGCAGAAGGTACGTTGAGGATCTGTACCAAATGCATTCCTATCAGGTTCCGCTGCATGTGCAAAAAGGGCCTTGTGTTTTATAGCTGACTGCTCTCTGCTTTTCAACAACGGGTTGAAGGCAGGCACTAGGAGATGCCCTGCCACTGCAAGTAAACACCAGTGAAATGCAATTCACAGTGTGTACCCCATTTTTTTAGTTCACAAGGCTCTGCTAAATGTTTAGAAACACTAACACTTCACTGACAATTTGTGGAAACAGAAGGATGACTCCTGAAAGATCTTATAAAAACATATTTTTTCCTTTTTTTTACATTCATTTTTTTCAGTCACCTCACTGTAATCAAATACAACTTCTTTCTAATTTTTATAGAGACGAGAAAGCTAATGAAGAAAGGAAAATGAAAAATTGGAAGGGGGTCCCCTATTTTTCCCATACGGATTTTTCTTTAGGAAGAATGCTTGGGAGAAGATCATTCTATTGATTTTCTGAACCATCTCCAGGGTCTCTACCTCTTTACAACCTTGACTTACTTGACTGAACAGAAAAGCTCAGCCTGGATAATTACAGTATATTCTGGCGTATAAGACTACTTTTTAACCCAGGAAAATCTTCTCAAAAGTCGGGGGTCATCTTATATACCGGGTGTCGTCTTCTTATACAGCAAGTATATCCCAAACTCTATATTTTAACTGGCATCATGATGCAAACAGGCCGTTATTATAACGTGCCAAGATGTGAAAGACTCTGTGTCTGGGGTGATCAAGCGGTGGAAGATACGGAACATTTTCTTTTTGATTGCCCTGCTTATATGGAACTGCGAAACAGGTTTTTACACCCTCTAGTAGCTGAGTTCCAGTCTTACAATAGATCTGAACTTATGGCACTTCTTCTTCAAGAACATGAAAGATCTATTATAGTAGGAGTTAGCCTTTTTATTTTAAAAGCTATTAAGAAAAGAAACCATCTCCTGAATGTAGAAACCTGATTGTATACAGGGGGCTTCTGTTTTATTGCTGTTGTTTTAACTGTATTGTACTTTTAACTGCATTGTTTTAACTGTACTATACTTTGAAATGGTCACATGACTAGTCAAATAAAATTTTCTAACATATATTTTAACTGGAAAAGTTGCCGGTCGTCTTATACGCCCAGTCATCTTATACGCCGGAATATATGGGTATTTATAAATGCAAACATTAAATCCTTTGGCTGAGCTCCCAGTTATAAGCTTTTCTTAAAACCAAAAACAACAAATCCTTACTAATATATTCTGTTGGCTAAATAAATCATGTTTCAAATCTCCTCTTCCTTCCTAATCCTCACTATAACAAATAATAATAGGTAACTCCACAAAATACGTTAACTTCAGATTTTATATCAGCATAAAGCAATTTCAGTACAAACTGGTGAAGCTTTTTTTGCATTTTCAATGTGTTTTCAACAATTCAGGTTTCAGGTACTTGAGTTACAATGCCAACCTGCAAAATTTAAAATTGTCACATCCCTTTAATATCTTGGCACTATTTTTAAATTTTGCATCTACACATACAAACTAGGATATACAACCTTTTGCACATCTTGTCTTTTACTGACACATGCCCTATTTTGGACTTTAGCAAGTGGCCACTTTAGTCTAAAATGAATTCCCCCCCCCCCTTTTCCATGCATAGTCAAAGATCCAGATCTTTGAAATGGGGTCCTCCTGGAGATCTGGATCTTGAAGATGCCTGAAGACCCCATTGTGGACACCTTTAATCAGGACCACACAAAATCCAGATTTAAGGGCCTGAAGGACCTATTAAATCTGGATTTCCCCTGCCCTCGTGGGGACAGGGCCTTCCCAGTTGGCACCAATCAGGTTCCTAATGGGGTCTTAGAAGGATTCTAAGCCCTAGTGGGAAAAGGCCCTTTGTGTCCAGTTAATATGAAGAAATCTACAGCTATTATTCTGATAATTTTGCTGAGTTTGAACATGAGTATTTGATAATGAAAATATTAGGTAGCCTCCCCACTCTCATGCCAATCCTGACACTGGGTGACATTGAGAATCACCCTCCCCTGCCAAGAAAACAGCTGGGGACTCCTGGCTTCAAGCTCAATAAGGGGAAGGCTGCCCCTGTTGATCAAGACTGCAGCTTCAGTATTGAAAGGCAGAAGTTTCATCAGACACAAGAAACAGTCCAATATATTCTATGATAGCCATGAAGGAGACTTGTAAATGGTTTCCAATGGCCACATACTGTATGTGGAGTCCAGCTGAGAGTTATCCCGCTCTGCAATTAGAGTGCTCTATAAGCACTCTACGGTGGCATGGGTTCAGTGCGGACACTGCACTTCTATGCCCTGAATGTGCCATGAGAGGGCAAGGTTGTAAAGAACTTGCCCCCTTTCAGTGCACTCAAGATGGCAAAGTGCTACAAACATCCTGCAATATTTCTCATATCATGTAGACGTGAAGAAGAGTCACATACCAGGAGTAAGAAAGCTGCACCTTATCCCCTAGGGATAGGAATGAGACCAAACAAACAACTTCGCAAAATCTAGTCATGATTACAATTATCTTTGGGGAGAACAAAATATGATTCATCCTATCCTTTTGGATACCATCCTAAATTATAAAAGCTCAAATAATCAAATTTAATTCTCACATCCTAACCTGTTCAGCCAGTCCACCTGAAATAAGAAAATACCTTTATTCCTTCAGAAATAGCTGGAAGTTTGGGAAGGGGTAGAAAGCCAGGTTTTGTGCAGCTTATAAACTTTGAACTTACGGTAGAGTTGCTGGTATATCCTCTGGTTTCTTGAAACGACCTGTCCATACCAAGATTTTTCTGTCCCAAGATGTGGGCCTGTAACCTGGGATTTTTAGGATGGTATCTGCAGAGAGAACAGTGAAAATGTCCAACAATATATCCATTACAACAAATTGGCTTTGAGAACTGAAAAGGCAACACTGAGATGAAAAGGCAACATTGAAATTAGAACCTGGGAATGCTGGTTGCTTATATTCTTTTTAATAATAAAAACCTGGTAGCAATCAACAATATCTAAGCAACTGACAGTGGCGTGTAATCTTGATGGGAGTTTTCCATTGATTTTCTTTTGTATACCACTATTTCCTGAGTGCACTGTTTCTTAATTAAGTTGTTATTGTGTTACTATGGTTATTTCTAAAATTTGTTATATTTGCTATATTTGTTATAAATGGTGAATTTTTATAAAAATAATAAAAATTATCCCAAAAAAGTTTGTATACAAAAGAAAATCAATGGAAAACTCCCATCACGATTAAATGCCACTCAGAACTAGTTCTCAAAAGTTTTTGAATTGCACAAATGCAACTTCAATAACAAAAAGCCTCAAGGCAGAAGAAGTGGTTCATTGACAGTGCCTAATTTCTAGTTAGAACCCTTCTTTATTGTGCTGAAACTGTCTAAACCAAACTGCAAAAGCTTCTTGGTTAAATCTCTTTAGTACCTGTCACTTTCTCTTTTTAAGGAGTTGGACTACAACTAAAAAGTCTGATGCGGGTTGTGTGTACAGCATCTAGAACATTCCTGCAGAATAGCACATAAAACCTTTCAGCTACAAAAAATAATAATCCCACAAAAATATACATAAGGGAATCATGGTGTCAGGACCCATGGGGTACATATGCCCAGCTTTGCTCCAACTTGAAGTCCTACTCAAAACAATTTTAAACAAGTCACATGTTGGAAAACTGAGAAATGAATATGCACACAAAAATAAAAAACAGTGTGGGTGGGAAAATGCAATGTTGTCCATACTCACAAAGCTTCAGACTCCATTCCTGGAAGGCATGCTGACTACGGGACTGGAAAAGGGTGCACAAAAAATGGTGCTAATCTTTCTATGCAAATTAGGGCCCTTAAATCCCAAAGTGACTTCTGAATAAGCATACCTAGCCAGGATTCAAGTTAAAATTATAAAGCGACACATATTCTAGTTTACCTGAAGATTGGGTGCTCGGCTTCTGTGCACTGCCCCCCTGAGTGCTCATCTTTCTGTTATTTACCCAGCATGGCCCTTTGATCACACGGAACCCAGGAAAAAGACTTTTATCCAAAACCCTTACAGCTCTGCCTGTTAAAAAAGCAAAATAGTTATAACTTTAAAGAACAACAACACCCAAACCGACAATATACCAGCCCACCTTTACTTGGCTCCTCCCTTAACTGTACATAAGGGGGTGCCTTAGAGGGAGATATTGTGCATGTCCTCACACCTCTAATCCAGCTTCAGTCCGACTTCAGAGCGAGAGAACACCTCAGCAAAGCGGCCAGCAATTTCCACATTATCTATCCCAAAGGTGAATTTTCTGAGTTATTTAACACTGAAAGAAAACAGCTTGTTTTACTGATATATCCTCTGGCTCTGAAAGCGGACTGAAGCTAGATTAAACCTTGGGTGTTTTCCCACTGTCACTAAAAGTACCCATTAAGTACCCATTAATGGGTACGTAATGGCATTTTTGAACCCATTAATGGGTACTTAACGGGTATTTCTAGTGACAGTGGGAAAACACCCCTTGTGTGACCACAGCCCTTCTGATCTAGGGTGTTTTTTCACTTAGCACTAGAGTACCCATTAAGAACCCACTTATTGCTAGAGTACCCATTAAGGATCCATTAAGGCTCCTTAATAGGTCCTTAATGGGTCCTCTAGTGCTAGTGGAACCCCCCACCGCCCACTAAGAACCTATTAAGGCTCCTTAATGGGTCCTTAATGGGTACTCTAGTGCTAGTGGACCCCCCCACCGAGTACCTATTAAGGCTGCTTAATGGGTCCTTAATGGGTCCTCTAGTGCTAGTGGAACCCCACCACCACCACTGAGTACCTATAAGGCTCCTTAATGGGTACTCTAGTGCTAGTGGAACCCCCCCCCACCGAGTACCTATTAAGGCTCCTTAATGGGTCCTAATGGGTACTCTAGCGCTAGGCACACAGGATAATCATGAGAGAGAGGAGGGGAGCCTTACTGAAGCCGCCTCTGGTCACACACACTGGCTGCTGCCCTAGAAAGACCAGGGGTGCCCTGCGCTTGGCGGGCTCGCTCTCTAGCCCAGCACAACGAGGGAGCCAGAGAACTAGCTGGGTGCTTCACTCACACGCACAAAGACGGGGCGCGGGGGAGGCTGGCGGTAGCAAGCGGCCCAAGAACAGGCCCCACCTGACGGGCGGCGGCACACAACTACTCACCGCCGGCAGCGATGAGTCCCGCCATTGCCCTGGCGGCTTGTTTCCCCCTCCGCCAGGTTCTTCTTGCGAAAGCGGTGCGCACGCTCAAGGACAACCAGGCCGCCCGGCCGCCCCGCGCGGCCCTCCTTCCTAAGCTCCCCGTGGGAGGAGTCGGGCCGGCCGCTGTCGTAGCTCCTCCTTCCTCCCGGAGCTGCAGCGCTTCCCCGGGGCGGCGTTCCGAATCCGGCGGGGAAGTCCGGCCGCAGTTTCTGCCGCCCCAACCCGAAGGCTGGCGGCGAATGAAGCAACATCCTGGGCCCAGTCTGGGGTGAAGGCGCTGCGGAGCCTCCGGTGCCTTGCTCGTCGCCTGTGTTCGAGACGCGTCGTTGGGAGTCGTTTGGGGACTGCGTTCACACCTAAATTTTAATCCAGTTCTCAGTCCGCTTTTTGAGTGAAAGAATGAATCGGCAAAGCATCAACCTGTTTTCTTTCAGCATTATCTAACTCATCCTTGGGTTAGATACAATTGAGGGAAATGGCTAGTCATTTTGCTGACGTGTTTCCTTACTCTAAAAGCGGACTGAGACTGGATTAAACCTTAGGTGTGAACACAGCCCTGGGGAACACATTCATTCCAACAGAGGCAGGAGAGGACATGGGCTGCTGGATGGGACAGGAAGCAAGAAGAGAGAGGAAGCCTGCAGTTGCCTAAATCAGTGGTTGGCAAACTATTAGTCAACAGAGCCAAATATCAACAATACAAGGATTGAAATTTCTTTTGAGAGCCAAATTTTTAAAACTTTAACTATATAGGTGGACATCTTCAGATGTGCATCTTTGAGCTGTCCAGCAAGGTAGTTAGTACCACTTGGAGACTGAATAGGAGAAAGGTTGGTGGCATGAGCTTTCTTAGACACCTTCAGGCACTTAGTGTCTCCTTCAGGCACTAGGGGCCCCAATGGGCACGTCTGCTTCTTCAGATGCTAGGGGCGGAATGGGCACGTCTACTGCTTCAGATGCTAGGGGGCAGAATGGGCACATCTACTGCTTCAGATGCTAGGGAGCGGAATGGGCACGTCTACTGCTTCAGATGCTAGGGGCCCCAATGGGCACGTCTGCTTCTTCAGATGCTAGGGGGCGTAATGGGCACGTCTACTTCTTCAGATGCTAGGGGCCCCAATGGGCACGTCTGCTTCTTCAGATGCTAGGGGGCGGAATGGGCACATTACTGCTTCAGATGCTAGGGGGCGGAATGGGCACGTCTACTGCTTCAGATGCTAGGGGCCCCAATGGGCACGTCTACTGCTTCAGATGCTAGGGGGCGGAATGGGCACATCTACTGCTTCAGATGCTAGGGGGCGGAATGGGCACGTCTACTGCTTCA
>MTQE01002560.1:8011304-8028228 GCA_014337955.1 Aspidoscelis marmoratus | reverse complement strand
GTCACAGTGCAGAAAGGGCCTAGGGGAAATATAATGCCATTATGGTGCCATTATGGTGGGGTTGCCTCATGTATCCAAGGCAACCCCACCATAGCCCTACCTTTCTCCCCTGAAACTGCACTAAAAACATTCCTGGAAAACCAAGCGCTGGTTGTGGCTTTTCCAACAACAGCACTTTTTTATGCTGCCTATTTACATTTTGCACGGAGCTGCCATGAGTGTAGATTAGGAATGTGCACCTGTGAGGTTTTTTTGCATTCTATTCATATGAAAACGAATGTAAGAAAATTTGTATTTGTTCAAATAGATCCCCTTTGAATGTGGTGGGATTCTATTCAAATTGAATGTATTCATACGAATATCCAATAGAAACGCATACATATCCCATACATATCCCATATGTACCAATACATATCCCAAAATATGTCCACTCTGAAAGCATCAAATCTGCCCTTAATCCACTCTGGATCCATTGCAGATCTGACTGGCACAGCCGCTTTCCCAACTCCCAGGTTCACAAATGTTCCAAACCATTCATATGAATACAAATGTCCAGATCCGTATAAATTCATACAATTATTGAATGTTACAGATATTCATGCACATCCCTAGTATAGATCAAAAGATGTATGTGTGCACACATGTGTGGAGGAGGCAAGCATTTCCAGGTGCCTGCATGTGTGCATAACTTTAAATATGCAAAGGCAGCCGTGTAGCTGGCACAGTCTTAACTAGCAAGGAATAATGGCGGAGCATCAATATTCCTCATTATTCCCAGTAGTGGGTTATCTGGCTTCTGTTCAGAAGTGATCTTAGATTGATAGCCTTTGTTGGTTATTACAATTTAGTAGCCAAATAAAATGGGTTTACATTACTCCATTTGTTGGAGAGCACAGATCTGCAAGAATTCTATGCAATTTTCTATCCTTTACATCTTTCAACATACAAAACTAGATTTTAAGTGCTATGAAATGGTATTAATAACCTCATGGTAATACTGATATTTTTCCAAAAGCCCAGCCTTATAATAAAGCACACTGCCACTATGAACAATTAATTTACTGTTCATTTCAATTTATATCCAGTCCTATAACTTAAGGTCTCAGAGTAAGTTGCAACAATTAAAAAACTACATAAAGCAGAGCAAAAAAACAGTTAAGGTGTTAAATGTCAAAGTGCCATAAAATATATACTGTCTCTTCCAGTGAAAACCCAAGTCCAGAGGTACATCTTCACCAGTCACCAATATATGATGCTCATCCTCCGAAGGGAGGTCATTCTACTATCTGAGGGCTATGACAGAAAAGGTTCTCTCATGGGTCCTCCCAATCTCCTCAATTGCTGAGGTGTGGTATTTCCAAGATGGCCTCTTAACAAGGGGCCTCTCTGCACTTTGCCCCATAGTTACCACTCAACATAGTGCACTCCCAGATGAAGCATCTGCCCTGCAAGGAGCCATTTCTGACCCAGAAACAGCTCCTCCTGTGCAGGAGTGCATTGCTCATTGACTACGTTTGGAGCATTATTTCATGCTCCACATGTAGACTTATCTTTACCAGAGATGGCCTTTATTGTCTCTGGTAGAGTCTATTCGCACCTCAGTGGTGCTGGGCAGGTCATCTGACATGTTGTGCAAGCATGCTGGCATGTCAGATGACCTGAAATGCAAGTGTGCATGCATGGCGAGTCACCATCATCGCAGTGATGCACCGGCACTGCCATCGGGACCAAAACGTTGTCATTTCTCGTGCCTCGCTCAACCCTCTCCTGCCCGGGGTCACTCTACACCAGCCCCTCAGTTGCGGTTCTCAGTTGACAGACACCTAGCTGCACCAACACCCCTTTGCATTTTACTTTTACTCCCTGCAAAGGTTTCCTGCGTTGGCCGATTGCAGGCTCTTAAGTGCTCTTCCTTCGCTTCTTAAAGGAACAGAGCTCCTTACTGAGGACCGTCGCCTCTACTAGTACACAACACACAAGCACTTTCTCAAGCTCAAACACGAAATGTTTTATTGTTTACAACTTCTTAATAAGCACATGTCATATTAGTTTCATTCATATCTAGTTTACTGTTCTAATATAGGAGCTGTCATAAACCAATCAGGACTCATCTACCCCTTCCCTTCAGCGAGTATAGAATAAGCCCAGTTCCTTTCTGTCCCACCCACTGTGAGTACCCCAGACAAAGAACACTTTGAGAGCCGTTATTTGCCCTTTTATACTCCCTACCTTGACGTTCCTCAGCTCTCATTGGTTCTTCTGGTGGGCTCCATACCCCTCCCGCTAGGGTCCTGTCAGCCACACCCCTTTCTCATACAATTATTGACATCCTGCCTCCAAACCTTCACCTTCCTACCTTACCTTGCCCAGTGGTCATCACAATAAGCAACACCGTTTTCTGTACAAACGAGTGTTTGGCATAGAGGAAATAAAAGCTGCAACAGATAACGCAGGGTTCTGAGTAATGCTGAAATCACATTATACTAAGGATGCTCCAATATCCTGTTAATAAACAAGTCACATTTCATCTTTACCTGTGATTAGTACAAAGCACCAAATTTGAGGTTCAAAGATGATTTCACTTTTGTATTTTGCTTTAGTAAAGTGCTGTGAACATCATAGATCAGTATTGTTCCATTTTGGGATTTTCAGCAAGTACATATTTTTTGGTGAACATTGTAAATTTCTGATATAGAAAAATTTCCCCTTTCCATGTATAGAAATGAGTTCAAGCGAGCATTCCAAGCATTTCATCTCTGACCAAGTGACTTCATAATACAGTCTACATGGCGGTCTGTGCACACATCGCCTCATTTTCAGATAAATATGGCTGGATTGTGCAACCACTTCTATAGCAACCTCCGGCTGGATTAAGTAATGTGTATAGAGAGGAGTAGTCAAAATTTAGAGGGTTAGAAAGCATTACTGCAATTGAAGTTATTCTGTTCTTATTTTTAAAAATGGTATAGGGCGGTAATGGCCAACCTATGACACGCGTGTCACAGGTGACACGCCAAGCCCTTTTGGGTGACACACATGGTCACCCTGGCACCTGGGCGTGTAGTGCTTGCTTGTTCTTGAAGTGTATGAAATACCAACTTTCAATTGAAGATTTAGCAACAAAAGTCACTAATGTAAAGAATTATTTGTTTTTGCTTTTAATAAAATACATATATCAAAAATATAACTTTTTTACTAGAGCTCCAAATATCAGAAAATTATGGCTATTTCTAGATGTGACACAGCACCCGAGTTAAGCTAGGTTTTCTTGCGAATTTTGACACACCGAGCTCAAAAGGTTTGCCATCACTGGTATAGGGTGTACCAGTGTGATCCAAAGGAACATAAACAGGCTCGGTTGACTGCAAGAGATATGACCTGTGGTCCATCCAACTGCTTGAAGGCTCCACTTGTTAACTCCTTTGTTCTCTCCATTTCCCAAGGCACCCACAGGGCAGTGAGGCAACCCAATGAGGTTCCATGGAAGAGCATGGCTTCAGATACTGGGCTTCTAGGTTCTCGCCCAGTGTTCTTAACCACTAGGGTCCTATGCATATGTACAGAGAAAGAATCATGGAATTAAGCACTTGCAGTCCCTTCCGAAGTAGCCATATTAAAATTGCTACTTATGAAATAAAAGTGCTTGATTAGGACATTTCAGCAAAGTTAGGCCCTTTCCACATGAGACATTGTTCCACAATAGGATGGGACCCACGCTTCTGCAAGTTAGTGTGAATTATAGAAGACCCACATTCCCTCCTAGCATGCTTGGTCCATAGAGGATGAAACATACAGTGAAATGGTGCCTTAATCCAATTTACCAGTAGACCCCAACATTGAGATCTACCAGTATAATAGGTGTGGTATATAGGACTGATGGCACCCCTCTGTGGTCTGGTATATCACAGCAGGACCATTTCAGCAGTGCAACAAAGTTGCTGGTTATTCCAGATTTTTGCACCTCTAGTTCTGCATTTTGCATAAATGACAAATCCAGGAATAAAAATAAGAGCCTTCAAATTCTGCTGAGAGTTGTAATCTTCTGCATATTTGCTCCACGTGCATCCAATCTGATGGGACTTATAAAAGTTAACTATGGCAGAGGACAGCAGTCTTTCTCCACAAACAGAGGGATTCCAGTGCTCTTACCATCATGAAGCGCCTGGGAGGGCTAATTGAAAAGTGTGGCCTCAGTGACTGCAGTGGAGCCATCCCACTCCATGTTGAAGCCAATCACAGCTGTGAGGGCAGCTTACTATGGTCGAGGTTCTTCCCCAAGGCATCTCCTGCCAATGCAGTCTAAACTTTCCCATAAACATTAATTTGTAACAGCAAAGGCCACATTGTCTGCTAATTTAAATGTCATTTGCATCTGATGTTTGGGGAAATCACTTTATTTCCAACTGAGATACCATCTGCTGGAAGAGCAAAGGCAGAAGATTTGGTTATTATTTAAAGGTGGAGGGGAGATAATTGATCATTTTTGTTTAGGAATTCGAAGGGGATAACAGCAATATGGCAGATATTTCTTACCGGCACGTACAGTGTACCCTTAGAAGACATTTCTTTGAGAGAGCATCATAGTTTGCTTCTATGGAAGTTTTTAGGTTCAGTTAAGAGTGAAAAGTTTAGTAAGGGTGAAAAGATTTAAGGCATTTTGTGATAGTTATCATGTTAAGGCTGTCAGCCATTAGTCATATGTGTTTGGTAGAAGTGAAAGGACAAGAAGTATTCTTTAAAAAAAATATTTAGAAAATGGGAAGGTCAAAAAGCTGGAGCCAGATTAGAATTGTCTTGAGTAAAATGCTTTGTTAAAGAAATTTGATTAGAAAGTATCATGTGCATGTAAAGACTGCTACCTACACACAAAGTTCTGCCTTAGATAAAAATTAAAATGGGCTGCAATACCATATTATTTGGGGAGAAAGGATATGTTTAAAATCACAATACATGACATGAAAACATTTCATAAACTATATTGTAGATGTATAGAAGAATATTATATGATCTGTTTAATACCCCATATAAACAGCTGAAATTTCTGATTTGTGAACTCAAGTTTAGAAATGTGGGTTCTGGGTTGCAATGTGTAATGAACCAGCTGAGCAACCCTGTTGTCTCTAATGTCTTTTCATTGTCATAAAGCCTATTATCTACAATCTGCTCATTATTAGTCAAGGCAACACTGCGGTTCCATATGTCTAACAAGTCACCTTTTAAAAAATATAAGTCTGGGAGCCCCAGATTGCTCTCAAACAGCTGGTTTCTATATATTGTAACTTAGCATTTAGACCTATTTGTTTGTTTGTATTTCTATCCCACCCTACACCCAAATGGCTCAGGGCGGGTTACAATATTATATTAATCTTAGACAGGTCCCTGCCCTCAGGCTCACAATCTAAAGAGACAAGATACAAAAGGAAAATGATGTGGGAGGGAACAGGGAACAGCAAAAAGCAAGCACTTGAGGTCTTCAGTTCCAATTCTTCTGTTCATTTCTTATTGCTGGAATTTTCCTATTCTCTTTACTTTGAATTTTCTCTTCATTGATAACTAAACCGGATGATGGTAGAGATGGTCAGCTGGCATCTACTCAGCCCAGCCTTGCTCGGCGTCAGGACCAGATGTTTTCTCAACTGGTGGATCGGCTGCCGTAGTCCCTTTGCCATCTTGTGGTTTAGGGTTTTCTGGGCATCTGCATCAGTAGCTGAAGTTGCGTTGGCACCGTTGAGGTGGCTGCTGTCCCTAGGCCTCATCACCCTGGTTGTCTTCATCTTCTTCATTGTTTTGGTAGTTCTGCTGGTACTGCTGAGGATACCATCTGTACTGGTTGTGGTTGCTGCACGCTTGAGATTTATATGGTAGCCTCGAAGTGACTGCTGTTTAGCACCATCCAGGGAGCATGTGAGACTTAGGGAGCGTCACAGACACTATCAGTTGTCGTTCCATAAAGGCTCCCTCTGGTTGACAGTTGACAGTTCAGGCAGAGAAGGAGAATGAATGGAACAGGTCTTTCTTTGGCCTGAAAAGGTTTTAATACTTTCCCTCTTCTCACCATAAGCTTGCCTACCTCTTTAAATATTACATAGAGTAAGGTTTGTCAAGGTGGATGGCTGTTTTTTGTTAAGTAGGCAGTTGTAGATAACAGATGGTTAGAGCTTCTCAGCATTCTGCCCTACCGGCAACCATGTTGGAATCCATGTTGGAATTATGCTTGTAGTATGGTGTGCTTATCGCAAACTATCTGCAGTCTGCGAAAGCTTATGCAGAATAACTTGGTAAGTGTGACTGAGTATACTTTTCTAACAGAACAAATAGCAGTTTTAAGATGTAAACATTTTTTTACTGAAAAATAGTCACTGTGCTTATACACCAATGGAAGAAGTCAGTCACATGCCCTGACTAATCAATAATTGTCCATTTATTACTGTTCACATTTTTATGTTTAATTTATTGAAAACTACTTTGGCACCTCTCAGGTCTAAATGACTCCTGAAGGACCAGATAGGTTTTTCTTCTTCTTTTTCACAATAAGCAGAAATAAACATTCCTCCCTTACCTAATCTGGTTCTGGAATTGACAAGGCAAGGGATATTGCACTGATTGCTTAAGAATGCATTGAGCAATGTAGATTATGTGTTGCCCAAAATCTTCCAAAGAGCAAAAAGTCAATCACAAGTTCCTCATTCCTGTTAAACTGGTGATGAATCAGAAGGCTGCCATATCTTTTTGAAAACAATTGCAGCAGGATAAAATAATTTATTGTGGTGTGTATAATCTATATCTTCTGCAAGCTAGATAATTTATTATTCTCTCCCATGTTTTAACAATTCACTGTAAGATTTCCCTTTATGTACTGCTTTATTTTCCTTCACAGGTTATGACGACTAAGTCTATCTACATAAAAGTCATGTGACTTGGTTTAGGTATATAATATGCCAGACGTACCTGCAGCATCACACTTCCTTGGCTGTCTTAACTTGCTGTCTTCTCAAGTTTTGACTTATCACAATGATGGCAGGAGGCTTAACGGAAATTAAACCAGCAACACCAGACATTCAAAAGCTGGCTGACCAGGTGAGTAAGGATTTCAATGAGAATGCATAGCAGAAATTCATTTGATAAAATATTATTTACATTGAATTGTGATTTAATTCAATTTGAACCACCTCTTTTAGTCCAAAATTTTGTAGAATCTATGTGTGCACTATTGTAAGTCATAGCATGGAGCTAGCTGAGCAATGTCACCCGAGGCGGTTCAGGCTCAAATGCTGGGGGATGGATTGATGTACATTAGTACCCGAATACAACTGAGATCCATCCCAGGCAAAGGGTAAACTAGAGCTGCTTCTTTTTAGCCTAATTTTAGTCTTAAAAAGAGCCTCAGGCCGCCATGTCTTTAATTGCAGCACTGATGGTGACAGGAAACTTCGGCTGATCATTCAAGAAGTCAGTGAGCACAGGGCAGGTGGAAGGACACCCTTCCCTCCGCTCCCATATAAGAAATAGATCCAGTTCACCCTGAAGTTGCTCTGATTCCTTCAGTATACTCCTTTTGCACCTGGTGTAATGAAAGGTTTAGGAACCTTTTCACTTTGGGGCCTTTTCTTCACAAACCTTTAATCCAGATTAAGGGTCCGTGTAGATAGAACATTTCTAGACCACATAGCTCGGCACATTAAGGTGGATCTGTAAGGCCACACCTCCTGCTAGTCCACTCTGTTTGCACAAGACAGAGCCAATTCTGGATTCCTTAATCTGGATCAGTTGTAGATCTGTGATCCTGGACTACTAGGAGGTAATTTTCAGCAATGCACCACAGTGCACCATCAGCTCCTGCCCCACTCAATGTTGAGGTTAGAAACTATCATTCCTAGCCTTCAGAGGTGTGTGCAGGGGCCAGCTGTAAAGCTCACGTGAGCCTCACAGTTGCAGGGAGAAGTAGTCCAGATCAGCAGTGCAAACAGCACTGATCAGACCCACGCCTTCAAGTCATGTGGGACATTCCCTAGATTCAGCCATAGTGACGTGGAGGGGCTTGGCTGTTATGCAAACTCTTGTTCCCTTATCTATCCACAGCTATACTGAGCTTAGAAAATTGCTACAGGCGATGATAATTCCAGTAGTTGTGGCTCTCCATTTTCAAAACACGTCCTTACTTAAAGAAAAACAACTTAGTATTTTCAGGAATGGAGGAAGCAAAAAGCTGGAGATTTGGTAAAGGACCATGACAAAAAGATATCCAGTGCTTTCTTAATCTTTTGTTATGAGTGTTTTATGGCATATTTTGGTTTTGGGTGTTTTTTCACTAGCACTAAGTACCCATTGAAGCACCCATTAAGGACCCATTTGGTTGAGAGCCAGATGACCCCATTTCCACTACAGACCCCACATCTGTTTCCACCACAGCTAGGGAAATCCAGATCATATGGGTCCTTCAGGACCTATAATCCAGATTTCGTGTATGGGTCTACAATGGGGTCTTCAGCCATCAAATTCAGATTATAGAGAACCTGTTTCCACTGCAATTGGGCAATGGGGTCTAGAGCAGTGCTTCTCAACCTGGGGGTTGGGACCCCTTTGGGGGTCAAACTACCCTTTCAGAGGGGTCGCGACTAGTCTCCGGCCGCCCTTCCCTCCCACCCCCAAGCTGCTCTGCCCCCATGGTTGGGGGTCTCCACAACATGAGGAACTCCATTAAGGGGTCCCGGCATTAGGAAGGTTGAGAACCACTGGTCTAGAGGATGCTCCCATAGAGGGGTGCCCCAAAATCAAAACTTTAAAGTCCCCTCCAAAGTCCCTCTAGAGTCCCTCCGAAGTTGCCTTCAGAGATTATCAAAGGCTCCACAGACTTCCAAGATCCTCCGGAGCCTTTGATAGCGGCATTGCTCTCGCAAGGGGTTTTTCTGCAGAGCCTTTGCTAATCTCCAAAGGCAACTTCGAAGGGACTCCGGAGCCTCTGCTAATCTCTGAAGGCAACTTCGGAGATTGCACCCCCTGTCCCCCAAAACACCTGGGGTGACAGGCAGACCCCTTGTGGGTAGATCCTAATTTGCAAATAGGTGCTCCAGTGTTTCCACAGCAGGCAGGCTAGCACCCATTGCTATAGGGTGCTAAACCACCCATGGAAACACACTGGGTATTTCCCTTAATCTGGATCTATTAGATCCAGATTAAGGGAAGTACCCCATTCCTTACATCCAGATCTTCTTGTATCCGGATCAAAGGAGCTCAGTGGAAAAACACCCATAATTTTATAATAGGTTAAATCCAGAAATCATTTTATCATCATAACCAAAAACAGACTTCCTGTATGAAACTCAACTAATTCAAGCCAAACTGGTATAGCTTGTCTGGGAAGAACAGACAGGAAAATCCTTCCTTGCCCTGAGTCACAGCGTGCCTTTGTGAAGTTCAAATTCGCTCTCACAGACACGACTCTGAAACATGTTGACTCATTCCCCCTCCCCCGTTTTCTGTCACTTTGGTGCATTTATCTGGCCTCCAAGAAGGAAAATGATAAACTGTTTCTAATTTCAGATGAAACCATTGCTGGAGCAGAAGGAAAATCAGAACTATCCTGTTTTCAGGGCTACAGAGTACAAAACACAGGTGGTTGCTGGAACTAACTACTTCATTAAGGTCTGTACAAGGGAGACCTGATCAGAAATTTTAAAAGGACTTGAAAAAGAACATTCTTACTATGGTTTCCTACCATTCTATGGAATCGAAAATTGAAGTAAATGCATCAGATGTAGTGCTTCATGGATTATCTCCTCCAGTATCTCACTCTCTTTATGTCACCAATGTTTCTGTATTTCTCCATTAAGTGTATTTAATATTAGAAATATTATTAAATTATTTCAGTGAATCTCAGAAGATACAATTTTAGGAATATTCCATTTACTTTTTATTGCTGTGGTAAAGGGTAGGATATAAGTGCTTCAACAAACAAATGTACAGTGCAGGGAAATCCAGCTTCCCTCATCAGTAACCCAAGGTGCCTCATGGAAGGAAGTTCTGAGCTTACTAGCTTGGTTTTGTCTCCTAGTTTGATTCCACACTTCTCCATGGAGTCAGCTGGGTGGCGTTGGGCTAGTCACAGCTCTCTTTCTGAGCTATCCCGGCCCCACCTATCTCACAGTTGTCTGTTGTGGTGAGAAGAACAGCAAGCTTAGTCAGACACTTTGAGTCCCCTCAAAAGGGTGAGAAAAGTGGAGTATAAAAGCCAACTCTTCTTCTATTTTGTCCTGGGTCAAGCTTCTAGAGAAGTTGGGAACAGGACAAGGAGGCTTGGGTACTGCTGAGCTCCATATTCAGTTCATATTATGCACATAATGCATAACAAAGGTAACAAAATTTGCCATGGGGTTATGGACATTGTCTTAGAAGTTTTAAAACAAAGATTAAAAAAAGAATAATGGAGAAGAAGAGTTTCAGCAATAGCTATTGCTCCATTATTACTGAACAGAACCTCCATATTGCCTGTAGTGTATCAAAGAACTGTCTCCATGGCATCCTTAAGAATTTTGAAGAAGTATCTGGTTGTCCAGTGGTAGAAATAGGATACTAGGGTCTCTGCCTGATCCAGTAACACATTTGGGAAATAAACTGCCACACCCTTTCATCCAGTGTGTTGGCATTTACCCTTGATAGAGTATTACAGTTTCAAACAGGATCTCTAGCTAGGTCAACTGTTTCCTTCACTATCACACATTAGCCTCACACAAACACAACCCATAGTCATGTACCCATTCACCTACTAGCCTGCAGTTTACCTAGTTAGTACCATCCTTCAGTCTCCTCCATTTGTTTTTGCCTCATAATAAAAAATATGAAACTCACCCTAAGACAACCTCTCTCCAGTTCCACAGATGAGAAAAGGGAAGTATCTTGAGTGTGTGTGCGAGTCTGAGTGGAAAAAACACCAGCAAGTAGTTAATACAATTTTTCTACCCAAATCTGATGTTCTTGTGCTCTACCCACATAATTTAGCTTGCCCTTAAACACTCATTTCCACAACTACATTTTGGAAACTGTATGTCAGGAAAGGTCAAAGCCTGGCAAAGGCTGATGGGAAGCAGAATGTAACAATGGCTATTTAACCATCCCGGATAGGACATGGTTAAGATTGTTAGTAAAACAAGATAGTGACGAACCAGAACGTTTTTACACATACCCAACTTATTCTCTTTTTCCTGCAGGTTGATATTGGTGAGGGCAAATGCGTGCATCTGCGTGTATTTCAGCCCCTTCCTCAGACAGCTGAAGGACCATCCTTGACTGGTTTTCAGACTGAGAAACTCGCAAGTGACCCACTCAACTACTTTTAATCAGATCCTTCTGTTACCTTCCTTTTCTTGATGCCTCAAAGTCAGCAAGTGACTCTAAATAAATTCAATGTGAGAAGTTAACATTGTGGTTTTGTAGGTTGTTCTGTAAAACAACAGAACAGTTTTATCCGGTTTAATAACTTCTTTAAAAATTAGAAGTTACTCCCACAAGTAAGAGTGGCACAGAGCTTGTTCTTAAAAGTCACGGTCAACTCCCTTGCCAGTAACTGGGGGAAGAAAGGTTGATTTTTATAACCACTTTTCTAACCCCTAAGGAGATTCAAAATGGCTGACAAACCTCTATTCTTCTCCCCACAACAGAACACCCTGTGAGGTAGGTGAGGCTGTGATAGCTCAGAATGAGAGCTGTGACTAGCCCAAGGTCACCCACCTGGCTTTGTGTAGGAGTGTGGAATCAAATTGGGACACTACCAGATAAAATTTCAATACTCTAAGCACAAAACTAAACAGTCTCTTTTTCTTATGGAGACAGGTCATCCTATCGTGGAAAGCATTACACAATGTTTTAAATCAGTAAATCATTTTATTGATGTACAGAGACCATACAAAAAAACAAATGGACAGAGCATAATTTGGGGGATTGCCGTGGCTATTGCTTTCCCCTCTAAAAATAAGCCAATTCATCGTGCTTTGCCTTTTTGCTTTGGTAACTGGTGAGCTCCAGCGGCTTCTTTTCATGAGGGAGGCTTTGGAAGACCCGAAGGTGAAGGAATTCATTGTTGCCAGTGTGGACCTAAAAACAAGGGAAAAGGCTCTATGAACTGCTGCTGAAAGAAAGAAACAGGAAAGTACAATCCTCTGACAGGAATATTTTTCTTATAGTTCCATGCTCTTCATGGTACCAGATAAACTCCAGGAATTTCCTTATAGCCCCCCTATTAAGGTGAATAACTTCATCCCTTCTTCCTATCCCATTTCTGCCATATTCTCTGTGGTTTCAGCATCAGAAGTGATGACCACAGTATGTTGGTAACACACACACGTAACCAACTGCTAGAATAAAAACTTTAAAAATAGACCTGATTATCAGTGACAGATCTATGGAGTGACTGGGCACTTATTCCACTATAGCACATCAAGATTAACTACCTTCAGGTTTAGAAATAGCACTCTTGGTAGAAGAATGCGTAAGAGTTTTTCTCTGGATCACCCTACTCTTAACAGGTTCCTGTGCCTAAAAATAATGAAATTATCTGAAATTATCCCAACCCATCTGCCTCACAGGAGAGTCACAATACAAGATGATCTTGCTGCTTCAACAAGAACTTTATTTAAAACCATCCCATGTAGTAACTATTTGCCATCCCCATATACACAATATCTTTACATCAATACATTCCATCACACACATATACTGTATGCTTATTTTTAGTGAAAACAACAACACCACCAAGACCACTAATCCTATAACCCACCCCTCTTCGGGGAAACACCATGAGAGATTGACAACAGTCCAGCTCAAGGTCCTTTGTGAAGCAACTGATTATCTTTATCTGTTCTAATCTAGGTTCATACTTGGTCTGACTGGTCTTTCTTTTGGAGAAGGGAACAAAACCCTGTTGATTTTTTCTAATGCCTCAGTTTTTTCTTACAAGGTCTGCTCTGAGGTGGGATACAAAGGCATCCCTTTGTAATGGTCCACTCTTAACAATCCAAGGATGGCTGTTTCAGAAGTCCATTCTATCCCTAATTCTGTTTAATAATTAAATTAATGGCCCTGTACATCCCCAGCCTTGATTTCAATATCAGATAAAACTTCATTAAACCCAGTCAAAACCTGGAAGCCTGTAGTGATTTCAAGAGGCAATAGTAGATCACTCTCTGTTCATCTATCTCCCCCTAGTTCCAACTTTATCTTCAGTATCTTCCCAGTCTGATTCCTGATTTTATCTTTTTCTAATCCCTAGCAAGCTCTGTCCCAATATTTCAAGCCCTAAACTGATTCAAACACAAGCTGATCAACCTCTGTCTTTCTCAGTTGTATACCACTTGAGCGTAATTGACAAGCTATACAACAAACTTAAGACTGTGTTCAGATGTAACAAAAGGGCCACTCAGAAAAAGAGTGTGTGGCCCTCCTGTTCCCAACCCTTCTCTAATCCACCTTTTCTAGCACTGAATGTTCAGAAGAGGGAGAGGGGCAGACTGCAGTGTGAAGTCACCTGGAGCCGCCTCAGAAATGTTGTATTTTGCTACACCTGATCACAGCCTTAGAGCATGAATTTTCATTAAGTTCACACAATTGCACAGACATCAACCCTTTTCACAACAGCATGCAAGCAATATAGAAGAAATCCATAAAAGACAGTGAACATATGTACCTTGATAAAGTAGTTTGTTCCAGCAACTACCTGTGTTTTAAACTCAGTAGCCTCAAACACCTCAAACTGTCTGCCTTCTTTTTCTTCTACCTGTGGCTTTATCTAAAGCAAGAGAAAGAGGAGGGAAAACTTGCTTTTTAAACTACTGACAAAAAACAATTTGGAAGATCACGATTTGTACTTTGAAAAGTATAGTAAGTTTTATACAATAAACAAAGATTGGAAGCTGACTGTCTATATTAGCCACATGGATAAAACCAAAATAATAGTGCCCTTGCAGCAGTCTCTTGCTCTCTCACCTCCACGGCTTGACATAACCTAGAATGCAAGTACTGCAAGTTTCAAATTATGACTTACAAATGGGTTCTCACATATATATCCTCACATGACTGAGCCTAGAATTGTTACATGACATCAAAAAATAATGTTGGCAAAGTGGGGGAAGTTCACAGATCCCAAATCATGGTCTGGAAACCATGACCTATGAGGAACGGTTGAAGGACCTAGAACTGTTTAGCCTGCAGAAGAGAAGACTGAGAGGAGACACAAGTGTCTGAAGGGCTGTCACAGTGCAGAGGGATCATCCATATTCTCACTTACACAGGTGGAAGGACTAGAAACAATGGTATGAAACTTCAAGGGAGTCAATACAGATTAGATATTAGAAAAAAACTTCCTGACAGTAAGGGTGATCAGTCAGTGGAATAGGTTACCATGGGAGATGGTGTGTTCTCCTCTGCTGAAGGTCTTCAAGCAGAGGCTGAACCTAAATCTGCCTGGGATGGTTTAGAAAATCCTGCATTGAGCAGAGGATTGGACTTGATGAGCCTAGAAATCCCTTCCACCACTATAATTCTACGATTCTATGGAATATTGTATCTGTAAATTTGAATTAGGAGAACACATATAATGAGGAGTCCATTAATGCTCTCTGCAGTGCGACTTACAGTCAGAATGACAGCAGAGGTCTCTAGAAACCCTCCCACTACAGATAAAGCAAGAAGGGATCTTTCCTTGGAGGGGGTATATGAGCCCACAACTTTAGAACCTGGGATTATTTATTTATTTACATTTCTATCCCGCCCCATACCCGTAGGTCTCTGGGCGGGTAACAATAGATTAAAATAGATTAAAACAAGATACAAATTAAGAACAGATACAGATTAAAATGAAATACAAATAAAACAAGATGCACACTTTAAAACACCTTAAAATTCAACAAATTTAAAACCATGCACTCTGTAGTGCATTAAAATGATGTCATTATAACCGGGGAGGGAGAATAAATCCTTAACCAAAGGCCGAGGCAAACAGGTATGTCTTCACGGCCCTCCTAAATAAATACAAGGAGGGGGCATGGCGCACCTCGAGGGGGAGGCCATTCCACAGTCTCGGGACCACCACCAATAAAGCTCTCTCCCAGGTGCCCACCAACCTCACTACTGAAGGTGGCGGGACAACCAGGAGGGCCTCATTATTGGATCTTAAGGCACGGGCAGGTCGGTATGGGAGAAGGCGTTCCTTTAGATATTTGGGGCCCAAGTCATTTAGGGCCTTATAAGTTAACAACTTGAATTGGGCCCAGTAGTGAATTGGCAGCCAGTGCAATTCTTTTAAGACTGGCGTAATGTGTGTCCAGTTAGCTGTACCAGTCAGCACTCTGGCTGCTGCATTTTGCACTAACTGCAACTTCCAGACCGTCTTCAAGGGCAGCCCCATGTAGAGCGCATTACAATAGTCCAATCTAGAGGTTACCAGAGCATGGGTAACTGTGGCCAGGTCATCTCTATCCAAAAAAGGCTTCAGTTGGCGCACCAGCCGTAGGCACTCCTGGCCACAGCCTCCACCTGAGCTTCCAGTGTTAGTGTGGAGTCCAGGAGTACCCCCAAATTAGATGAAATAGCTGCATTCTTGAGTCAAATTCTGGGTTCTATTAAAATTTTATTTCATTTAATTTCAAATAAATGAACAGGTTAAGATGCAGAATACTTACACTGGAAGTCGGCAGACACCTTAAGTAGAAACAATTGGACCTCCAGGATTTGGTCCATGATAATTAACAACTTTATCTCGGCTCAATACGATAAAATGTCTACCGCAAAAGCCCCGGATGCCTACCAAATGCTGGTTTTTCAAATGGTTTTTCAAATGCGGGTTTTCCAAATGCTGGTCGCCTTTTTTAGATGTGGCCAAAATATACACCGACCTCCATGCTAACCAATCTTTTCCTGCCACCTTTCTAAACTCAAGGCTAAAGGTCTCATTCTCACATCTTGATTTTATGTAACCTTTCGTCCCCTTCATCATTAATGAAATATTTGCTGTTTTTTCTGGTAGCAGTTTAAATATGTTAATTGGTTGTTACCATTTACTGTAATGTGTCATTCACTCTGTTTTCAAAACATATATTAAATAAATGTTAAATAAAAAAGAAGCAGAACGCTGCCAAGACCAGAAAAATGCAAGTTGTACACAGTGCAACTGTTTTATATCCCAGAAACCACTTCTTTCTAACCAAAAGGCAGCTTCCTCTTGGACGGAAGCCATTAGATGAATCAGAGTCATGTGCCCACCTCTGGTCGATCTCTTTCTAAATGTTCCACAGCATTTAAGAAGTGCAGTTACTCAGCTACAAAAAAAGGAATGAGTGAAAGGCCAGGCAATTTCAGAATAGTTCCTTTTGGACTGATTGTAAAAAGTACCCCTTTCTGGCCAAATAAACAGTCGTCTGGAGGGTATCTCTTTGTTGTCTTTTTTCCTACTTTTTTTTTTAGAGGAGGGAATTCTAAAGAACCAAGAACAAAAAGTATTGTAGCATTTTTGAAGGCTGATCTTCCATGACAAAAACTTTGTCAGGTTAAAATGCGTTTTACCAAAAACCAAAAGGTTGTCCCAAAACCAAGAAACCTTAAGCCACAGCGTGTCTATTAGTTTTTAGAAGCCCATGAAAAACTGAGGGCTTTTTTGGAGTCACCTTTACTAGACTGGACTAAATAAATCAAAACCTATTGGTACTGAGGACACCTAGATCGGGCCAAGTTCATCTGCACAGGAATGACCTGTTCTGTTTAAGCCCCCATACTTACCCCTAAGCTCACATGGGGGGGGGGTCTCCAAAAGCTAGTATGAAGGTGGGGGGGCACTGTGGCAGCCCATCTTGTTGCACTGGTACAATGGATCTCACAGTATGCAGAACCACAGAGGTATGCGTTCTGCACACTTCCATGGTTTGGTGTATCTCCCCCCCCC
>MTQE01002560.1:7978383-8007606 GCA_014337955.1 Aspidoscelis marmoratus | reverse complement strand
TTGTTTTTTGAGCTATTTGTGGGGTTCTGCATTAGGGAATTTTGGTTGCCATGAGGAAGGATGGACCTTAGAAGCTAAAAGCTTAAGTAAAAAAACTATGCCTTAAGTCTTAACCTGGCACAAAAGCTATGCATGGCGCTTATGTACCTCAGAGGAGAGAAAATACCACAACCTGGGTCCCACCACAAAGAAGGCCCCAAGCCTGCAGTATGTGAGGAATACCAGAGGTCAGAGAGTCTGGACATGTGTCTCAGACATTTTCACATGCAGGATCTTTCAAACTAAATGTTTGGTTTCACAGACATAGAAGTGGTGTCCTCAGGAATAAGGGAAATGACCAGGATGATTGTGATACAATGTTTATTTATTGAACCTACTGGAAGCAAACTAAACTACAGTAACAAATCAGTAGTGGGAATTGGACACAAACGGCAAGAGTAACTTGAGTAGCAAGATACAAATTTACAGGCTTAGGGAGAAGGGTTTTCTGTGATAAAGCAAACCAGAGGGCCGAAGGGCTAATTAGAAACCATTGCTGAGGCCTTAAAACTGTAAGGCCTTAAAGCAAAGCTGCAAGCTTTTTAGCAGTCATAGAGGGAAGGCTTAGAAGGCTGATGTGCCTTTCCCAGGATAAACCAAGCCTCTATGACTCATTGGATCAAGTCTAACCACTGCCCTTGGGCCTTTCCGCATGTGGCTGGTTCGAGTCATCTTGCAGTGAGCTCCAAGATGAAGCATTAACATGTGAAGGTTATTTTAATTAAACATTAAAGAAGTAAACCTCAAACATTTAAGATACGTGTGGAAGAAGAAGAGTTGGCTTTTCTACCTCACTTTCTCACCCTTTAAGAGGGTTCAAAGCAGCTGACAAAGCTTTCTGTTCTTCTCCCCACAACAGACACCCTGTGAGGTAGGTGGGACTGTGATAGTGAGAGCTGTGACTCACTCAAGGTCACCCAATTGGCTTCATGGAGGAGGGCAGAATCGAACCCAGTATTCCCAGATAAGACTCTGGCTCCCTAACCACTAGACCAAACTGGGTCACAAGTCCATGACAAAACTCAAATAGCCTAGATCTTTAACCTTCCATACCCTGAGAACCCCCTACTGCAATCAATGTTTTTCAATGAATCCATGATGGCCATTCAAACAAACAAGCTATTGTCTCTAAAAGCAACATGAAGATCTGCATCCCACACACAAACATAATATAAAATGCTTGAGTGAAATGTGGAAGAAGGAAAAGATGGTTGACATTACTATTCCTTTATGCAGGTCTTCTTCTGGAGCGTTTTCTCTTTCATATTTCTCTTCTGTTTTGCTTTTCCACAGGATGACAAGACTCTATGCCTGCTGTCATTACTGCGTTTGCCAGTCATTAGAAGTAGCAATTTAAGTTGCTGGTTCTTGGAATATCCGACTGCCCATCCATCCAACTCCCCCACATGATACGTTCCCGCTCCTCCAGTCTGCGTGCTCTCTCCAACCTATCAGCTGAATTAAAGATATTCATGTTCAAATGCCTTTGAAAGTTGTGATGCCTTGGATCAGACAAGGCAGATCTATGGTCAAAGTCACAATTTTTATCACTACAGTCACTATCAATGTCTCGTGACTTTTTTGTTGGAGATCCACAATGACTTTGGCATGACATTCGAAATACTAAAGCAAGTAAAGTAAGGAGCAGTCCAACACAGATGCCAGTCACAAAAAAAAGAGCAGCACGTTCAAAGTTTTCTGAAAGATGAAGGAGAAATGTATTTAGAGAGTATGAAGGAATACATTGACAACTTCGCCAGTAAGAGAGTTTTGTAGTCACTTTTCATGAGTATAGGTGATATAGGAGAAACAATAAGTAGGGAAATAAAAGCTTTGGGATGTAAGATGAATAGAAGATGAGCTAGCTAAGGCAGTGGTGGTGAGAAATTAAATAGCTGGTACCATATAGAGTATGTGTTTTGAAAAAGATTCAATTGACCAAGAGAGCCCCAAAGCTATGTTTCTTACTTCTATGGATGTGCACCTGGGAGCCCTGCCTGAGGAGGAGGAGGAGAACCTTGCCATCTCTCCAAGGGTGGTGATCTAGTGGTGGCAGTCTAGACCCCTCTGCCCTCTGGATGACTCTTCTGCCAGGATAGGCCCTGATCATTTGGAGCTGGTTCTTTGCAGGACTGGGTCTCTCTTGTCTGGACTCCAGCTTGTCTCAGCTACACCGGAGACCATAAAGGACAGCTGCTTATGCCATCCCTCTTGGGGGTGGTCTAGTGGTGGCAACTTAGACCCCTCTGCCCTCTAGGTGATTCTCCAGCATGGCCGGGCACAGATACCTTGGAAGAGGAGATTCTTTGTGGAACTGGGGCCTTTGGTTAGCTGCTCTGGACACTACTTGGCCTTAGCTGCCTCAGTCTGTGTGTCTGGGTTATTTTGTATGATGTGTGATTTGTATAATGTATTTTTATTATAATGTTTTGATTATTATTTTGCAGTGTGTGTTTTCTGTTTGTTGTAAACCACCTTGGCCAAATTTTCTTTTGGAAAGGCTGTATATGAATAAAATGGAAATTAAAAAAAAAAATGAAAATGCACAAATGCAATTTTTAGGATTTGAATCGACCAAATATATTAACATGTGATTTGAATGCATTCGAATCTATTCATGTGAAATTTTTATGCATATTTGCACATATGAATGTCAACAACATCCGTATGTGCCTGTATGCATCCAGTTTTCAGCCCTTATGGATCTGTACAAATGCCTACGGATGAGGGAAAGATGCGTATGGGCAAGTATCTGCACACATACGAATGCCTGAATTATTCATACAAATGTTTCAAAAATTCACAATTTTTTCAAATGCTTATAGACATACAATTCAGATTTGAATATTCAAATTCAAGCTAATTTGAATGTTTTGAATATCTGTGCACATTCCTACTTACCTCTTGTTCAGGTGCTTCTATACCAAGCATCTGATTTAGAATTAATTCCCTTACTCTTTAATTAGATATTTGTATGACACTGTCATTCAAATATTGTAGCATTCTTTAATGAATTTTTTTAAATGGAAAAAATATAGAAATATATTGTAAATTATATGGCTGTTTATTTTTAAATAGCAATAACTTGAAAAAATCGTGTCATAAGGTCATATCTATGTCATGATGAGTGTATTCCAAATTTCTGATGGCCCCACCTACAGTATAACATCAGTTGTTGCAAAAAGCATAGCATATAAATACATAATTCAAAAGAATTATTGTCTACAGACAACCCGAGAATGGTGCAATGCATGACCATAGTGAACAACTGTAGCCCACAGATTTCTTCCGAGGTACAGACAAAACCCAGGTAGTCACAGTAAAAATTTTAGATCAGTGTGGACACATGAAAAAGTATCAGAAAATACAAAAAACAACTTATGAATATTTTTTCTTTGCTTAACTTCTCTGACTCTCTAGGCATAAGAAAGAAAATAAATGGAGGAGGTGATAAAATGATTAATTAATGTGAGGTCATAAAAATTTGAATAAACAGCAACAGTAATCTGTATACCTGTAACAAATGAACATGATGCTAGGATACTGGTGAGCAGTGCCATCTCTGTGCTGCCATTCACAAGTTTCATTCTCTTGATAGTACTTTATCTCATCTACTGAAAGAAGCAAAGGTTGGGTATTAATTTAATCAAAGGTCATTAACCTCCCTTTCTTCTAGTCTGTTTTTGAATACAAAGCATAGGGCTAAACATTTAAATGTCAAAATATTATGAATACCTTGACACAATGTTTGTGACTTCAAGTAACTATTCAAAAATATTGAAAGCAGCAACCGTACTCTCATTATTAAGATTGCTTCAGTTTTTTCTCACTGAAAAACTGCACAAATATCCTACAGAAATATAACACACACATCCCATTAAGATATGGCTTTTCACAAACTATAATGCTAATCACACAATGCTACACAAGGGGCCTTTCTGCACCATAGTTTGAATCCAGTGCGCTCCCAGATGAAACATCTGCATTGAAAGGATCCGCTTCCTACTCAGAAATGGACCCTTCAAGACAGGAGTGCTTTGGAAGGAAACTACAGAAGGAACACAATTTTGTGTGCCACACGTGCACTTACCATGTCCAGTCACACCCTGCTGTATCCTCCAGTGAGACCATCGTCACCTCTATAGTGCATGGAGGGGCATGTGACACAGTGCACAAGTGCACTGGTGTATCACGTGACATGGCAGCATCAATGCATGTGTATGGCATGGCATCTGGAGTACCAAGACCATGCGTCCACACTTTGAGGGGGGGGGGATGTCATGCACTAGCATTCGTGAGTGCTAGTCCATACTTTTGTCCTGCTCAACAGCGGACACTAACTTTCTTACTGCATCCATCTGGAGAGAACAAATATTTGCACAGATCAGACTTTTAAAGGAAAGAAAAAGGAAATTGTGTAAAACTGGAACTTTGCCAATCTGTTTCCTACTGCGGTCTTATGTACAATATGGGAGTTGTAATGTTAGAGCCCCATGCTTAGTACGCACATGGGCAAATTTGCACTTTGCTTTCTGTGGATGGGAAACAAAATGTGAACTTCCCCCAGCTCTAAGCCTGAGGAGTCATAACAGAACATCTCAATTATATTTATTACAATAATAGCGATCCAGTGACATCAATATACACACTCAATGGTGAATAAGAGAAATGATAAAATAATTTATCAATATGTCTTGAGAAAGTTTTAATAAATTTAAAATTTAAAAATATGAATTGAATGTGGGTTTTTGGTAGCATCCTGACACCAATGCCTCTAATCCACACTAAAGACTAGAAAAATTATATCCCCATAACACTATAGAATTTCTAAGTATTTCAATTAAAGGTGTTAACTTACAATTTATCTTACTTATTCCTAAGAATGTGGCTGTACCTGTCCTGCACACATTGAAAATGTGGCAGCATGAAAAGATAGCTTAGTTTTTACTTTACGAATTAAAACACTAATTAGCAAACTACTTATAGAAAGAATACATGAAAGCTCAGTAATAATACAGGTTTGCCTCCTTCACCTTTATTTACAGATACATAACTTTCACTGCCTCAAGCTGCTCTTTCTTCCTTCCTTCCTTTCTTTCTTTCTTTCTCTCTCTTTTTTATAATAATAATTTCTTCTGAAATAGCAACAGTAATAATCTTCCCCAAAGCTGCAGCGTAAGATTTTTTATTATAGTACACTATATACTACAATACTATAGTAACTTTAAAGCAAATGGGAATGTTCCATAATTTATTATCATCTAGAAATCACCTCTTCTCAGTTGCTTGTTTCATATTGCTGTTTTCTTGCCACTATATTTTTTCTGCTGTCTTGTGACAAACTCCAATAACAAGTGAGCTATTTTTTTAAAGATAAAACGTTAGCATTGTCAAACTGCTCAGCTAATTTTTTAAAAAAATGCACAAACAGTACAATGAAACTGCAACTATTTTTTAAAAAAATTGTGTTGATTTATTTTTTTACCTTTACAATTCCCGTTTCTGGAACATGTACAAGGCTGCAGCTTGAAGAGACTGCCTTTCGCACTTTTCGTTCTTCAAAACCTTCGGAAAGCATGAATTAATGGCGTCCTGATGGGAAGAAAGCAAAAAAAGAGAAGAATGTGAGTGAGTTCAGAGAGCAGGAAGATGAACTGACATGAAAAATTTTGTCAGGCTCCTATAATTCGAAAGTGTTCTTGACATGTTAGGAAGAACGTTTCCCTTCCTTCTCATTAAGCAGGCTATTTTTAAAGGGAAAACTGGGAAACAAACAGAAAAGGAACACATTAGCCAATCCTACTGGAAGGAAAAATGAGTTGAGGGAGGGAAGTGGGAGCTTCCAGAATTAATTGCTCTAGGGAAAAGAACAGTAACAGTAATGGTGACAGGATCTCTGTTCTGGTCTACCGCTTTCTTTATCTTCCCTGTGGGTCTACTCACATGAGGTAAGTAGGATGTGGTATGCTTAGTAACAGAAAGCTCTGCACATTGCAAGTCCAGGTCACTCACGTGGTAGGAAGAGCCTCTAGGTAATTCTGAGGTGCGTGCAATCAGAAAGACAGAGCATCACTTCCAGGTCAAAAGACATTTGAATAGATGGAGCAAAACTGCAATTTGGTCTGTTTGCAGGCTTCATGCATGACTGAAATACAAGCAAAATACAAAATTTAGCTGGCATTTTAACTTGCAACATGAAAAATATTTTCTTGGGTTTATAACCTATTTCCCCCCGCAAAGATAATGCCCAAAGTATGGTAAAAAAAATTGAAAATAGAGGTATATAACCAACTAAAGATAAAATAATGTGATTAATCCTGGATAGTAAAAACCTGTCCTGTAATTACCTGCCTGACAAAAGTATCAAGATTTAAAATCATTCTATATTAGCCACAGTTTGTGTATCGTTTCAACTAAGTTTCTGTGCTCGTATTACTCTAAATATTATTTTTAGTCTTACCAGTACTGTAAATGTGCCTTTCAACCATTTTCTCTTGGGTGAATAAGGAATGGTTTCCTATGGTGTTTTACATAAAATCTAGAATGTGTTTATGTTTCAATGAGTCAGCAAGGATCCAAGGTTGTTCTATAGTTTGTCCATTGTTTAACTCTCTATGCTAGTATTGATGGAAATGTTATTCTTAGTCTTACCTGTCTGTAAATGTCTCTTTCAGAAATTTTCTATTGGCTGGCCATTTTCTAGTTGGATGTTTCCTATGTAGAATTTTTTTCTAAATCTAGCATGCATTGATGTTCCAGTGAGAATCACAGCAAGAGTTCATGGTTGTTCTACAGTTTATGCATGGTTTCAGTTGAATCTCTGTGCTACTATTAATCAAATATATCATTCGTAGTCTTACCTGTTCTGTGTGTCCTTCAACCATTTTCTGTTGGGTGAATAAGGAAAGGGTTCCTATGGTGGTGTACTTAAAATCTAAAATGTATTCATGGTTCACTGAGAGTTACAGCAAGCATTCAATGTTGTTCTAAAATTTGTCCATTGTTTAAATTAAGTCTCTGTGCTAGTATTAACGTAAATATTATTCTCAATTTTCAATTTTACCTGGACTGTGAATATCTCTTTCAGCCATTTTCTATTTGATGAATATCTAGTGTGCGTTCATGTTCCAATGGGAGCGTTCATGTTTGTCCATTGTTTCGATTAAGCCTCTGTGCTAGTATTAATGTAAACATCATTCTTAGGCTTGCCTGTACCATAAATGACTCTTTAAGAAATTTTCTATTGGGAGGATTCCTACAGTGATTTTCTTAAGATCTAGCAAGCATTGATGTTTCAATGAGAGTTACAACAAGTGTTCATTGTTCTTCTACAGTTTGCGCATTGTTTCTGTTAGGTCTTGTGCTAATATTAATCTAAATATCATTCTGTAAATGTGTCTTTCAACCATTTTCCATTGACTTGTTTGCATGGAATCTTCCTGCCCTGAGATGATGTGACTATGCTGACTGGTGGTGCAACCAGCAAAACAAATTAAACTTTGTGAAGAAGCCAGAGGCAAACAGAATCTTGAAAGAACTACTGAGGAAGAGGAATGATGGTCAACTTGTGGAGTAAGACCTGGTGCCTAGGATCAAGTTCCATAGCACAAAATGGTCACATATCCCTCCAGTCCCGTTTCCCATGCTTTAGCCATACATGGGTGTTTTCCCACTAACACTAGAGTACCCATTAAGAACCCTTAATGCATCCTTAATGGGTACTTTAGTGCTAAGTGGAAAAACACCCCCCATGAGTGCAGATGGCATAAATCTTAGGATGTAGTTCATAACAGTGTCCATGACAGTTTAGTAGGCCCTTTTGTACTTGGCCTACCAGGACAGCCTGGGGATGCTCTCACACGAAGCATCAATATCACACAAAGCAATAATGGAGGCTAGCATTCACACTGCAAACACCAGCCCTATCCCAAAGTTATCCAGGACTTAACTAAGTGCAATGGGAATGTGAACACTGCCATCTATCAGTGATCACCTCACGGCAGCAGGAGCAGCCATACACACAAGGCTGTTGCTATGGAGACTAGGCCACACAGCAGGCAAATGTGCCACCTTGCCCCCATGCAGGCTTTGCACAGAAGTTTACTAGAAGTGCAAGTATCAGCTAAGGCAGATGGCTCTGCTTTGTGTGGACACTCCGTACAGGAGCATCCTTGGGCTTTCCCAATTTTGCGGAAAAGGTCCTAAGGTATATATTTTCATTTCCTCTACTAGGAGGGAGGAGCCCTGACAAATAAGTTGCAGATGAGTTCAGGCCTCCTTGTTAAAGTAATGAGGAGCAAGCCTGCCTAGAACTCATGAGGGAAAAGGATTGACAATTCATGGCAGATGATTCCAGTTGGCAGCAGAGGACACGCCTTTAATGTGTTGAAAAGCCATCAGCAAGACATTAAGCCTAAATGGCCCTATAACCAGTTTTCCCATCAAGGGAAGACTCTGAGTTTTTTCATGTGCTATCCTGAAAATTTTCTGTCATCAAATATGCACATACTATCAATAACAACAACAGGAGGCCCTGGTGAAGTTAAACTGAAAAAGTGGGGGGAATCCCAGCCAACTTTAAAGTTTATCAGAATTTTGTTCCTTCAGGCAGCATTCCAACTGCTGAGGTAATATTTGGAGCCCCTGAGCATTGTCTATAATACAATTCCTAGAGTTCGCCTCTATCCTATGTGCATTTTTTAAAGAAAATAAATCTCACATGCAGCCCAAATACAGGATATAAGGCACTTTATTTTGATCTGTTTTGCTTCCACACTCCACAAATGAGCATCTAGGGCAACTGTGTACATTTCTGCTGCCCGGGGTGGTTCCCCCTCGCTGGAAGACTTTTCAGAGCACCACTGTCCGACGAAGGCTTCTTCTCCAAGCATCTCCGGGCAGCTCAGCAGAACACTCGGAGGTTTTGTCTGCATTGCCACAGCAGGACCAGTGAGGAGAACCAGGATGCCCTTTATGTCCGTGACCACAGCCTTGGTAACCACCTGTGCATCAGAAGGAAAAAAGGCTTGGTGTACTCGTCAGGGTACCAACATTTCTATCAGTTTTTATCAGCAGGACAGTGAGACAGAACGTTCAGACTTGAGAGGCCAAAGAGAAACAGCAACTGTAATCAGACAAAGAAAAAAAAACCCAACACCTCTGAAGCGGCTTAGAGGTGGGATTGTTCACACACCATTCTGCCCCTCTCCCTTTTCCTGAACACTCTGTGCTAGAAAAGGTGGATTAGGGAAGGGTTGGGAACACAAGGGCCACACATTGCCTCTCTTGCTATGTCTGAACACAGCCTTGATGGTATGTGGTAGGAGCACTTGGATGTTAACAAACGTATGGGCAAGAATGTGTAATTAAGAGGTGTGAGATGTAAATATTGAAAAGGTACATTGTGTGGTAGAGAATAAGAGAGGAAAATAAGTGTATTCCTTACTAGATATAAATCATAGGCATACTTAGCAGTTTGAAAAAATATATTCTATATGTGCTTCTCATTTAGAACAAGTTCTGTTAGATTCAAAGATAGTAACATAAGAATATAAAAAATGTACAGCTGGTTAATCGAGCAGCCTTTTCCCTCAGTAACCAATCAGCAGCATACAGACATCCACAACAAAGCTAAGAGTGCAACAAACTCACTGGTTTTCAAAAGCATACTAGCTCTGTCTTCCACAAATGTGTTGAAAACTTATTTTGAAGTCAACCAAACTAATAGCCAACAACACATCTTGTAGGGATGGCACTGTTACGTGAAGAAATATTTCCTTCTGTCTGTCCTGATTCTATCCATGCTAGTATTTTGGGGGAAGGGGCAAAATGTTTGCCTCATACACCTTGTGGCCACACCTTCCCTTTAAACCTTCTTCTGTCTATCTTCAGGTGTGACTTTTAACACCTTTTCATTTACATCCATTTTACGTGTGGATTTCCCACCCTCTCTTGGCTTTCCTGAATGGAAAGTCCAAAATAAAATGGATAGAAATGAAAAGGTGTGAGCAATCAGATCTGAAGTTGCACTGAAGAAGGTTTAAAGGGAAGGTCGGACCACCTTTGTCCCCAGCTTTTACAATTGTATACACCTCAGTCACCCCCTTTCTAAGCTAAAAGTCTCAAAAGATGGCAACATCTCATCACATGGGAGCTTATTATGCAACGGTGAAGCTGGCTGCGCTTAGCAGAGAGGCTTATCAAAAGCCCCTTAATGAATCCATAGATTTGAAAGGTGATTGGGTGCAGTCAAGGGCAAGGTGTCAAGCACCATTTTGCCCTTCCTCAGCTGTCTTGGTAGTTCTGTTTTGCCAGTCCCTGTAGTTCATTGGGGAGTGGCTGTAGCTCAGTGGAAAAGCAAGCTGACTTAGAAGCAGAAGATTGCTGGTTTGATCCCCAGTCTCTCTCAAGAGATAGACAATGGCAAACAATTTCTGCCTCTCTGCCAAGAAAATTGCCTAGAGGTGTCCATGCAGTCAAATGGCAGACAGCCTAAACTAGACGCTTCCTGGTTGACATTGGACAGCTGAGAGAAAAGTGGAATCTGATAGGCTGAAAAGAACTGTAATACTGTCAAGCAAATCATTCCAATTAGGGGCTTGTTCACACTTGGCTTTATTCTGGAATATATCCTGGAAAGGGGGCCTGATGTCCACATGCTCATCCAAGCTACAGCAGACCCTGAGTGAGGCCTGCCAGAGTCAGCATTAGCATGTGGAGAGCAGACCCCTATCCTAAGACATATTCCAGAATACATTCAAGTGCAAGCAGGTCCTTGGTCACAGTCAAGTGTTTCAGTAATTCTGATAGCTCATTTACTGTTTCGGTTTTGATATCGCTGAATTTGCAAGGGGACAGAACAATGAAGCATTGGAAAGGATTACCAGGCATGACTCCTGCGCAGGCACACCGAGCAGATTTCTGCCCTCCACTAGAGCAGAATGAGCAGCAGTGGAAGAGGCCCTGGTGTTGTCTGAACTTCTTCTTCACGACCATGGTAAATGGTGACCCCTGAAAATAAGAAATCACCACAGATTCACATTCCCCTGCAGCCTGCCAAACTCAACTGCTGAAGATCAGGCCACAGCCCATCTACTCCAGCATCCAGTCCCACACAGTTGCCCACCAATTGCTTCTGGGCATCTCAAGCAGAATACAAAAGCAAAACTTCCACCTGCTCTCAAATTCCTGTAAACGGCCTTTGGAGACATCCTGCCTGTCTCTTCAATCGGGAGGAAGTACCTAGGCATTCATTCTATAGGAGCCTTTGATATACCTGCCCTCCATGAATGTATCTAATCCTTTCTTAAAGTTATCCAGGCTGACTGCTGGCACCACCTCTTCAGCTAGGTTTATTCGGTTCATTGCTGTATAAAAAAGTTATTTATAAATACTGGCATCTATTACAGAATGTTCCTTCATGTGCCCAGCAACCTGTGTTCGCAATTTGAAAGATATAGTGGTATCACTGATAAAGATTGCAAGAGACTGCTTGAGGTCAATACATTAGACTGGAGTATCTCACATGGATAACATAGGTATAGATATTGAAAGCAATTTCTGCAAATCATACAGACTCAACAGTTTATTAATTCTAGTGAAAAAAGCAACATGAATATTTTACTCCAGTTTTTTTTTTAACATGCAACACAAACAAGGTTATTTATGTTGCTCAATGCTCTTGCATTTTATGTTATACTGTATAGACACGACACCTAAATATTCTAAAGCTAGAATGACTGAGCATAAGGGCATATGACACCACAATGTTAAAGGTCTTTTGGTGAAATACAACCAGAATCACCAGGCAGAACAAACACTGATGAATTAAGAAGGTGTATAATTCAAAAAAATAATTCCAGAGGGACTCTACAAGAAAGCCTTGTCCTGGATATACTAAATAAGAACAATTAGAACATTAAATTGTGTACAGCCTAAGTATTATATTTACATGTGTGATTCCAGTCTGACTCAGCAACTATTTGCACACTTGGCCTTTTAGTGTAGCTTCATCAGAATTGACAACATGCAAGTTTTATAGCATAACTCCATTCAAGCAAGTACAGACTAAATTTGTTAGTGTACAAGAATTCTGACATGCACTTTTTTATACAGTTATTTACACAGGGCTATAAATTAGATACTTCACAGTATTTGTATGATCTCACCATTACTGCTCCACAAAAACGTTCTATCTGCAACTGATGAAGATTTCTCAAGGTTGAAACACACAGCACACTTGATCTGACTTCAGAGAGTCAGCTAAACCACCTCTGGAATACATTACCTGCACATGGCGACCTCTTACAAAGACACAGACCATGTGTTTTCCCAGGTCATCCGGGGTATAAGAAATGTGGTAGGTCCCATCCTGATTGTCTTTTACTCTGGCCTTGATGAAACTGTTAGGAAGACAACAAAAGCAAAATGATAATTGCTCCGTGAGCCATTTGCAGGTGAAGATGTTTACCATTTGAGAACATGACCCAGTAGGCAGATGACAGGGTTTGTATATTTTAAGAGATCACAAATCCTGATTTGCTTAATCAGACTGTGTTATATTTCACCAATTATCTTCTGTGGCTCTGGTCATGGTATTCTATTATATAATGAAGTATTTTTTCTCATGAACATAAAGCAAAATGAGAAAAACGGTGGAGTAGCAGCAGAAAAGCTTCCAAAGGGACAGAGTTCAGCACTCCACTCCTATCTGATCCCACTGAGATTTTAGAAGAATCCCAAACCTCCCAATAGACAGAAATCTGGCACATGCTGAATACAGCACCATTAATTTGACTTACACCAACTGAGACCAAAGGTCAATGCTCAACCAGAACTCAAGTTCTTTTAAAATGTAACTCATTAATAATGCCTTGATATTTTTTAGAACTGGCTAAAGTATAGAAGCCCCCACCAAGTCAAATATAATCTGATGAGGGTTAAATATGCCTTAGTTCTTTCTCTTCTTTTGTGTTTTCCCACAATTTATTGAAAATCTTGCTGAGTTTATAATACAGGAATTGCAACCATCCAGCTGCTGAAGCAACATGCAGTTAACCCAACACAAGGTTAGCGGCTGCTGGGTCCATTCAAACAAAACACTCATTGCCATGTGCCACTCTTTGCATGGGAAAGGCTCACAAACCACTGCCTTAGATTTCCCATAGGAAATAGCGACGGTGATAGCGACGGTGGGGAAATTTAACAGACCCACACGAACTATGCTTTGCACAACGGCTACCAACCAATCCTTCCTGTCTTTGTGGAAAACGGACACTCGGATGGGTTCACCTCCTCTATCCATCTGTTCACCCGATGCATCCTTGCAGATAAGCATAAAACCAACCGGCTCATTCTGATGAATTCTGCAGAGCTCTGAAAGTACAGAGAAGATCAATAGTTTTTGTTTCTTTGCCCTGCCAGCTGTTCCAGTTCCCTTTCAGATAGGCTGTGGCCACACTTAAGGTTTAATCCAGCTTCAGTCCACTTTCAGAGTGAGAGAATACATCAGCAAAATGACAAGCTGTTTTCTTTCAGCGTTAAATACTTCAGAACATTCATCTTGGGGATAGGTAATGTGGAAAGAAAATTACTGGTCTCTGTGCTGATGTGTTCTCTCGCTCTGAAGGTGGACTGAAGCTGGATTAAACCTTAAGTGTGACCACAGCCATAGAATGGGGGCAAAGACAATATTTAAGGCAATAATTGGTTAAAATGCCTTTGGCAGTTTAGCCCAGACAAGTGCTCATGCAATTATCCTGGAAGAAGGCACTGGAGAACAGCATGTCCATACAGAATAGTGCAATAACAGCACTTAATGAAAGTTCATACCTCTAGGATAGGTTACTTTCCATTACTCTCTGGAAGAACCACTGCAGTTGCACAAGTTACATTTCTAAAGGAAATTGCTGCAAATTATCTGCATTTTTGACTCAAAGCATGGGATAGCCTGTAAGATAGCCTGCACAGGAAGCTGCAAACTGGCTGATGAAGATGAAGAACCCTGGAATTGACCCTAAATATGTGATGTTGGGCTGCAGGTTTGTTATCTGCTGCAGGTATGCATAGGCACATGCAAAACAAAAACAAAAACCAACATTCTTCCATGCAAAGAAAAACAAAACACTGTGCCATTGTCTTTACTTAGAAGAGGGAGAATGCAGGAAAATATTAAAGCAATTAAAATGTGCTCTTTTTTAGATGTTTGGTGAATCAGAAGCACAGTCCTTCAGTGTGATTCAATGCCACTAAAGGGGGTCTTTTTCTTATCAGCATCTCCTTTTCGCTGTATCTCTTGAGCCAGTACGAAGTCAATCAAATGATGCTTTTCAGGAGTCATAGCTAATGAAAGTTGATTAACATGAATCCACAACCTAGATCGCTGTGGTTTTTTTTGCAACCCAAGGCTGCATCCAGACTTTGCTTACATATTCCACTATATTTGTATATTCCAGAATAAAGCATGGGTATTCCAAAATATTCATCCTCTAATCTGGAATCTCCAAATATAGCAGAATAAGTAACTGACATCTGGATGCAGCTCAAAATTACTACTGAACTTACCTTTCTGAGTGGCAGAGGGTCTCAGGTTTTCTGGCCAAATGGCGTTCTGCTTTACCTACAGACCCATCCTGAACAGAAACCTGTTATACTACTCAACTACCTAAGAGGTTTTTCATTCTCTTCCCACCAGAGACAGGCTGATGGAGGAGACCTTCTTACCTTCACCTTGCAGGACACATTTGGCTGGATCAGCTGCTTTATGGAGAATGGCCCCAAATATCTCATAGCCATGGTACAGGCCAGCCTTCTTTTGGGGAGCGAAATGAATCTTGGTGTCAGCCACAGGATGGATATTACAGTCTGTATTATTTAATTTATTCAGCCTGTTCACCACCACCCCTTTCGTAAGAAGTATCTCAAGACTGGAGCCACTAGTCAGCAAGTGCTCAGTAAATTCCACCCCTGTTTGCATATCCAGGAGAAGCTGAAGAAGCTGTGCTTTCTGCAAGTGGAGTAGATTCTCCCTTTGAACCTTCTGGTCTTCAAGGAACTTTAGCAGCCTGTCCCGATGTTCTTCAACGGCTTTCACATAGCCATCAGCAAACGCACGGATCTCTTGGGCCACCACCTCTACGTGACTGCATAGTGCATTGCCAACCTCTTCTATCTGGCCAAGGGCATCTTCCAAAGTCTTCATGTTCAACTGCGTAATCTTCAGCAGCTCCCGGAGGGCGTCACCATGTTTATGGATAACATTGCTGATGGAATTCTGGGGGTGCTGCCGATGCTTACCTAAGGCACATTCCCGGCACAATGACAAGTCACACTTCTCACAAAAGAGCTTCAGCTCTTCTGTAGGGTGAGAAAGGCATTGGATAGACTTTTCAACACAGCTGTAATCCTTCAAGTCCCGTAGCTCCACAATAACATGAGAGGCCGTCTTCTTCTGCCTCCTAGAAAGATGTATAGCATGGAAAAGTGAACCAGATCAGGATCAGGCTATGAGGGCAGATGGACTTCCACTCTTCCCTGCTGCAGAATCAGCACCTTCCTTCTGCCTCCTATTTCAAAACTCCTACCAGCACAAAGATACTAGATGATGGGGCAGCAGTATCAATTGTCACCCATTACCTTGCATATTCTGAGTTTTTTGTACTGTTCCCACAGAACTTTGCTTGGGTCACTCTAAAACGCTAGAGGGTGTGAGCCCAACAGAACTTTGGCAAGTATGCAACTACAGCAGGCAGTGGTGTTGGGCAGCCCTGATAAGTGGTAAGAATGAAAAATCGTCCCCATTTCGTACAGTGCAAAAGTTCTCAAATAGCAAATAGCCATACCTGTCTTGTTGCTTTTTCAGATTTCCTTGTAAAGGTTAAACACAACATATGAAACATGTGTGAAAAGAATCAGAGTTGTGATAGGGTAAAAATAGTCATCCTTAACTTACTACCAGAAGAGGTGCTGAAGGCAACCAGTCTGGGTATCTTTAAGAAAGGGTTAGATCAATCCATGGAGGACAGGTGTATCAAGGACTACTAGAATGGGTGCCTCCAGGTTGGAGAGACAAGCAGAACTCCTCTCAAGGCTACTGGAAGGGATTCAAGAGCAGGTGAAGGTTTTGTCTTTGTCTTCTGCTAGAAATGCCAAGAAGCAATTGGTAGGTCGCTGCGTGAGCGACCTACCAATTGCCTCTTGGCATTTCTAGCAGAAGACAAAGACTAGAGGGGATGTGACCCGATCCAGCATGGCTCCTTTTAGGTTCTTATATACTTATGTACTTTAAAGATATTTTTATAACCTCACTATAGGAACAATTTTCAGTCATTATTTGCACTGCAGTTTGTAAGTTCAACTATTCTGTTCAGCCATCCCTCACCTGTGGTGTACTATTTAATTAACTTTTATTAATGTACAGGTAGCAGAGGAAGATTTAAGAGATGGATGGCAGAAAGGAAAATATTATATAATCGTTAACTCATTCTTACTTCTCAGTAAAAAAAAAAAAAGTGTGAAAGGGTTGTTTATGTGCTTCCAAAGGATTACTGAATTTGGCAGGAACCCAGGCAAAAGTTGGCAATTTCCCAAGGATTTTACTGCAGCCTTTCCCAAGCTAGCATGGCCAAGGAGGTACAGTTTTTTTAAAAAAATGATTTTTATTCATACAAGAAACACAAATAAAAACAGTACAAAGGTACACACAAACAACAATGGGAATAACAACAGGCGTGAACAGGAAACTATAGAAGACATACCAAAGAAATAGCAAATGTTTATCCTAAGTTTGGAATCCCAAATATATTCAAACGGGAAAAAGATTTAGTTAGTTGTTGGTTCAAAAAGGAGGTACAGTTTAGTAACATTTAGAATGTAAGAGAATATAAGAGGAGCTCAGCTGGATCAAGCCGCAGACCATCTAGTCCAGCATCCTGTCTCACACCAGTTACTTCTGGGCATCTCAAGCAGAAGACAAAGGGAAACCCTGCCTTGATCTCAACTCCCTGCAAATGGCCTCCAGTCCTCCATGGAACCAGCTGGGAAACCCTGGGCTAGTCACAGCTCTCTTCTGAGCTCTCGCAGCCCCACCTACCTCACAGGGTGTCTGTTGTGGGGAGAAGAATAGGAAGTTTTGTCAGCCACTCTGAGTCTAGTGGTTAGGGAGCCGGACTCTTATCTGGGAATACTGGGTTTGATTCCGCCCTCCCCCATGAAGCCAGCTGGGTGACCTTGGGCTAGTCTAGCTTTCTTCTGAGCTATCACAGCCCCAACCACCTCACAGGGTATTCTGTTGTGAGAAGCTTTGTCAGCCACTTTGAGCCCCCTTAAATGGGTGAGAAAAGTGGGGTAGAAAAGCCAATTGTTCTTCAGAGGCGTCCTGCCTGCCTATTCAGCCTGGAGGCATTCTAAACAAGACCCTAGGATGGGGATGGTAAAACTGGGCAGTGATAGAGGGATTTCACTTTGTGGCTGCTGGGGCAGAACACTTACTTGTGAGCTTGGCAGCAAAATTGGCAAAGGTACGCCTTGCAGGCCTGGCACCGCTTCACTGCTTCCCCATCAACACAGAGGTCACATGGTAATAATCTGGGACCTTCTCGCTGCAAGGTCTCCAAAAACACTTCATTCATAGCCAGGTGGTCAGTATTCAAGTCATTTATCCCTCCAGGTGGCAAATCAACTTCAGCATCACAAACAGGACAAAGGATGCTAAGCTGAGGTTGCTGCTGTTTCCGATCACCTTTTGGGCCAGATCCACTAGAACTAGAGTCGGAGTCTTCTCCTGGTAAGCTCAGATTGGCAAAGGGCTCCAGCTGTTCCAGGCAGGCTGAGCAAAAAGTATGTAAACATGGTAATATTTTGGGATCAGAAAAAAGTTCACTGCAAAGTGGACATCGGCTTCTAGAATGTTCCTTTGCTTCAGAAAGTGTTTTGGATATACTGTTTTGTTCTTCTAACTCCTCAGTGTTAGACATCGTCTAGAAGACAAATAGTGACCTGTATTTTAAAATAGCGCAGAAGAGCGTCAGAAAACTCTTTAAAAGGAAAAAGCACATCATGTACCTCTTCAATATCCCTGAAAAGACAAACCCTCCAAAAGGCCCAGGAATTGGAATAAGGTACGCGTTGCCCAAACTCAGAAATAATCATATTCCCCAATAGTATTAATACTCTCATTGGACAATGTCACTTTCAGACTGGTCCTAGTTGCATGAAAATGGCCAAGCAACACTAATGTAAGCTAGGGTATTGCATGCAAAGTAAATGGCAAGCATTTTTCCCCTCTGGAAGATTTTTATTTATTGAAGGCAGGAGAGTTAACAATGGATAAAAGTTCCAAACTGCCAAGCAGAACTTTCACTGTTGGAGGTGATCTATCTTAAAGGTGATCTGACCTGGATGTGTGCAAGGAACATTTTAATATATTTAACAACTCACTCTTGGCCATTTAGCTGGATGAGATGAGTCACTGGATGAGATGAGGCACTGGCCTAACCATAAAATATTTTTTCATGAAGCTGAACACTTAATGGGTCCTTTGGTCAGCCAGAAACCAATAGATCTATCTATCTATCTATCTATCTATCTATCTATCTATCTATCTATCTATCTATCTATCTATCATCATTTATATGCCATGGATTTCTACACTGTTTCTAAGTTTTTCTGTTCCTTCTGCTTAAATGCTCCAAGCATCTATGAACTCCATAAACCAGTGGCTGAATAGAAACGTAACACTAATATACCTGGCAATAACAGATCATACTGAGGCCTCCTCAAGACATCACTTATTTATTCCACAATTTATCAATTTACTGGAATCGTGATACATTGTCTAGGCACTCTACATTTTGGCATTTGCCACAGCAGTGGAATCACATTACAGCTGTTAGATTTTCTTTCCACATGACCTAACCCTCTTATCATGCACTACAGGTGGCCCATAATATCACAAGAAGGGCCGTATTCCAGGTAGCAACAGCAAATGCTGAACTCTGAAAATGCCGAGTTGCAATTATGCAATTATGGATTAACAGAATATATTGCACTATGCTAGTTAATTTTACCAGAGTACTGATAACATGGTAAATTGGACCTATTTTCCAGGACCGTTTCAGAAGCAACATGATCATGTCTAGCGAATCTGGTACAATCTCTAAATGATTATGGGGTTTTGACCTTGTCTGAATGCAGCCTGAGTTCTGGTCAAGCTTGCTTCACTTTTTCTTCACACTTGGGCATATTCTGGAATATAACTCAGGATAGGTCTGTTGTAGTATGTTAATACAGACTCTGACACTTGGGGCCTGCTGTAACTAGCAAGTGGACAGCAGGGCCCTATTCTGGGATATATTCCAGAATGTAGCCAAGTGGGAATAGGCCCCTAATATCAGATGTAGGTTAATGAGAGAATTGCAGGGGGATCTGAAAACCCCTGGATAACCACCCACTACTGATTTACAGGATCTTAAACTAAGTCTGCAAGATTAACCCTATTCTCATGGCTGCCTCTCAGTTCCTAAATTTGTACCTGCCAAGAGAAAATGACACTTCATAAATGCAATATAGAGGCTGCAGCCACACACAGTAAAAAAAGGGGGGGGGCTTGAAAGTGGCTTAGAGGCGGTAGCATCCACACACTAGTGCTTCTGATTCACATTAAAGATGACAAAAAATGCATTTTCAAAGGCCTTTAATGTGCACTAGAAATAGATCCAAAACCCTTTCAGCCTGTGTGTGAAGTAGGGGGTCTCTAGCCTGGTGAAGCGTGAATTCGTCCTTGTCTATGGATTCCGAATAACTTCATGAGCTCACAGCTCCAAAGTTGCCAAATGTTTTGCCACAGGCTGCCTTGAAACCGTTATGACGCCGCGACCAGCTGAAATCAGAACTTGAAATGCTTGTCAACGTCAACTGGAGAGACAAGGGCACGAAAACTCACCCGGGCAGATCCCACATTCCGAGGAAACAAGCAATCCCCGCCGGCGCTCTTCCAGCCTTTCCCACCATAGGACGGCCCAGGGTCGCTCCCGAACTATACTATCGCTCCCCGCCCACACGACCACCGGACCAAACCACAGCGTTGCCCGGCGGCCCCGGTTCCTAGTGGTGGGCGTGGGGCGACCACCCAACGACAGACTCCCGAGACCCAAGGGGGACTCCCCCCCTCCCAACGCCTCCTCCCTTTCTGCGGGCAAGGCGTGTGCTGGCCGGAGGGGCGCCCCTTGCACGGGCGGTGTGCAGCACCCGAACCCTTCCCGCCCTCTCTCTTCCCCGTTCCCTGCGGCCCCCTCGTCGGGAAGCCCTAATCCGCGCGCCTTTACGCACTGCGCCGAAGGCCCCAATGACCCCAAGTGGACGGAGGGCTTGACGCCCGTCCAGGCGCGACGCCACAACGCGGCGGAGGAGCCAGAGAGAGAGAGAAGGGGGGGGGGAGATGTCAGGTTTCAGGGGATGCGGAAGAGGCGGCCGGCGCGAGCGGGTCAGCAGGAAGCCCCTGACTGTGTGTGGTCGGAGCGGGGCTGGAGGTGGAGAGGAGGTGGGCGCGGCTGGAACTGAACCCTCCCGCGTCGAAGGAGAGGCGCTGCGACGAGAAGGCCCTGGCCAGCCAAGTGTCTTGGGGTGTTTTTCCACTTAGCACTAGAGGACCCACTAGACTCTCAACCTTCCTAATGCCGTGACCCCTTAATGGAGTTCCTCATGTTGTGGAGACCCCCAACCACAGGGGCGGAGTAGCTGGGAGGTGGAAGGGAAGGGCGGAGGGAGACTCGTCGCAACCCCCCTGAAAGGGTAATTCGACCCCCAAAGGGGTCCCGACCCCTAGGTTGAGAACCACTGCTAGAGGACCTTTAATGGGTACTTGGGAGTTTTTCCACTAGCACTAGAGTACCCATTAAGGACGTTTAATGGGTCCTTGATGGGTACTCTAGTGCTAACTGGAAAAACACCATTGTACTTAATAGGCAAAAAGTACCTTTGTGAGCCAGTTTGGTCTAGTGAGCCAGACTCTGATCTGGGAATACCCGGTTTGAGTCTGCACTCCCCCACGAAGCCAACTGGGTGACCTTGGGCTAGTCTCAGCTCTGAGTTTTCACAGCCCACCGCCACCTCGCTGTGTGTCCGTTATGGGGAGAATAGAAACGCTTTGAGTCCCCTTAAATGGGTGAGAAAAGCGAGGTAAAGCCAACTCTTCTTTTTTACCACATCTTTAACCTGCCCAGCTTCCCCCAATGTGCATCATGTTCCCATGGGTGGTTGCACATGGTTGCATACGCGTGTTGATCATTCTAGCCGAGCAACGGCTTCAGAAATAAGACTGCTGCTACTGGTCTCTCGCTCTTCATCCGCCTCCCCTTTTATTTTACTTTTCTGGGTCTCGGGATAATAGCCAACCCACATAAACAGCTGCTCACAGCATGCTGAGTTTACACTTAGTTGCATCAGGGCTGCCTCTAGTAGTAAACAGAGCTTTCCTCTACCTTGAAAGTACCATATTTTCCGGCGTATAAGACCACCCCCAACTTTCCAGTTAACTATATAGAGTTTGGGATATACTCGCCATATAAGGAGATGACACCCGGCGTATAAGACGTCCCCTGACTTTTGAGAATGTTTTCCTGGGTTAAAAAGTAGTCTTATAAGCCAGAAAATACAGTAAGAAAAGAGTCTGAAGAAAGGAGGGAAAGATCTAACTACACAGGAGAGATCAATCACATTCAAACCAATAGTTTAAAACTTGAAAATGAATTTGGAGGATTGTCTCTATTCAGAGAGAGGGATAAACTGTTTTTTCCTATTTAAACAAAAGTATGGCATTCTGTTTTAGTAATTCCAGGTTATAAAAATCCACACATTTTGGTTCTCTCTACTTTCAGTGGTTGGTAAGGCTGGAACTTGAAGGCTACTCCTGTGCTTTATGGAACAGAGAAAAGTATCCACTTGAAGTTCTGCCCACAACAAATCTGCCAAACAAAGCATCACCTGCTACTTTTGACTTCTTGAGAAAGTTTCCACTGTATTCCCAATTTATGGCTAGCCACCTCAGTAAGTAGGCCAGTAGGGAAAATACATCCCCCCAATGCTATATACTGTACTTGCCTGTTCAGTGGGACTCGAGTCTTGCTTGTTTGTGCCCTAGGAAAACACATCTCCCTGGCTCAGCCTTGAAGAAAGCACCTGACAACAAGAGTCCCCACAGACTTTGGGCTGAGCTCCCCCACCCAGGTTAGGAGAGGAGGCCCACGTCATCACACAGAGGTTGTTTATCCATTTGTCACACGCACAATATAAGTCCCCATCTCCCTAGAGGTTGCCAGGTGCTGTGGGAACAGGCTGGGATAGGGAATGGTTGCTTTGAAAATAATTTTCCCCCATCTCAAAAAGCAATCACTGTATTCCTATTTTCTGTCACTGATTCTGCTGCCATTGGGCAGAGAAGGGGCCCTCTAGAGGCATTTGGTTGGCAGCTGACTGTGGTGTCAGGTTTTTAGTTTCAATCAGCATGAAATGAGACCAGATTTGAGAAATTAGGGAGACTGTCAGCTCCTTCTCCCAACCCCACATATGGGTTCTTCCAAAAGCGGGAGAGCATTGTCAGAGCACAACTGTGCTTAGGTGCAATTTATTTATTTTTTTAAGGTGCAAGGCAGATAGAAAACCTTCCGGATGTAAAATAATGGAACATCCTGAGGCTGTTAAGAGCTGAAGCAAGCAAACCATCTGAAAACACCTCAGGTGATTGCACAGTTCACTGTCAATCTGAAATTAGATGTTGCGCCAGCAGAGCACAAGGGCACAAAAGCTCACTAGTTATTAGGAGATGCTGAGAAGTCCCTCCTTGGTGGCAGTAATGTAACTTGCTCCCACTGGCACAGAACTGAGGAGCTTGCAGATAGGAAGGCAGGCACTCTTATCCAAGGCCTGTTATTTCTTGCTCTATGGAAGATGGCATCTCTCCTGGTCTTTAGCTATCCTCTGCTGCTCATATTGCTTATTTATCTTATTGGTAAGTGACTACAAATTCCTTCTGCTACTTACGGAAATTAAGAGTTATCTTAAGAATATTACAAAGGTGCCTTTAATTCACAAGGATCTTAGCCCATGGATTAAAAAAAAAAACCTCAGGATAATGTAACAGGTTTGCCAAACTGCTGGGATTACATACATTTCTGTAGAGAAAGGCTTCTCAGTCTTTGTTGATTGGCAATCTACCTACCTTTCCCTGTTGCTTTGTGAAAATAATTTTGCATATTACAAAATAAGTGAGTTGTCATGCCTTTGCACATCTAAATTACTCCACAACCCACTTGTGATACATATAATGTGCATTCTGTTTTAATGTGCATTCTGTTTTAATCTGTTGTTTTAAAGTTGTAACCCGCCCAGAGACCTTCGGGTATGGGGCGGGATATAAATGTAAATAAATAAATAAATAATATATTGAGAAACCCTGCTACAGAGTAAGAGTAGTGAAGCGTGATACATTAATAATGTTTTAAGATGAACAGTTCAGCAGCAAAAGGCTGGATGGAATTTACAGAAATCAACTGAAGCTCAGAGGCTTGAACTGTGTGAATATATTGTTTTTAAAAAAATTCCAGCAGAGTTTTGGTTTGCATATTGCTGAAACAGATCATCTGAATTTAACAGCCTCAGCTTCATCAGATAGGAAAACATTAATTTCAGTCTCAACTTTTAAGCAGGGGAGTGAAGTAAAAGACAGATAGCCTTGAACCATTTCCCACTAAATAGATCTGTATTAGAAAGGGTAGAATTTGGCAATATTTATTATTTGTATTTCTATCCTGTCCTATACCCAAAGGTGTCAGGGCAGGTAGCAACCTTTAAAACAACAATTATAAACCAATATATATTAAAAACAATAATATATATAAAAACATTTGAAAGAATTCCTATAGCAAGAATTCCTGTGATATTTTTAGAATATTCAATGTACAGTTTCTTGTTAAATTCTTATACTAGCCCTCTAAAGTCAATAATCATCTAGAAACTTGTGGTTTTCCTTGAGGCAGCAGTTCAAATGTGTTCCATTTCACAGATGCAGAAGCAATGCCTGAATTCAGGGTGCGTCCATTTGACAATATTTCTCTGCCCTGCCATTTCTCATTTGTGGAGGGTACAGATGGTTTAACATTCACATGGGAGAGAGAAGATATCAAGGAAGAACACGAAGTGGAAGATAAGGAATTTTACAAATTTTTTGTTGGACTCCAAGATTTTTACCAATTTTACCCAAAGTTGATATACAGTTTTAGTGAGAATAAAGAACAAACGGAAGAGCGGAATTCACTGTATGAAGGAAGAGTTTGGGTAGATGAGGAAGAGATACCTGAGGGCACTTTGACGCTCATCTTGGAACAAGTTCAGTTTTCTGACGAGGCCTTCTACATATGTAAGGCCTATAATTCCAAAGGCAGGGGGCAAAGAAAGATGAAGCTCATTGTGGAAGGTAAGAGCCTTTTTCATACACCATTAAAATTCCACAGTTCTAACAGGAGTAACTATTTTCATGGTTAAAAATATATAGCTTTTAGTCTGGACACATAGAAAGTAAAATGTCATTCTAATGCACACATTTTTCAAAGCTCCTGTTTTAGAAACCACAGAGCAATTACGACCAAGTTGTAATTAGTTAATCTTTAATGGTTTTGTTTTTCCTCTGTAACCATAAGATGCTGAAGAGCCGCAGGTGGAGTTTACCACTGTCAATGATACCGTTGTGGCCAGGTGCATCTCAACAGGCTGGTACCATATGCCAAAAGTAACCTGGCGCAACCGCAGGGAAGAAGATCTGTCCAGTTACGCTACAACAGAAGTCCTGGAAGAGAAACAAGATGGATCCCACAGAGTGGTGACCATCTTGAAATATCCTGTATTGCTTCATGAGATCTACACTTGTCACATTGAAGAAGATGATATTCTCAACAGACCTGTTAGATCCATCCACAAAGTTCCAAGTAAGTGATCTGTTACTACAGATTCCTTTGTAGTCTTATAGGAAGTGGCTGCTTTCAAATAATTGCATAGTAAAAAGGAAAAGGCTTCTTGTCCCATACACCCTCTAAAGGTAAATAAAGGGCTTTTGGCTTAACAGAAAAAGATGTATTGTCCAAGAACTGTGTGTTAGGAAAAGTACCCCCTTAATATGGCACTTCTAAAATAAGCATTTTGTCACTCCCCTTCCCACAAATAGCTGACTAATAAGTCTGGATGAATATTCTTGGGAAGAGAAGGTTACGATTTTATCCCCAAAGTAGTAAGACAGATATGGAAAGCAGCATGTGAGATTATAAATGTCAGGTTGCAGCTTCTCCATCTTTGGCACACTGCTTCCCTGCAACAGCATATGCCTCTGTCTTTAAGAGAGTCTGTGCATGGTAGCATTCCCTATAATAGCAGGTTATTTGGTGTTTATCATTATTTGCATTTTTATCCCACCATATATCCAAAAGTCTCAGGGCGGGTAACAACATTTAAAGTCAAATATACATATTAAAGCAATAACAGTGTATATTAAAACAGCAGCAGTGTCTGAAAGTGTATCCCCATTTAACCATGATCACAGCAGACCCAGAATTATCTTGGGCTTTGCTTGTACATCCGCCCTGTCCCATTTGGCCTAGGATTACACAGTAGTGCAAATGTGCACAATTCCTCCCTCCCCTATTCTCTTCGCACTGAAGCAAATGGGATGTACCTCTAGAGCCACTTCAAATGGGCGAGGCTCCAAATTCACCTCAAATCTCTGCTGCCACTAGATGTGCCTCTGAAGCTGCATGTGAGGGCCAGTCTTCAAATAAGCCAATATTCGATTAGAATGTGAAACTTCAAACCTTCACAACATGCATTTTTGCCCATCGCTACACAGTAGGAAAGGGAAGGCATTTCCCTCCACTGCAATTAAGTCTTCCCTGTCACGAGTTCTATCCCCTGGACACACTTCCTTCCAAAGGAGAGCACTGTACATCTCACAATTCAAGAGGCAATTTCCTGTCAAATTCTCACTGTACCAGGACTTCATAATCCAGTTCTCGAATGGAAAGGTAACAAAAACTGAGTGTGACCTTCTTCATTGTCCCAAAAAAGTTTGCTAACATTTTATTTTACATTTGAATGTAAAAATAAGTCTGGGAAGAACACTACCTCTTTATTTAATACAGAATAGCATCTCAGCTATAACAAATATATTTAGGAGTAAAGGATAGTAAAAGGTAGGGCACTATTATAAATACAACCTATGTTAGGCCTGTGAGCGATTCCTTTTAATATATAATTATTTTTGGCTAGTGATCCAAAGTTATAAGTTGGCTGAAGAGCACCACTCTTGATAATCTACTTGGATTATGAATAAGTCTGTAAATGTTTGTCTTTCAGGATATTGGGTTTATAGGGGATTCTGTAAGTAGCTGGCTAAATTTTGCATGTCCTTGAGATAGTAGTTACCAAGTTGCTTGATTATGTTGACAAGAAGGTGGGCTGTTCCAAAGTTGGCTTTCTTCTTTTTAACCCTCCGATGACCAATAGACATCTTGGTCAGGTCCGTTAGTGCAGGATCAAAACACTCATGGGCAATAATCCCTTCTGGGCACCCAAGGCAGACAAAGCTGTAGGAAAGTAAACTTCCATGTCCCACGAACCACACTGATAAGGATAGAGGTCAGGACAAACTAATGGACAGCTGGTAGCTTTTTCCTGAAGTTAGATTCAAATAAGACTCCGTGAACTTATTTTGGAGTAAATATTACATTGTTTGTGAGCTGCTTTGCAAGTTTACTACTATTCTGTTCTCTTTTTTTTCCAGAGAGGAAGTACCATAATATGTATAATAACTATTAGGAAGGCAACAGCTGTGCACAAGTTATCCACAAAATGAAGTGCTTACAACCTTCATCACATGAATTCAACAGCAGAAAGACGGAAAACAGACTAAAAGAGAAGGACAATAAACACTAGCGGTGAAATCAAAAAGCCGCTTTCATTCTTTTTGAAGTTAGAATTAAATAACCAAAGCAAGTGGCACAGGAGAACTACACCTGCATTCTGTACCACTGTCCTACAGGCCCTCAGCAATAAACTCCTTATAAAACCAAATCAACTGATGTCCATTTTATACACAATTGTAATAGATTTTTCATCAACTTAAGTCTTTGTCCAGCTTTCATGTAACTATTTTTGACTACGTGTTTTGTGTTTCTGAACTTACAGCCCTATTTGCTGCCCCAGTTAAGCAAAAGGTTTTACAATCTTTTGGCATTTAGAACTGGATCATACTAGCAAGACTGGAGCTGTTTCTGTTCCCTCTTCGATACACTTTAGATGTCCCTACTTGTCCAAAAAGCAACCCTGTGCACCTTGCCCAATCGTGCCTCAGCATACAGCTAAAGGCAACATGTCATAGTAAACCAAGGAGTTACTCTCCTCAACTGGAGGGCCACAAGAGCACCTCTGCCATCCACAGAACTTTTAAAATACATTGTGATTTTATAATTTTGTTATAATTATATTTTTATATACTCATTTGAAAGTGCTGCTGGTAGCTACCGAGTTCATTTATAATGCAATTCTGAATGTTGTAAGCTGCCCAATTTTAATACTTTTGTATGAGCCCAGCAATTTCTGTTTTAATAATTAAGACTGTTGAGAACACCCCCATAATACTAGTACTTAGTATGCAGAGCTGATGCACAGCACTTTCCTAATTAAAGACACAGATATTGATCACAACAGGAAGCGACTTGCACTTTTGCAAAACTTTAAGATGTATTCCACAAAAATCAAGACAGACCAGTTAACCGTACCCCAAAATGTATGTATTTCAATCTAAGAATCTGTAGTAGAATGTACTGTCTAAAATAAATAATTGATGCCACAGTAAAAAATCATCTTTATTTGAACCAGGTATTTGCTGATTGATCTGATGGTTTCACCGTTAATGCTAAGAATTAACAGCATACTACAATTAGCAGAATTTTCTATATCATGCAGTACTATTCAAACCTATGTCCGTGAATAATACAAGCTGACTGAAAACTCCATAGCACAATGCAGGGCTATGCATCCAAACAGTTCCATCCTGATCCAGTAACGTTAGAACACAACATGAACAGATACTGTATATACAAGAACACGCAAGACACAATACTTGTCTTTCAAGTGGCATCATGCCATGAATTACCAATATGAAATTGGTCTGGGATATAATGAATTCCCATCTGAGCCCCAACTCACATGCAAAACTACAAAGCTGCAGAGAGAGAAATCTTAAGCCTAAAAAGCACAACTGACACTTTTGAACAACTGGTAAAAAGGTCACAATTTTACAAGATTATAAGAACATTTTAAAAAGGTCTCATACTGGACATGGGCTATCCGATGTGTGCTGACAGGGCAAACCAGCCGCCTTCTCTTTGCCTTTCAGTCTGTAGAATGAAGAAAAATGGGTAAGATGAATTATTTTCCTTGATCCATCTTTTATTTTTCACTCATACAACCCATCGTCAGCACAGGAGAAATTATGCACTCCTTTATGAACAAGTCATAAATAAAGAAGTGAGAAAAACCTAAGAACTAGTTTTACTGACAGCCTCTGAACACATTACCAGTGCACCTTCACTGCCCTCTGGTGGCCAAATTAAATTCTTACTTAGGCAGATGTGTTTTTTCTTCACCTCCCTCCACTGAGCATGAGGAGGTGGGGTCAAGAGTCATTCTATGTCAATATGCATTTTTAGGTCTGCAAGGGCTTCCCCTGGCTCACACTAAACTTTCAAAGGACAAATAATGCTTTGGTTTAGCATTATTTTTCCTTTGGAAGGCTGGTGCCAGCTGAAGGAAGGCTTACCCCTGACCTGAAATATTAATAGCAGACTTCATTACAAGGATACCGTGACCTCTTGATATCAGATCACCTCAAACTTCAAGAAGTGCATGGAAATTGTTGTTTACTGTTTTCTCAGACAAACCAAGCTAGAAGTCTTGCTGTGTCATCCACCCATTCACAGACATGTAACACTTGGCGTGAAGTATGCTGCACCGCTGTCACATTTTCTCTAAGTCAAAAGTCTTTCTCCATTTGTTTTGAAATTTGCTTTAGCAAAGCTTTGTTTAAGGTTATGCCCTAAGGCAGTGGTTCTCAACCTTCCTAATGCCGCGACCCCTTAATAGAGT
>MTQE01002560.1:7916283-7978301 GCA_014337955.1 Aspidoscelis marmoratus | reverse complement strand
GAGACCCCCAACCACGGGGGCAGAGCAGCTGGGAGGTGGGAGGGAAGGACTCGTCGCGCCACCTCTGAAAGGGTAGTTCGACCCCCAAGGGGGTCCCGACCCCCAGGTTGAGAACCACTGCCCTAAGGCAAGCAAATGCTCCACCTCACTGAAGCAAAGTTTATAGTTGGGAGAAAGTATGAGAACTACAGTAACTGTGTATCTCCTTGAAAGGCCACTGATGGTGTATTGGGCATTCTGCTATACGGCACCTCAGTCCAGAAAAAAAGTTATTGACTCACCTAGATGGAAAGTTATCAAGCAAAATATAGGAGTATCCACTGTAACCCAGCAGTACCCTAGAAAGAGCTCCTTGTAGTTACATTTTTTTTGCTAATTAATGACCAGACTTGCATTTGACAGATACTGCAGACAATGGTAAAAAAAATCTGGTTCATTTTGAAGTCTTTTTTTTTTTACAAAAAAATATTTCTGATCCCAGAAATAGAGTTTATAGGGTATGACTGAGCAATACTGTGTCCTCCAAAATGGAAAAGTAGCAGTAAGGATCTATATATTTTAACTTGGGTTTAGAGAAAAAGGTGGAACTTTTCCACATGTAAACATTAACAATTACTTTGCTACCGTGGTACGTGCTGGGCAATTTCAAAGGGCCATGCTACCCTTGGAAGCAGTCCTGGGCTTAACCACAAACTGTGCCTGAATCAGTTTCCTGGAAAAAGAGTGAGTGCTTCCTTGTACACACTTGTCGCTTCTCTTCCACCATACTTTAACCATGAAAGGTCCAACAGAGCATGGAGCGAAATCATCAGATGCAACTGAGAGATAACGCGGGAGCATTATCCCCCAGGAAAATGCCTGGAACCAGACAATTCTATTTCCACCTTCACCGACTTGGATTTCACAAGGAGGAATATAAATGTAACATTAAAAAAATAAAGCATAAGAAAAGATCTTGTATCTTTTGTGGCTAACGTTTGTTAGCTTTAGCAGTGTAGCCTCTTCTTGCCTTCACATCAGAGGGATGAGTTAAAGCTATTCTTACATTCTCTTTTCCTCCATTGAGAAAAATCAGCAAAAGAGACTTTGCCCACTCTAAAAGCCTTCCATTATCCTACGGGGTCTCACGTCACTCACTAAACAGTGGTGTTTTAAAGTTCCCCATAATCACCGATATCCTTTACTCCAGTGAATTAATTTCCATCTAAACACGTTCAGTCCTCTCTGTGAACTGGTCTGTTTCAGCCATTCCTTGGAGGTTTAAAATATTTTACCTAAACCTCTCTACTTTACCCAGGATATTGCTTTTTTAAAAAGGAATTAGGGCTGCTCTTAATTTTATCCACAAAAGACATACCATTTTCCTATTATACATCAGCTGTATATTTCCCATTGAGGTGTTTGGTGGTGAAAACGTGTGGTTAGATAGAGCTATAGACCTGTGGGCATAAATAATGAATAGTGAGACATACTGAACAGTATAAAACAAGCATCTTATTTTCTATTTTTGTTGTATAGATTGTAAGCTATATGTACAGTTTCAGATTCTGTGATACGACATTTGAAATAACAAGGAAAATAGAAAGGACAGCATGCGCATTATGCCCAAGATTAATCCATTATGCTGGCTGCCAATTAACTACAGGGCCAGATTCAAGGTTGTAATTCTAACTCCAACCTTACAGATAGTCTTTCCTGTAGCAGCCAACACCAGAGTAGGATCTACTCTATGGAATGTTCCCTCTCGATGTTCATGAAGTCCCTACAATAATAACTTCTGAAGTACCTACTAAAGACCTCTCCTTTCACCTAGGCATTCTCTGTGTGAATGGATTTTTGTTTTTGTGAGCCAGTTTGGTCTAGTGGTTAGGGAGCTGGACTCATTCCACACTCCTCCACAGAGCCACATGGGTGACCTTGAGTTAGTCACAGCTCTCTTCTGAGCTCTCTCAGCCCCACCTACCTCACAGGGTGTCTGTTGTGGGGAGAAGAATAGAAAGCTTCATCAGCTGCCTTGAGACCCCTTAAATGGGTGAGAAAAGTGGGGAAGAAAAGCCAACTCCTCCTCCTTTTCTTAACCCACTATGCTTTAAATATTATCTACTAACAATTTGGTACTGTTTATAAATGGTTTCAAGTTGTTTTTATACAATGAAAGCTGTCTTGGAATTTTTTAAAAAATGAACAAGTCATAACCCCATTGACACTAGCCCTTGACTCTCAAAAGGGTCAGAAAAATCTCTGCACTTCTTATTTTAAAAACTGTCTCTTCCAAATTTGTTTCAAGAACACTTCTAGGAGGACTATGAGTTGGCTATAAGTGAAAAAAGAGGGGATGGCATTTATGGATGTCATTCAGACACTGTCGTATTTCCCCCCTAAAATGCATTCTTGGTTTTTAAAAAAGAACCTGTCTTATTCCCTTGGTTTTGGGCACTTAATCCCATCCTTTTAACCTTTTAACACATAGATGTCATAGATGTATATTAATCACCTCATAATCTCATTTTGTGCTTTGTCATAGCTTACTGAGGATTATTTACTTACTATGTTTTATTACTTAGATATTTATGTGTTTATATGTGAAATAAATAAAGCCTGGTTGTCATTCCATATAAGGATAAGCACAATGGAGTAAGATAGCTAAATAATGCACAGATGCCTAGGAAATAAATGAAAACATGTTGTGATTCATAATCCAAGTTTAATCTGTCACAATGCCTCTACTACTGACCTTAAATGGGTGAAAGAAAGCTTCATCTCCCAGAGTAAACTTGTCTCCTATATTCTTCAGTCGGTAAATGGACTCTTGGACTCTTTCCTGAAAGAGATGGTCACTCCCAAGATTGTCAAAGACCTTGAGAGGGATCATCATGTCCCATTCATCTAAAGGGCATTCGCATGCAAATTTGGAATGTTATAGTCTACATAAAAGGACTTCCTAGGTCAAGTTTGTGAGCCTTTAATACAAGTTAAAGGGCCATCATCCTAGGCTGAACACTCCTCATTGTGGCCACAGAAAAAGAGGAATTTGTCCTTTTTTGTCTGTTTGCCTTACAGTGACTCCATTTATTTTGCATTTAAATTAAATACTTGAATATTGTACTTGCAATTTTGAATTGTTCTGGTTTGCACTTTGTTTGCTACCTTGAGTGTCCTTGAGATGAAAAGATGGGGTACAAATAATAAACTCTGACAAGCATTTGTTCTGTCTCAGTAGGGACAATATCTCCATTTAAGTTTCTGTAAATTTGTAATGAAATTAAGTAGTGCTCATTACAAAGAATAAAGAGAGAAATCATATGCCTTTGCTTATTAAGCCATTTCAAGCTGAGGAAACCTATCTACCATCTTGCCTAGGGATGTGCACAAATGTATTTTTGACATTCAAATCCGAGTAGATTCAAATGTCTTAAAATCCAATTCAAATTCTAACATTCGAATGCCAGATTCGTATTTAAAGATACGAATGTTGACAACATTCGTATCTGTTATAAGTATCTGTGCACATGTCAGAAAAAAACCATTTACATCCTGCATTATCCTATAAACATCCTGTTTTAATCCCGTATTTTAAGCACAAGATGCGGATAATTTTAGGGCAGATTTGTATATGACAGATACAAATCTACACATTTGAATCATTCGAAAATCTGTATTGGATTTTCAAAAATCTGCTTCGAGTTCAAATGTCAAAATTCATCAGATTCGAATTGAATATTTGAGTTTGACTATTCATGCACATCCCTAATCTTGTCACAGCTCTTCCTTCAACAGTTCTGCAGACTCCCTTTTCACTATCTTGTTCCAAAAACTCATCCATCCTATCTGCACAGACAGAATGATTAAATTTTGGGCCTTTACCTTGTTCCATTGGTTCCAGTGGCAGGGGAAGGAGTGTTTTCTTTAGAACTATCCAGAATTTCTGCTACCGGAACAGATACTTCAATCCTCCTCCTTCCATTTTCTAGAAAAGACAGGAAAACCAAAATGATTCCAAGATTACTAGAAAGTATAAGGTGTTCCTGTATATTCTGGCGTATAAGACTACTTTTTAACCCAGGAAAATCTTCTCAAAAGTCAGGGGTCGTCTTATATACCGGGTGTCATCTTCTTATACAGAGAGTATATCCCAAACTCTATATTTTAACTGGAAAAGTTGGGGGTTGTCTTATACGCCCAGCCGTCTTATACGCCGGAATATACAGTATGAACTTTTATTAAACAGAGAAGCAACTAGACAATTTCCCACAAATTAGAAAAATACTGTTAAGCAATCTTTTATAAAGATACTGCAAACAACAAAACTGTAGCTTTTTTCAGTAGTACATACCAAGCTGATTGACAGCCGGAGATGGAATTGGTGACACAGGTGGAGAGACAGAGATGAAGGTTGGCAATTTTTGGTGGTTGGTCAACAGCAACAGCTTGTTGCGTGCTTCTTCACTCTGACGGTTTAGCTCAGCTATTCGTTCCTCCAAGCTCTTTGGTAATTCTTTCAGATTGTTTATAGCTGGACTGCATTCCTACATGAGCATTAAAAATGAGAGTAAAATAAATCTTTTATTTTAATTACAGAATTTGGATGGTTCCTTTTCTTCTCTATTATCCCAAAGAATACTTTATACCAGGATCAAATAAAAGTAAGACAGGGTATTTTTTTGTGTGTGTGTGAGAGAAGGTAATGCCGTAGATTTGATCTACTTGGATTTTTCAAAAAACCATTAAATACCACACAGCATATGAAAAAAACTACAGTATTTCCAAATTCTGTTTGCTTACTTGCCCTCTGCTGCTTGATGATTAAGTGCATGATCAACCAGCAGGGGGACAGAGAATCAGGATGCAGATGAAAAAACAATAAGAAAAATAATGGCAATGTTCGCTTGTCAGCAGAGCTGATTATTGACAGTTGTCTACAGAATTATATACTTAAGGGGAAACGCTGTCCCCCCACAATCCAACTTTAATCATTTTGTATCTGTGAGAAAAAGTACATAAACAAAGGATGCAGGAAGCCAGCGCTGGCATTATTACAAGGACAGAGAAGGCAGGTGTCCATAAGCTGAACGTGCTAACACAACTGAGAACTATATAAAGGGGCATTGGGGAAAAAAGGACTTTCTTTAAAAAGATAATTTAACAGAAGCTGCACAATCAGCTATCAAGGATCTTGCAATGAATCAGGAAATGGGTAAGATGGTCTGCAAAGACCCTCAGTTTTTAACCACAATTAGCAAGTACGTGCAGTCAACTTGAAATCCTCTCTCCAAGTGCCCCGTGATTTTGCTCTGCTGGAGTGATGGAAAGGCTGGGCACAATCTATCCTCCCCTTGTGCCAAGTTGCCCCTGTCTCCTTGTCTCAGCCAGTTAAACTATCCAGACTATGCCAGCCACACCCAGGGGCAGTTCACTTAACTGGACATTCATAAAGGTCATGAGATAGTGGCTTGACACAATACAAGGGCCTTTTTTCTCCCTAGCATTTCCTACACCTAGGGAGCAGAATCACCAGGTGAACACCTGATCCAAACTTAAGAGCACATCTGACCAGAAGTATAATGTTCTTAATAGTCTCTCTGATAGAATTTGGAAGCAAATTACTTTCTAGGTTCAAGGCACAGTTACAAATTCAAAGTCCACCATTTCATTTCTAGCATGGAGCCATATTTCCACTCTATATCCATGCCCATCACATACAGGATGTACCATCCAACTAACACCTTGCTACTAAGTAGAGAATTTTTTCCATTCCATAAGCAGTGAACTGGTCTGCAATTTAAATCCTTTAATATTGTACTTCTATTGCAAGGCAATGCATGTGTATATGCACACGAATAATCATTCATGCTTGTTTTCTGTCAGTCACAACTAAACAGAAGACAAGCCCTAACTAAATATTGCTTTTTACATTCTTACCTGTCCTTCTGCTACTGATCCCTCCAATACTGTGCTTGGTTCCTGCATGCAACACTTTGTGCCTTGACAGCCTTGGCTGAACTTGCTTAGTTGAGCTTTAAGAAAGGAATTCTGGGCAGTTAGCTCTGCTATTTGTCCCTGTAGTCCATCACTCTGGGTACACTTCTTTAACACACCAGACGTGAGTTCCTCTGCAGAGCTGTTGGAATCTGGTCTTGGCATAGCAGACGATGTACTTGCTAGGGTACTTGAAGTTTGAGGCGTTACAGATGAACTACTTCTCTGGGTGAGCAAACTACTATCCTCCTGTTTCACCAGAAGCTTATGAGAGACACAGGATCTCTGTTCACCTGCTGATTCTCTCACAACAGGTTCTGTAGAAAGAGGAACAATACATCTCTATGGCTGTCTTGTATGCTACACCAAGGCTCAAAAAAAGGAGAATAAGAAGGGGGTGGATACTCGGGGGGCCAGTTCTCATTTATTCCACACTCAGCAATGGTGATATGAATACAAACTGTGGAATTAGCACTTTAAAGTCGGAATCACTTATTAGACCCTGGAAATTATCACCCACAAAGTGTAGTCATTCTAGAACATTCACATTTGAAAAGCCATCCTTCTCAAATATTGTCTATACTGTCTACATATGAGTGGAGAAAGATTGTTTTAATTTTCCATTTATTTATTGAAACTTTTCAACAGATTTGTGCCCAATCTCTGAAAATGTGCCTAGACACATGTATAATCTGGAGCAGTGAAGGGCCATTTCTAGAAAGACTTCCAATCTGGAGCAAGCTTGAGAAGTATAACAAACCCATTCTGGGAAAGAGAAGGAAGCCATCAACCACTTTGTCTATTTAAGGTAAAACCACAGCAGGAGGAGGAAAGGGAGGAAGAAGAAGAGCTGGCTTTTCTACCCTGCTTTTCTCACCGGTTTAAGGAGACTCAAAGTGGCAGACAAAGCTTTCTATTCTTCTCCCAAGAACAGAACACCTGTGAGGTAGGTGGGGCTGTGAGAGCTCAGAGCTGTGACTTGCCCAAGGTCATCCAGATGGCTTCATGGGGGTGTATGGAATCAAACCTGGTATTCCCAGATAAGAGTCCAGTTTCCTAACCAATAGACCAAACACGAAAACCCAGGAGTATACAACAGTAGATAAGAGAGGCAGAAAGCCTTCAAAACTGATACATTTAACTGGCAGCGCCTTTTTTCTTTGGATATTAGATAATTGTAACTAGTTTTCAGAAATTATAATGACCTTTGGGTTTTCTGTGAAGAATATCAATTACCCAAAACAAAGCCAAAATCAGTGGTCTATTAAAAACCGTAATAGACAAACACCTTTCAGTATCTTGATGCTATTTCATTCATTGTTTATTGTGATCTTCCCATGTGAAATTTGTTCTATAGAAAGCTAAGAGTTCTAGCAGCTGCTCTGATTTTTCTATCAAGGGACGATTTTGAGGGCAAAACCATCTGTCAGCTGCCATATGGCTGCCCAATCCGGCTGAATTCATCCTTTAAGCTTCACTGTGTCTCCATCCCTTCGAATCTACAGGCCTAGCTCCTTATAAGAAACGTCTGGCTCAAGATTTTTATTTTTAGGAACGTATGTGAGCAAGCAATTGACCTATTAAATCATAATTACTTTAGTGGATAGACAAAAACCTTAGCAAAAAAGTTCACCTATGCTGGCCTAGGTCCAGATTTTCTAATTCAACTGTAAAACTGTCTCTGCAACCAAACTTAACAAAGAACTGATTAGCAAAAGTAAAGGATTTTGTTCAACTTTGCACACAGGGCTCTCTTATATCTACACCCCTCAGACAGACTTTTAACTAAAATATCTGACTTAAATTCAGAATCACTTTGCCAAAGCTAGATTGAACACTCTTCCCAGTAGAATGGACAAGGGAAGATTTGTGGTGATTCTCGTACAGCCGAGATTATGTCCATGTAATAATGGAGAGACTTAAAGTGTAGAATGCATCTTGCTAAGTTGCAAACTTTCTGTAGGAACCCAGTAAAAGCAAAATCTGACAGATTTCTATTGCAAGATATTTCTGTCAGTACTACTTTGGCTACAACAACATTTAAATCACTAAAATTCCTCCTCAGTCTTAAAAATTTGTTAAATAAATAAAATAAAAGTTCTCACCCTTCACAAAATGGTCCCAAGTTCTTTGTAAACACTTATGTTTTAACTTTTTTCTATTGATAAAATAAAATTTCTATCAGAGAGCTGCAATTTATTTTTTGCTTTATCATATTCTTGTATCATCTTACCATCCTGAAAAGGCAGCATTGCCTGGCTGCTTTTCTGCTGTGGTGGAGATAACAAGACAGCAGGTTGAAATACGCAACTTGATACCGTTGAAGCTGAATAGGTTCTGTCAGGAGGATTTAGCAACGCTGGATTTTTACTGGGAAAATCTACTTGTGCAAGCTCTGGCTTATCCATCTTTGGCTCAACAGAGTCTGAGAGGGGTTTTCCTAAGAAGAATGAACCCAAAATGTCACATCAGAAACAAGAATGCAATCATTTAAAATCATGCTGCCAAAAAAGACTGCCTCACAAAAGATGTTCAGTAGCTGCCTATACATTTGGGCTATTTTTGGCAGCCAAGCATCTGCTTTTGTCCACATCTCTCTCTGGCCACAAGAAAGGACCCCATTTCCAGCATCATTCTGATCCCCTCATTCTAGCTCCTGGCTTCACAGGAGGTCTAGTTTCTTTTGTGAACATCACATTTTGCAATTTAGCTACTCAAGGCCACTTACATCGGGAAGGATAACTGTAATACAAAAAAATTAAAGACAAAGATAGCCACAGTAAAGATTTATTTATTTCCAGAGGGGCAGCCATGTTAGCCCTTTGCCACAAGTTCAAAGGATTTATAACCATTACCTTAGCAAAACCTTTGTAGGCCAAATGTGATGTGTTAGGCTACATCCAGAACCTATGCAAACACCAGGAGGAGAGCTAAGAAGAGGACCATTTTCCCTTCACAAAGATGGTTGCTTCATATCTGCACATGCAACACACATATTAGTGGAGGGTAATGTAATCCGTGCTCTGGAGAGTTCTCAATGCAGAGATGTTTGCGGAAACCGCATGCTTGTTTCCTAAGAGTATGCAACACTTCTTCACGTATATAAATTTACCTTCCAAGATAAGCAATAGGTTCAAATTATTTTTAAATGGAAAAGCGGCACAATGCTGGGTCCTCGTGTCTGCTTTTCCTTCCAAGCATGGCTAGACCCAACATCCATTTTAAATAACATGGTTATATAAGTTATAGTTTGACAATATGCACATCAGTATATTCATATTTTCCAAAGGCCATTTTTTAAAAAAAAAATCTCTCAAAACTTAACAATGACTTAATTACACTGCTGAAGTCCCCACATATAGAGAAAACTTCTACCTTGGGGTTCCTTTGGAGTTTTGAGCAAATGTTCCTCAGTTTCTTCAGGGCTTGTTGTTTGGTTAGAATCTGTAACAGGAAATTCTTTAAAAGTCTGAGTGAGAGAAATAAGTTGCTGATCTGCCATTGTGAGATACTGCTGAAACTCATCCTGGAAGGGAAATAAGACATACCACTATAATCACCATTCTAAATATATTTTAATATATACTGTTGTTTTAATATATCTAATTTTAAATGATGTTACCCGTCCTGAGACCCTCAGGTATAGAAATACAAATAATAAATAGTTTGGAACAAGCCAATAATCATTCCTATTTAAACTACCCTGAAAATCACATCATATAAATGAAGAAAATGCTTACAAATTTCTGGAAATACTGACCCCCTCTGGGTTAAAAACAGGTAGTTATTTTCCGGGGAAGGAAAAAGGAAAAAACATTTCGGGAAAAACTGAAGTACTGTATACGCAATCGAGTACTTAATTTTTCAGTGCTCTTCTGTGATACAAAGTTAGCTTGACATTTTATAAACCGGCAAAACATGGTTTCCTTGGAGGATATGACTGGCATCTAAAAAAAATTACTTTCAGGTTTGCTTTGAAAAAGACTTTTAGGATTCAATATTTGCAAAACTTCATGTTACAAAAGTCCTTCAAGAAAAGGAGAAAAAAGATACGGCAGACAGTGACAGTTCAGAAAATGAAATTCACTACCCAAGAAATGTGGTAAAGTATGTATTTGGGTGGTCATCAACTGTTCCTGAAAATGAGGTCCAGATAAGGTCCAGAAAACACAGTTACATTTATTTTACTGCAATGGTCATAGTTTCTACTGTTTTCAGTGTTCCCTTTTTGCCTTCTTGCTTCTCTAAGACTGGGGGAGGGGCGAAATGCTTGGCTTTTCATAGTAGAGATGAAAAAACAAACATTAAAAAACCCTCACCACATTAATTTAAAGTAAATTCAATTAAATGGTTTCTAATAATGGGTGGTATATACCACATTTTAAAATTCCATATGCCAAACATTTTTTTAAAGAAACCAAATTATGCATATTAGCAAAGAGACGTCAGACAGGGATTGCATATATTTCATTCACTTCCCTAAGCTTTTGCACAAGCAGGGTTTCTGTTGGAACTTCGAAAGATAACAGAGCTTGCACCTGGCAAATGCACAGCAGATAGCATATGAGCTTGGAGTTCATGTGCTCGAATAGAGACTTGGTTGCATTCCAAAAGGAAGGGTTTATTCCTTTAAGGTTGCAGAGTATATACTGGGTAAATGCATGAATATACAGGATCAATACATGAGTATACGAAAAGAATACAGGTAAACAACTTAACCACTAATATATGATTGTAGGTTCACTATGTCACCTTCTATCTACACCATTTCTTTCTTGCTATATCTTGGAGTAACCAAGGGTAAACGGTTATACATGTAGAATAGCATGATGTCATAGAACTGCAGATACCCTACATGGGCACATTAGACCTATCCTTGTCGAGACTGTTCTTCTGTGCTGTACAGAGTCCTGGTTCTCATAATATCATTCGTTTCTCACAGTCTATGTTAAAAGATTACAAAGCACCTGGTGTTTTGCAGGGTGAATGGCCTTTCTGGCCTGGTGATGTATGCTCCAACACAGTTCCAAGTTTCACTGGGAAAAGCTGGCTAGAGATAGGCATGAAAAAGGTTTTGGCTTTTCTTCTAAGCTCAGAGGTGGTTGGACATTTTCATCAGAACACTACCCAACAGAACAAAATTTGGAAAGTGTTGAATGGGAAAAAGGAGACAATGGGAAACCCTCTAGGCTTCCTCATGGGTAACACCTTGGATAATCAAAACGTGATGGGCAATAGGACATAATGGTTATTACCTACACACAAAAGAAAGGAGCGATCAGGTAATTTTCCATCAAGAAACACATCTTATAGAGAATTTAATATAAATTGACAATATAGGATAGAACTAGCTTAAGTTATAAACAACCTAATAGTGATTCTAGGCAGTACCTGCATGGAAAAGTTTTCCTTTCTCACCAACAGGACTTCAGCAGTTAGAGCATCTATAAGGGCACGATGTTCACCTAGCTCTCTTTCAAGGTGCTGCCTTTTCATCTTTTCTTGCTGGAGCCTTGTCTCAGTCTTTTGAGTGCAGAGGAAATAGAAGAGAGAAACACAGTCACTTTCTAGCAGTATCCACATGCACTTACAGGAAGATCAGCCTGGAGGCCAGGGATCTAACTTTCTCTCCTCTCTCTCCAGTTTCAAGGGCATGAAGGGCAAAGTGAAAGAACTCTTACAATGGTTTTATGTTCATCACAGTTTCTCATTGTATCAAATACATTATAAAACCATGTTGCCAGTGATAATGTTCAGCTTGCTTTGAACACATTTTCACCTAGACAACCCAATGGAAACAAGCTAAAAATTACAGAATGCTTCATCCCACCCTTGATGTTCAAGAAATGCACTCACTCTCTAGTCAACAAGATGTGAAAGGACACAGTCCTGGCTGTAATCTGGTTGCCACCCACTGGAGAGAGTGAAATAACATGAAGTTCATTGTGTTGGCAGTTATACAGTGCAAATAAATGCTGTATAGCTAGCTCAAAGAAGGAACATGAATTCGAGTTGAGTGTTTCACTTAGAATATTACACTAAAGTTGTAAAAACTAGGTGTCATGAGGCAGTTTTTCTGTTTTGGTTCAGCCCCAAACTGGCAGGTATCCAGCTTAGCTTGATTCTGACAACCACCCAAACCAGGGAGGTCTGGCTTGGTTACCAAACCATTCCCAAAGCATATACCTGCAGCTCAAAATTGCTGGTATGCCCTCTTTTGCAGCACTGTTGCTGCTGCTATTTCTACTGCCTCTCAAATGAGCAACAGTGTTCCCACCACCACTGCCTCCTCCATGACCACCTCTCAGCTGAATGGTGGTCGACAGGCCATCCACTTCTGCAGTGCTGTCTATTCCACTGCTGCCTAAGTTTCAACTGACAGTGGCTGAGCAGAAAGATGTAGGCAACAAAGCAATCCCTCACTCTGACAGCCATATTAAGCTGGTTGGTATGGTTAGCGCCCAACTTGACCAGAGTAATACAAAGTCAGAGCTGGATAAAATAAGAAACTATGGCTGCATGCACAACACTCTCCTACCTCCTTCAAACAACGCAGGATACGACACATAGTATTCACCAATGAGTGAGTAAAACCTGAGACCCCTTGATCTCTATGTGCCTCTTGAACATCAAGTCCCATCCACTTCTCAAATTCTTCCATTTCGTGCTCCATGTCTTGCACAGTTTGATTCAGGACCTCAAGGTTGGATTTACTTCTGCTTGGAACATCGAAGGAAGTTGCAGTAGTATTTGGGTTACCCTTCTGTGCACTTTGCTTTTTCTTCCCTGAAAAGAGAAGACAAGTGAACATTAATCTTCACTGCATATAAAAGCCATCGGTACTTATGCCACAGACTGCAGGAAGACATTTTTGGTCAGATGTTCAGCACATCCAATCTAAATAGATCTGCATTTGTTTAAATCATTAAAATTTTAATTAAATCAATCCTGCCTTAGGACACACATATGGAAGTTTGAGAACAAGCTTTAAAGGGCAGGGGCTGCCTATAAGTAGTATTCATTTATGTTGGCCTCTACCTCCAGTGATACAACTAAGGACCTCAAGGATATCAAATACTTAGCCAAAAAAACAGACTAGATATTTGTTGCTTATAATGGAGAGGGAACCACTTTTAAAACATACCTTTTACTGATGTTTGATTTTGCTTCCTTACATTGGCATTCAGTACATTTTGTACAACGTAGGTGACATCTGGGGTCTGCTCCTCATTTTGAAGCCTTGACTGGACCTTCCTGACTATATTAGTGGCATTAAGGGCTAAATGAGATCAAAGAATAAGAATGCTGTGTTTTCTCACTTATTCACACTGATATCCCACCCAACCCAAAGGTCTCAGGGTGGGTTACAAGAAATAAAAGGAAGAAAAGCAGGTTAAAAGCAAGACTGATTAAAACCATTCAGTTACAAGAATTGCAAATTAAATTCACAATGCCCACATGGAGAGAATAGATTAGTCAGTCAAAGGTGTGCTCCATAACCTGTGGGCTACCACAGAGAGGGCCCTTTCATGAAACCCCACACCTTTAACTTATTTTGTATAGTGGCACAGCCAAGAGGCCTCCCAGGCAGATTTTAAGGAATTCAAATATTTCACAAAGCTGAGAGCTTTTTAAGCTCCCTTTCTGACCATCCTCTCCCTAAAAACATATGGAACCTGTGATTCCTTAGCCATTCATGGGTCCTTTCTGCACTTGGTCCTATTCCAGGATATACCCCTGAACAGCAGAATTATCCCATAATTAGGTCCAGTACAGAAAGGGTCAATCTCCGACTGATTTTGTTGGTGGCTAAGATGAGCTGATATCTAGCAATTATAGACCACCCATTCATCTACTGTTAGCCCCACTACCTACTGTTTTATTTCTGGTACTTTACTGGAAAGGGGAGAGAAGTAAACCTGAATGTCCCAGTGGCTGAACATTGGTTGGAGTTGAAAGAAAATTAACTTCTTCTCGTGAAGTGGTAGGTAATGGTTGTTTAGCAGACTCTTGTTGGCAGCTGACCACTGAGGCTTCTTCAAATATCCTAGGCAAAGACCAGAGAAATACAGCAAACTCAGAAAGTTAGACATCTTGTTACTTCAGAATATTTAGCAAAGATCCCTGAGAGGCACACATTTATTTCAGCTCCAGAAAACAAATTAAATTTAAATTTCAAATTAACCCTGCCTTGTTAAGCAAAGTTCTGCTATGAAATGATGGAGATTTACCATGTGTGCTGCTATACTAGAATAGGTTAAGAAAATATTTTGTATTTATGCATTATATGCTAGATAATCAAGGCAAAATGAGATATATACTGACCTGTCATTATGTGTGTTGGATTTCAAAGCCAAGTACGCTTTCCTCTCACCACCTGTCTTACACACAGAAGACCCTTCTACTTCATTGAGAGCCTTCCAAAGAAAAGCAAAAAAGACACAACATCTGAAGTATTGCATGGGAGTAAATTTAGTAACTTTTTTGTAAAGATCTCCTTCACACACCCCAAAAACAACCTGGGTTGCAAGTACAACTGCTGTTGAGTACAGCTAAATGGAAATTGCTTTTCAGTGTCCTTAGAATGAGATTTCATATTAGTAGAAGGAAAGAATTCTTAGGTACCCTTAAGTGCCATAGTGTTAAAGCTTGTATCAGCATTGAACTGGAGATAGAAAATTTCTGGGGGTTTTTTTCCTGGTTTTGAGCTAGAAGTACTACAGCTTGCTTTGCCTCTTTGTGAGTTTCAAGGGCATGGGTACTAAAAAACTAAGACTCAACTTTAAAATCTTTAGAATTATTATTAACCTCTCCTGAACATTTTGAGCAAGGATGCAGTAAACATTTTATTTCTACTAGCTGGAGAATATATTGATGATCATGCACCTGAGTCCTAGTCCTCTGGATATGAACAGATCTACCTATCTTTAGAGTAAAAATCAACAAGCAGCAACCCACAAACAAGAATGACACTGAATCCACCTTAAATACAAATGTTGTATGATACTGCACTCTTTGTCCTCAGTACACGCAAACTGTAATTAACTTATTCTGTAGATAATTGTGAAGCATTTCTATCTTACATAGCTCTTAGAAAACCTCGAGATAATGATGTCTAGCATATACACATTATATAAATGTTTGAATATTTTACTTGAACAATTTATCGATCCAAAAGAAAACACTAAATAACTTGATTCTTTTCAATTTTTCAGACAAAAACAGGAAATACCTTTGCTTAGCTTTCTGAAGTTTTACACACTTCCTGTCTATACAGCTAATTCAAAAAGAACATTTGTAATCTGTTCACTACTGGAATTCTTCCTCTAAATATATAATATACTGAAATTAAACGTACATGAATGTATGGGCATTTATAATGCAACTCTTGAATTACAAGCTAAATGCACCCACCCCCTTTATAAGCATAAGGACTGTTGCACTAACAAAACACAGATCCACAATCACTTTTCTCTTGGAGCCATCCCCAGGAAAAAAACTAATATTGAATACAGTTTCAGTACGTGTGAGGCCTACATGAAAGTTACTGCAAGGAACCTTAAACTCAGAAGACTGAGGAATAATTTGTTTACTTAAAATAAGTTCCACTGACTTCAGCAGAACTTACTCCTAGGTAAGTGCATGTTTTGCTGCAGCTGTTAAGAATTACACAATGTACTTCTGAAAGGGTGGCATTCATCCATCGATCTGTGTAGTTTCATGGATCTGTAGCTCTGTTAAATAGTGTAGTTCTTAATACACTCCGGGCTAACCCCCCCCAATCAACTGTCATTTCACAGTGAGTCTTTGACAGATTGAACCAAATCAATATAACTTCACAAAGCACATCCACATCTTAGCTGCTATGACCAATGCATCTCTATTTCCTTTATAGATTAAAAAAACACTTGGAAAACATTACCTGTGCATCCATGACAGACTCACTTAGAATGGAGAGCTGCGTGGGAGGATCACTTTTTTGTACGATAGGGCTTTGGAAAGGTTCAGAATCAGGAGCTATGGTCACATTTGGGAAACCTATCATGTGGTAAAGAAAGACCAGAAGATTAGAGAACAGTGGCCAAGAAATGCAATAGCTTAAATCAGCTACATCACTAGAACTAACTCTAGGTGTTAAGCCCAGCTCAGTATATCTGAAAGATACCTTTGGGTGGGTGGAGTCAAAATATATGATCCTATAATCTAATAATAAATAAAAGGTGAACCTCAGAATTTAAGTCCACTTTGACAGTCATGACTACTGTGTGTCCATTTCGGATACCTCAAAATTCAACACTTCCACTGCATATTCATAAGGTATATTTAGGCCATACTTGTACAGTCTAGTGATTTTTCTTACTTTCTTCAATTTAAGCCTGAATTTTTTAATAAGAAGCTCATGATCTGAGCTGCAGTCACTTCCAGGTCTTGTTTTTACTGCCTGTATAGTGCTTCTCCACCTTTGGCTGCAAATTATATAATCAATCTGATTTCTGTATTGATCACCTAGTGATATCTATGTGGAACGTTTTTTGGGGGGCTGTTGGAAAAGAATATTTGCTATGACCAGTGAGTTATCTTAATAAAACTATTAGTCTCCAGAAAAAGTTGATGAAGTAGGGTGGAGACTAATAGTGGGGCTCTGAGAGCTCAGAAGAAAGATAGGACTAGCCCAAGGTCACCCAGCAGAATCAAACCCAATATTCCCAGATAAGAGTCTGGTTACCTAACCACTAGACCAAACTGGCAATGATCCATGAAGAAATACATTAAACATATTAAATACAATGCATTTAATTAATTGTATTAAATGTATTCATGTTTTCCTTTTTAAAATATTACCCAAACGCCTGCGCGGAGCATCTCCAAACAAGTCTTTCACCATTGCCATTGTCTGATCAGATCTCTCCAGGACATCCTGTAACCGGTATTGATCAGAGAGAATCTTTAAAGACAAGAAGAAAAGAATCACAACACAGACACAGACATAGCTGTCCCTAACAATTAAAGAAACATTTATGAACAGCAATGATAACTTCTCCTTTTTACTAGCAAAGAAGGAACAAATACATATGGAAATTCAAACACATGTCTGCATTCTGTACAAATCTTACGTGAAATCAGAATGGGAGCCTAAAATAATTGATGCCATCAATCATGGCTTTCTTTTTGCTTAAATTCAGCTTGTTAGATACAGCAGACACAGGGGAAGCAAAAACAACCCTGAGTTGAAGTCAGCTTCATGAAGCTGTATTTACATACCAATGCAGCATTTCTGGCAAAAATATGGAAGTAATTTACCACAGTTTTCTTCTAGGGAGACACAGGGAGCTGAATCTGGAACCTTCCGCAACCCAAGCAGATGGCCTGTTGCTGAGCTGGGACCATTCCAGGTACAAGAAAATTAAATAACAATTTCTTACCTCTCTCATCAAAGAGAGTTTCTTTTTCCTCAGAGATTCTGGAGTTCTTTGCTTCTTTATTTTGCTTTTTAATGCTTTCTCTTGCAATTCCAGATGTACCAGCATTTTATTCTTTGATTTGTGCATTTCATGTCGTCGCACCTGAACACAGAAAAGGTTTTGTTATTAAGCAACTTCAGGGAACAAAAGAAAACAACATAGTTTGTATGTAACTGTTGATAATTATGTTCATCAGAGAGTAATAGAACCCGAGGGCAACTAGTGAGCTATTTTAACAGCACTGGACAGCCTTCACTAGAGAAAAAAAAGAAACATTGTAAACCACATGATGAATTATCAACATGAAACATCTCAACTAAACCCAAGCTGAACATAGAATTATTGGTACTTACAAATGGCAAAGTCCAAGAACAATGAACGCACAAGAGTATGGTACTAGAGATGTGTGTGAACCTATTCTGCCAGGTTGCCAGCAAGCAAATTATCTCACAAGGTTAACCACATCTAGCCAATCTTTCAATTCTGAACAGTTCACAAAGCCTCTGCCTCCTCTCAGCCGCTCTATACTCCTCCTCTCCTCTCCTCTCCCCTCTCCTACCCTAACACCATATAGACAGCATTCAAATGCAATTAGTCACACTATGCATGTAAGTAGCACAGCCTGCTGGGAACAGTAATCCCAAAGGTGTTTGGAAGTGGGCAGGGCTGTGGAACTGTTAATGGGCCAAAGGTAGAGAGGGGGAGGCTTGTAGTTTGGGGATATTTAAGAACTAGGCTGAATTGGCTCCTCAAACCATGAACCTTTAAACCTGGTTTGATAACACACAAGTTCAGGGTGAGCCGTTCATCCTATCTTTAGATTGTATTCTAAAGGTTAAAAGTATTATAACACATTTCCACAACTGACTAATTTAAAATCAACCCTGTGTGCACGCACAAAACATGAAAATGGAAAGGATTAACCATCAATGAGATAGGAAACGGTAGCCAGAATGTGGTAGAGGCCTGTGGTGGTAACAGAAAGCTCTGCATATTATAGTCCGATTTGCATAAACTTTGAATAAACCCCATTAAGTTTAAGGCTATGAAATGTAAGACTCAGTAGAACAGTTATTTTGTAGTAAAAATGGAAAAGTTATCCAATAGTTATAGCTTTGGTAGGGTATTGCAATATTCTTAAATGACTCCTAGCAAGAGTGCACGAGCTACAAAAAAGCATGATTTCTTGAGTAGGAAGTGTTTCCAAACTAGGGCTGTGGAGAAAGAGGAGTCAGTTCTAAGAGGAGAAGCAATACTCAAGAACAGAAGCTCTTGGTTTCACAAAGACTTGAAGCTTAGCCCCTTCTTTCTTTCCCCTTAAGTCAATTTTCTTTTCAGATCAGCTCCAGCATGTGATCCTATCCTCCACACTCTACACTTTGAGTAAATTAATGTTTAGAACACATCCACTGCTTTCACAAATCCAATCCAAGCTACTCCAATACAGTCTATGAACAAAGGACAAATGTCAACTTACAATATCTTCAGGAGTTGCACGATGTATGGTAAGATCATGAACAGTATCCTACAACAAAACACATCCATCACAAGGACTGAAAATGAAAACAAGCACATCAAGAGAACAGCATAATCCCTACGGATTAGACAACCTGAATAAAGCCCATCACACTGTAGTAGAAGCAAGAATCCAATCTATGCAATGCAGAAAAGGTGACAATAAATCTTCAGTAATGAAGAAGTCTGCAGCAAACTGAAACGTACCTTAGTGAATCTTCATATTGCTATGAACTATATTGTATTAACTTTCACGCATACACTTTTAAACCTTAATTTCTGTGTGCTGATGTTAAGCTGCCTCTAAGTGGCAGGATTTATCTCCAATGTCCCCAAAGATGCAGCCTTAGCCTAAGACATGGCACTGTATTCTTAAAATAGCTAATAAGTACCATATAAGAAATGCAGTAAACATACACTTGGATTAGAGTGCAAGGCAATGACAAAAAAAAACTGACATCATGTGGAGATAACATTTTGGAAGATAAAAAAAATCTAAACAGAAATCCACTACCAAAGAGAGAAAACAAAATGTACACTTCAGTATTTTCTTGCACTTGACAAATCAGATTTTCTGCATGAAATATTAAGCAGCACCGTAGCACCTCTTAACCTAGAACAGTGATGGCCAACCTATGACACGCATGTCACAGGTGACACGCCAAGCCCTTTTGGGTGACACACAGGGTCACCCTGGCGCCTGGGCGAGTAGCGCTTGCTTGTTCTTGAAGTGTACAAAATACCAACTTTCAATTGAAGATTTAGCAAATGTAAAGAATTATTTGTTTTTGCTTTTAATAAAATACATATATCAAAAATATCTTTTTTTACTAGAGCTACAAATATCGCAAAATTATGGATATTTCTAGATGTGACACAGCACCCGAGTTAAGCTAGGTTTTCTTGCGAATTTTGACACACCAAGCTCAAAAGGTTCACCATCACTGACCTAGAAGGTAAGCTTTAACAAGCGCAAGCTGGAATCTTCAACCAAGGCTGCCTCCAGATATTGGGTTACTTAGGGTGTTTTTCCACTTAGCACTAGAGTACCCTTTGAGGACCCATTAAGAACCCTTAATGGGTCCTTTAGTGCTAAGCAGAAAAACACCCTTATTCTGCTACATTTCGACATTCCAAAATAAAGTATGGATGTTTGGAATATGTATGCTTTATTCGGGAATATTCAAATATAGCAGAATAAGCAATGGATGTTTGGAAGGAGATACAGAGAAAGCCATGCACAAGACGGCACCTATGTGACACCCATAAATGGGCCATCATCCATTATCTCCCCTTTTTCTGCTCAACATCTTCTCAGAACAGCTGTGAAGTTTATACTACAAGCTTAATAAAGATACAGGAATTCCTACTAGAGTTCTGTGCATATATTAGTCCTCATCTCACCTGTGATTCCTAACCTGTCCCAAAACTTTGGGCGCCCTCCTAGAGTGCGGTCACACTTAAGGTTTAATCCAGCTTCAGTCCACTTTCAGAGCGAGAGAATACATCGGGGAAAGTGACCAGCTGTTTTCTTTCAGTATTAAATAACTCAGAAAACTCACCTTTGGGATAGAAAATGACTGGCCGCTTTGCTGATGAGTCCTCTCGCTCTGAAAGTGGACTGAAGCTGGATTATACCTTAGGTGTGACCCCGGATAGGAAGATACTTACATCCCACTCCTTTTTGGGCAGACGCTTCTTCCTGCTAGCCTTGGGCAGCTTCCTCGCGGATCCTGCTCCGGCGCGATTTACCCTTAGCAGAGGCATTAGGGGCGCTCCAAGTTACTCTTCCAACAAGCCGAATTTTGGGAAGGGGGAGGGGGAAACAGAGCGAGGAGGAGGAGGAGACGCGTGGTCAGGTAGGCCAGGCAGCAAAGAGACCTCAAAACTGCCGCCGTCGCTCCCGTCGCCTAGGCAACGCCACTAGCTCGTTCGCTACTAGGCCTAAATTCACACGCAGGCCAAGGAAAGGAACGTTCAAATCAGCGAGGGGCGGAGCGTCGCTAGTCGGACATGTCACTTAAAGGGCCCGCAGCAGGAATTTGTAGTTCTCAGCCTCCAAAGTTGCTGGCTGGAGCTTTTAGCGAGCTGACCGACCAAAAGCAGCGCCTTTCTAGCACTACTTCTGGGTGCCTGGTGAAATCATAGGGTGTTTTTCCACTTAGCACTAGAATATCCATTAAGGACCCATTAAGAAGAAGAGTTGGCTTTTCTACTCCGCTTTTCTCACCCATTTAAGGGGACTGACAAAGCTTCTGTTCTTCTCCCCACAAGAGAGCACCCTGTGAGGCGGAGAGGGCTGTGAGAGCGGAGAAGAGCTGTGACTAGCCCAAGGTCACCCAGCTGGCTTCATGGGGGAGGGCGGAATCGAACTCGGTATTCCCAGATAGGAGTCCGGCTCCCTAACCACTAGACCAGTGATGGCCAACCTAAGACATGCGTGTCACAAGTGACACGCCAAGCCCTTTTTAGTGACACACATGGTCACCCTGGCACCTGGGCGTGTAGTGCTTGCTTGTTCTTGAAGTGTACGAAATACCAACTTTCAATTGAAGATTTAGCAAACGAAATTCAGCAGCAAAAGTCACTAATCTAGAGAATTATGTTTTTGCTTTTAATAAAATACATATATCAAAGATATAATTTTTTACTAGAGCTACAAATATCAAAATTATGGATATTTCTAGATGTGACACAGCACCCGAGTTAAGCTAGGTTTTCTTGCGAATTTTGACACACCAAGCTCAAAAGGTTCACTATCACTGCACTAGACCAAACTGGCTCACTTAATGGGTCCTTAATGGGTACTCTAGTGCTAGTGGAAAAAACCCATAGAATCATGGCGTTGGAAGGGAACTCCTGGGTCATCAAGTCCACCCCGCTGCTCAATGCAGGATTTCTTAAACCATCCAAGACAGATGTAGGTCCAGCTTCTGCTTGAAAACCTTCAGCAAAGGAGAACCCACTACCTCCAGAGGCAACCTTTTCCACTGACTGATCCTTCTTACCGTCAGGAAGTTTCTTCTAATATCTCATTTGTATTGACTCCCTTGATGTTTCATACCATTGTTTCTAGTCCTTCCATCTTATGCAACGGAGAATAGGGACAATCCCTCTGCACTGTGACAGCCCTTCAGATATTTGAAGACTGTGATTGTGTCTCCTCTCAGTTTTCCCTTCTGTAGGCTAGACGTTCCTAGATCCTTCAACCTTTCCTCATAGGACATGGTTTCCAGACCACTAACCATTTTGGTAACCCTCCAGTAGTTGCTTCAGGTTCCTCCAAAGCCTTCCAGTAACAGACAGCTAAACAGCAGTCTACATGCTTACAGCTCACTCCTGGTCATTATATCTGCACCCTCCAGATAACTGTTGTAACATCAAAGTGCTTGCTTGTCAGATGTTGCCACAGACATTACCATGGTGCTCCATCCTTTTCAGCACTTGAAGTGCAGATGGCCACCACCATTCAGCTGGTATCAGGTAAGTGAGAAAAGGCCTAATTTATCCATTTGGAATATCTGCTTAAATTAGGATTAGGTGAAATTGTGTAGCAGTGATTCACTACTACATTAATGGCTGCTCCAAGCTGATGCCTGATAATGAAGGTGGTGGTGCCTCTTGAGTAATTCCCTGGGTCGGAACTGTCAGGTCTAAATTGATGCAGCACTGAATGGTCTGGTGAACAGAGCTGTGTCAACAAAGGCCCACACAGATGACCTACTCAGATCTCAGTGATGCATGCCAGGTTGGGTGGTAGATAATTTGTTATGAATTGATCTGCCATTCAAAGGCACTACGTGGAGAACAGCAGGGAAGCTGGCATGCCATCTCAGAAGCTGAAGACTAGGAAAGTTGATAGTTCCCAAAGATGTGTAGTGTGGGAGAGGTCTCACATCCAGGGATGTTCCCAGGAGGCCAGGTGGGCTTAATGAAGGAGAACACCTTCATTCATCTGGTTTTCCCACTATAAATGTCCTTAAGGACAGTTAGTTTGGCCATAGTAGTCCATGCTCTGTCACCTCTCATTTGGACTACAGTAACTTGAAAATGAGATCTCTCTGTTCCATTGACTAGCTAAAGGTTAATGGGGAACACAACAAAAACAAAACAGCTCAGAAGCATCTCAGAGAAAATAGCATGTGGCTCTTGTGTTTCCACCCCATATCTAATCCATCTCTTCCAGCCTAGAATGTTTAAGAGAGGGTGAAGGGGCAGTTTGGCCTGTGACTAGTCCCACATGTGACTCAGTTCTAAACTGCTTCAAAGGAATATTTCTATTGCTTCTGAGCACATGGTTTATTACCCTAATGTTTGAATTTTGGGTTCCATTCCCCCCACCCCAGTCTACAGACTGTTTTTTCCTTAACTTAGAAACTCCAACTGTCCCTCATTTCTTTCTGCCTCTTTCCCTTTCCCCTCCATTCTATATAAAAATAGAGCCCATTTCTTCAGACCGAGAAGAGAGCAAGATAGCTATGAAAATCTGCCAGAATCCCAGGCAGAAACCAAGGACTCCTTTGGTGCAAAAGTCTGTCTTTATTCATAAGGCATCAGTAAAGCAACTTAACAACTGTAAAAGAAATTTTCTGTCAAAACTCTCTCCAGTTATATCCAAGCTCACAGTCCCATTTACATTAAAGCTCCTGGTGCCATCCTTATCTCTCAACATAACCGTAATATACAGCCATCTGGTGTCCTTAAGTGGTAGTGTACCATAAAACATCCCAACCTTATCCCAAACATTTCCATGTTCCTCTTTTCTGCTCATCTTCTGCACACACATTATAGCTATACCTCTAATATTTTACAATTATATGTAAAAACAAAACAATAAAATATGCCAGATAGCAACATAAAACAACACAACATGGCAGGGACTAACAAAAGCTGACGCCCCTTTAGAGGAGCCTTGCTTGGGAGGTACACCGCAACAGTTGTGGCTTCTGAGCTTGGCAGAATGACCATGATTAACTTCACCTTTAGCATCTGAAGCAATTACCTTAGCCTGCTTAATGGGAACACCAGGCCTGCAAATGTAATTGCCTGGATCTTGACAGCTACAGCCAAGTTAAATTATCACACACATTTTGAAAGAACTATGTGGACTGACTGTTTTGTTCCAAGATGTTAAGGATTAATTGTAATGCCATAAGCAGGTTAGGACCTATTTGCAAGAAATAATACTTTTCTCCACAGAAGGTCCCTGTGCCTTAAGATTTATGGAGGTTCTCTTCATTCTGCTGGTAAGCGGTTATGTGGTAACAAATGGTAAGAGTGCTCCCTGTGAGGACACCTTGCGCCTTAATCAACCTGTGAGCCAGTTTGGGCTAGAGGTTTGGGAGGAGGACCCTTATCTGGGAATACCGGGTTAGATTCCGGCATCCCCCATGAACCCAGCTGGGTGACCTTGGGCTAGTCACAGCTTTCTTCTGAGCTCTCACAGCCCCACCTACATCACAGGGTGTTCTGTTGTGGGGAGAGGAATATAAAAGCTTTGTCAGCCCTTTAAATGGGTGAGAAAAGAGGGGTAGAAAAGTCAACTCTTCTTAATGATTACAATTTTTGTGCCAAGTGAATCTTTTTTTAAAAAATTTTTTTGACATTCTTTTGTCTTTATTTCACTATAAACATATTTATAAACATATTTTAAATTGTTTTTATACATATTTATGATATACTTCAATATGCATCGTTTATGGCAGGGCTTTAAAAAAGCCTTTAAGAAAATGAAAGCCCTGAAGATTGGCCTTTTGATTTTGAAAGCATAAAAGCCGCCGAGTACAGGGCAGCTTCTCTTCAGGAATTGTCCTTCTCCTCGTCCAAACAAAATGCGCCGCGAAATCAGTTGGAGCGCAGTTTGACAGTACATCGAGAAGACGGTATTTGTCACGGGAGGCAGGACGGGGTTTACAAATGGACACGTGGCAGGAGCTGGGCTGGTGCAAAACGCCCAGCGCGGGTTTTGCCTCAAACGATGCAAGGAATTATATAGGCTTTTTAGAAGCAATAAAAATAAAAAGTTGGCGCTGTTTGCGGATCGATTTATTCCGCACGGGCGACAAGCGATCCGCGATCGATGCGAAGGGAAGGGGCTGCGCTGCCCTCTCGCCAGCTCCGTTTCCCGCAAGGTTTAAGCTCGAAGGCCCATTCCGGCTCCCCCCGCTTCTCCGGGACGCTCAATCCACGGGAGACGCGCGAGGCGCAATCGGGATTCTGGACGCGCAGCTGCCGTTGCCGCAGACGCGCGAGGCTCCGCGCCGAGGCCGACGTGTCCCTGGTCGAAGGCGCTTCCGCCGCGATCGGGTCACACCTCGATCCAGGTGATCCCCTCCGCCGCCGTCGCGGACGTCTTCGCGATGAGCCGCACGGAGGGCGAAGGCGCAGCGAGTCCTGGGCGTGGACAGCTGCTGCCGGCGGCGGCGGCGGCTTGAAGACGCGGCCAGGCCTTTTGCCGGGGCTGCCGCCGCGCCGTCCCGCGCACCCACCTGGCCACCATGAGCGGCCGCGCCGGAGTGCTGGCCGCTCTCCTCCTGGCCATCGCGGGCGGCGGCGGCGGCGTCGCGGAACACGAGCGGCGGCCTCCGAGGGCTGCCCGGGACGGCGTGCTGCCCACCGTCGACGGGCAGGCGGCCGCCTTCGACCGCGAGTACCGGGGCGCCGTGAGCCGAGGCACCGAGCGCCTCTACATGTTCAACTACACCGGCAAGCCGGGCCAGGTGAGGCGAGGCGAGGCGATGGATGGCCGGAACGGGCGCGCGTCTCGGACCCCGGCTAGACTCGCGGGCCGGGTCCTTGCACGGCCGGGGGGAAAGGGCAGCGGGCGCCGCCTGCATCTGCCCGGCCGGCGGGGGTGAGCGAGCGAGCGGGCGGGCGAGGGGCCTAGGGAGCCGCACTGGCCGCCCATGATGGGGAGAGGCGCCTCCGCAGTACAAGCGCCACCGGGCTTTGAATGCTGAGGGCGCAGAGGAGCCCCAAGGGCCGGAGCCGCCGGTGAGGGGCGCCCTGCTGGCCTCCATCGCTGGCCCCGAGGGGAGGGGAAACGGGCAGCAGCAGCAGCAGCACACCGGGGGCGAGAACTCCGGTGCCGTCGGCTGGAGCCCCCGGGGACCCTTTCGGATTGGCGACGGCTGATGCGCCCTTCTGCATCCCGGCACAGGAACCCTTCGTGGGACCCCAAATCCCCTGCCATCCAGCCTGCCAGGCAGCCTCCCCACCGCCCCTATAGCCGCTTCCCCCACTCCGGCAGCCTCCTCGGCCCTTCCTTTCTTCGCGTCCTGGCCGTTGGCTTCAATCAGCCCGCTAGACGGGTCGCCCCCTTGGCAGACCGGGAGCCCGCCTGCCCTGCAGACAGTCCACGTCAGATCTCCCTAGGTGGAGAAGGGAGATCAAAAGAGTCACCCCGGCGACCAAAAACTCAATGGAGAACAAACAGATCAACCCACCTCCACAACAGATTTTTCAGGGCTCTAGGAGGTAGACAGGGACCCACGCACAGAGCTGCCTGTTGGCAACCTCAGTAGCGGTGCTGTGTTTGGGAAGGTGGTGCAACAGAGCCACAGCGTAAGAGGACAGGGCACCATGTGGAGCCATTGCCCAGTTAAGAACAGCCTTGTGGGTGGAAGACATTGCATTTGTGATGGACCAGGAAGATGTCCAGGACTGTACTGTACAGGTGAGCACTGGTGAGATAAACCTGCCAACACCCTAGAACCTGCAGACTGTGGCTTATGCCAGGTCCAGCCGCCCTTTGTGCTCTTTGGCCTTGTTCAGGACTCCTGAATTAGCCACCTCCTGGAGCTGTTGCCTCCTGTAAATTGCTTCATAGACCACTGAGCTGGCACTGAACTTTTGTACATTAGGCTAATTTTGCTGCAATTCTGTTACTGTACCTGTGAATGTATTCACAAAGTTCTTGTGGTTAGGGAGCCAGACTCTTATCTGGAAGTACCGGGTTTGATTCAACACTCTTCCACAGAGCCAGCTGGGTGACCTTGGGCTAGTCACGGTTCTCTCCTGAGCTCTCACAGCCCCACCCACCTCACAGGGAGTTCTGTTGTGGGGAGAAGAACAGAAAGCTTTGTCAGCCCCTTTGAGTCCCCTAAATGGGCGAGAAAAGCAGGGTAGAAAAGCCTGCCCATCTTCATCTTCACCATCAAGCACTTCTATATGTTTTGGCTTCTGTTTGGCTGTTTGGCTTAAACGAAGCTCTTTCCTGTGCGCTGGCCAGAATCTTTTTAATGTGTTTGGTCTAACCTCAGTAAATCCTTTTAATTACTTGTTTGTACTTGTAAGGATTTGGTGATTAAAAAAGAAGATAAATTCATTGTCTTTTGATTTTTAAAAGACACATTTTAATTGGCTTTTAATCATACCGTAGTTTAAATGCAGAAACCGGCTTAGAAACGTGTCCCCAATTCTGTCATTGTAGGTTATGAGAGCAGTAAAGGGGTTATCCAGGAATTTTTTCATCCAGAATGATATTAACAGTCTATGATTTCTTGTCATCCAAGCCAGCAATAGCTTAATGATGCAGGCTACGGTCCCCCGCACCAGAAATAGAACCCAATTGGTTGCACATTTTATGGGGCTGCATATTTTGTGTTACTGGTGCAGAGCCCTGCTGTAGAACTTCATTTGTGGTTCCTTTTATTGAGGGACTTCTGTACATCAATGGGTTTAGATGGGGGGGGGGACTTTTCAGGAGTCTTTTGCTGTGTTCAAAAGCAGCTTTTTTATAAAAAATGCTCTGAAGCAGCTTGGAAATGGTTAGGGTGTTCTCTCCTCTCTCGTGAACATGGTCACCTGGAAAAAGTGAATTGGCATTGGAATAGGAACATGAGGGCCACACATGCCTGTCTCTGAGGCTGCGTCCCCATGCAAGCAGTTTAGGTCTGATTAGGCACACATCGGACCAGGTGTGGACTGAGATTGAATCTTGCCCAGCCCATGCCATTCCCAGTAATGTGGGCTTGGTGCAGATGCAGCCGTCCCCACGCAAACCGCACCAAGCACCGGCACAGGGGAGCAGCACCATCTCCTCTTGTCCCCCTCTCTCCTCATTGGAAGCCGGATTGACATCACCCCATCCCTTTAGTGGCACAGAAGCCAGGACCGCATGGGGAAAAAAATAAGTTTAATAAATTTTAAAATAATTTTTTAAAAACCAAAGCCACTATGAGGCTTGGCGTCAGTTGAGCGATTGAGCAGTTTTGCACACTTCCGCTCCACCTAGGAACCACGAGAACACCCGGCACGCTTAAAAGGGAGAAAAATCAAGCTATTATCATGCCTGTCTTGGCGATCGGGAAACTGGGGTGGAATATTTGGGGAAAGGGACAGAAATCAAGCCATTATCCTGCCTGCCCTGGTGATTGGGAAGCCGGGGTGCAATATTTGGGAAAAGGGACAAAAATCAAGCCATTATCCTGCCTGCCCTGGTGATTGGGATTTTTTTTTACTCCCAAAAAATCTCAGTGGTTGTGATCTCCAATGCATAGGGCAGGAATGGCAAGCACACCCAAACTCCCAATGATCCGAGCACCAATCTCCTCCCCGAGTAGCCCAGGGCTGTCCCCATTTGCAGACCCGGCTGACACAGCAATGTGTGCCAAACCCCCAAACTGTGCCCAAACCTGTTTTCTCGTGTACCAAGTTTGGTCCTGGTTTGGTCCTGGTTTGGTCCTGGTTTGGTCCTGGTTTGGGTGATTTGGTCTGCGGAAATCAGACCAAATCTAAAGTGCATCGGGACACCCCTTGCTGTATCCAGTTTTGGTTCAGACCAAAATGTGCACAGGGACATGCCCTGAGGTACTTTTGAGCCAGTTCTCCCCCAACCCCACTTTTGTTACTACTGAATGTAGCCTTTTTCACCATGCATGAAGTGACCCAAACTGTTCCTGAACAATAAAATACAGTGGGGTAGCTAGAGTGGATTTCTGGCCAAGAAAGCATGATAGGCTGTTGAGACTGAACAGCTGGTCACTGGGGCCTTTTTCTTCCCTTTAACCACCCATATGCTCCAAAAAAGCAGGCAGACAGACAGGCACGTGTGTGTGTGTGTGCGTGAACACACACACACACACACACACACACAGAGTCTTTGTGATTTTGACCTCTGGGCAAAAAGCTGGATTGGCTCAGTGATCATAACACCGTCAACAAAACATGCTCTGCACAAATGTTCAGAGGTTGGGAACCTTTAATCTACTGAAGGCTGTTCTGGGCCTGTACACAGGTAGTGGATGGAGCTCATGTCAACCTGTGGTTTTGTTCTGCTCTCTTCCTATATCCAGGAGACTGCAGGGGAAGGAACAGATTATATTTACTAGTATGTTGCAGATTTTTCTCCTCTTAGTCATTGGATCTATTTGTTTTGGCTCTTCCCTGTTGCATTAAATGAAGCCAAAGGCTGCAGACTCTCCATCTGTGCACCTGTACACTAAAGCACCAGGTAAATTCCACAGAGGGCAGATCATTCAAAGAGCAAATGGACAGTCAGCTGCCATGTTTAGCAGCCCAGACGCTTGGCAAACTCTATCTGTTTGTTGTACTCTAAGGACAGGTAAGCAGTGCAAAATCCTATGTACTCTATTCCCACCTGAGCCTCACTCAGTGCAATGGTTCTGATGCCCCATCTCTATGGAGACAGAAAGCGGCCACCACCAGAGATGTGGCCGAAGGGCTGGGGGCTGATTTGCTGGTCACCTGTGATGTTCAAAGTGCACAGAAAATTTATTACACTTTGATCTGATGTGCAAGTGCTTCAGGGCCAGATCAAAGTGATTTGCTGTGCATTGTGAACATCAAAAGCGAGTGGTCAGTTGCCTACTATAGTTCAAAGGAGTGTCTGTAGCTCAGTGGTAGAGCACACTGCCTGGAAAGCAGAGAGGGTTGCTAGTTTGATCCCCAGTGTCTCCCTGGAAGGAAGCAGTGGCAAACTACTTCTGTATCTCTGCCAAGAAAGCTGCATAGTGATGGCCACACAGTCAACCAAGACTCGGCCATGACTTGGTGCTGCCCAACAATGACTATAGCTCACTCAGCCTTCGAGAGGGATTTTCACCTAACTCCAGCCTGGCACTCAGTGGCTAGATGGCACATCTTGGCCCTGGTCATACCTTTAGTTTAAGTTGACCTAAGGTTGTTCTCTGGTCATGTTACTCACATTATTTTTATTAAATTTGTTTTCCAAGCTGGCGTATCCCTGTCAGATTGTTTTAACCAGAGTCCTCTTTTCTAGAGGACTCAACCATACAGGCATGCCAGGCCATCTACTCTTCCTCAGTGTGAGTGGAGAAGGGGGCTAAAGGAGACTGAACTGTGCTGTGGTGGGTGGGGTACAGTCTTTCCTTTTGGCCAGTGTCTAGGGGAGGGTGGCAGATGCGGAGTTCCTGAGGCACTCCCCTCTCTCCTCAGTTTATGTGTATGATTCCTCTTTTATCTAGCATTTTCCCACAATTTTTTTGTAAATAAAAAATAATCACACAGAAGAAAAGCACATTAAAAAGGAAGGGAGCATGGGGTGGGGGAGCAGGCTTAAAAAAGAACCACAAACACACACCCTCACTTCTCTTGAGTGACACAATGACATCCAGTAAGAAAGGACATAGATTTGACACAGCAAAAGGGATGGAGAGCCAAGAGTTCCATGGAGGAGGCTCAGGTTGATCGCAGAGGAAGGTGTGAGCAATGAAGCCCAAAGCAAGGACGGCCTATAATGGTCTAGGTGTGAACAGAACTGGTACAACCTCAGTTTGAATGATGAATAGGACATCCTATCTCACTTAGTTGTGACCAGGGCCCTGAGGAAGTTTCAAAGAGATCCAAGCCAAAAAAGGCTTTACTGAATGGTCCGGGAGAGGGCAACTTGCCTTGATTAATTTGCTTTTTTTGGTGTACATATCTGTGAATGCACCTTTGCTTTTTTGGATTTTGAGAACTCAGTGGGCAGAATTTGTTGGCTGTGCAGAATTGCCTTTGTCTTGCCAAGCCTGGGCACTGCATGTTTTATCTAAGGGCATAGGCCTAATATTTAGTTTTGTGGATTGCCAGGTACAGCTTTTCAGCACCCTGTCTCAATCCACCCAGTGGAACCATAATTCTAAGGCACACACAGGAGGAAAGCTTTGATCTTGCCTCCCCCCCCCCATGAATGATTCATGAGGCCAGGGTTTTTTTCCTTGAGAAGACTGCTCTTAAGTAGATCTGCACATAACTATCAGTATGTGTTTGGGTCTGCATGTAAAATAAATACATTTTAGAAAGGCAGACAGAAGCTGTGGTTGCACTTAAGGTTTAATCCAGCTTCAGTCCACTTTCAGAGCGAGAGAACACTTCAGCAAAGTGACAAGCAGTTTTCTTTTGGTGTTAAATAACTCAGAAAACTCACCTTTGGGATAGATAATGTGGATAGAAAATTATTGGCCACTTTGCTGATGTGTTGTCTCGCTCTGAAAGTGGACTGAAGCTGGGTTAAACCATAGGTGTGGCCACAGCCTGAATGTTCCAGTACTGCTGTGGGTGAGTAGAATACTTTTCTTCCTACTGGCTGAAGCTGATGGTGTCCACAGGTGATGAGAGGAGGCTGGCAAAAGCAGAGAGAGCTGAAAGCTGCCAGCAGCCTTTTGGCAAGGTCTCACGAGAGTCCATTCACCTTGCTGCTTTGTATATTGCTGGATGTGGTCTCTGGACAGGAAGGAGCCCTGGGAAGCAAAACCAAGTTTGGAATTCCACCCAGTCCAGACTTTGTTCAGCTTCAGATCTGGCAGCAGGAGCAGAAAAGATACTAAATAAAAGCCACACTTGTTTCATAGCTAGTGTGTAAAGCAGGATCCGCACCAAGAGCCCTACAAGTACAAAGTGTGCTTCCCCCTCACTGCAGCACTAACATTAATGCCAGTGAAAGTTCATTCATTCTCCAGCATCAGTATCTCTGCATGGCCACATTTTCAGAGATGTGGGAAGTGGGCCTGAAAGCGGTCCATTTCCTGGGATGGGAAAGTGGGAAACAGTACTGCCAGAACACTTCCTTCCACTCTTTGGGGAAAGCGCTGTCCCAGCCATTTTCTTTACCCTGGCCCATGGCTAAGGGAATGGCATTCCTTCTCCAGGAAGGCTCTGCCACTGTTTAAGTCAATCTGTTTTATCTGCTTTTGTAATTATTTTATTGTGACCCTCCCTAAGTCCTTCGTGTATAGAGCAGGATAAACAAATAAGTTAAAATAACCCCTCTGCGATGGGACATTTCTCAATGGATGCAGGGGTACAGTAAAGACCTTCTGCAATGGATTGTCCTCATGCTCTCTGGTATTTGCAGTGGCGGGAAGACTTCTATGCCCAAGCTCAGACCCTCCCTCCTTGCTGCTTCTGAGTTAGGGTGAATTCTTGTGTGATCTTGCTGAAATAGCCTTGAAAATGAAGAGGAAAGGAATACTCCACTGCAAATGCTGATGCTAGTACAGTTTTTTCCTTCAGAGTATCAGGCTTTAATCTACAGGTACGCCACAGCATCATAAAAACTTTCTGGCAGATTGAAAGTTGCTCTGCAGTGCCTGTGAAGTTTTTATTCTGCCTGGCTGCCCAGGATTAAAATTCCCACTAGACCATGGAAGCTTGCTTGGTGACGTCGGAACCGACGTTCTTTCTCAACCTGATTTACCTGAAAAATTATTGCAGGGGAAAAACACAGGGGAAAGAATAACATTTACCGCCTTGAGCCCTTTGGAAGAAAAGCAGGACACAAATGTAAAAATAAAAGTTGTTTTTTAAGCATTGTGTGGCAACTGCTCTGGCTTCCCTGGAGTTTGGGTGGATGAACTTATACATGAGAATTCTAACATAGGCCAAATCTCCAAAGTGTGGAAGATACTTGGGGGAGCATCCAGGTCTGTGTCTCTCTACATCATCCTTTGCCAAAGAAGCTTGAAGGTGCCTGGAGAGATTTGAATGCCTCTCTAAGGCATAAAAAATCAGACACCGGCAGAGCAGGCTTCAAGTTAAGATATCACAGCAAGGGTTGGCCCAGCGCTAGAGGAGCAACCTCAAGGAGAGGCCTACATTAACTTGAGGACCTGCTCTGCCTGTGTCTGAAGGGTAAAATGACCGTCTGTGCTTCAGCAATAACAGTGGAGCCATCAAATTCCTTGTTGAGGCTGCCTGAGGCTGCTCCATCCAGCAAAGACACCCCCTCAATCCGCCTCCTGCTGGGGAGATAGACATTAAAAACTAAGGGTGTATCTCTGTGATATGTGGGACCTTCTCAAACCTGCGTGTGCTATAGATAAATAAACCCTGATGCCCTGAGAAAGGGGAATAGAAAAAATATAATTAACAAAGGACAAACATAAGATACATATAAAGTGCAATAATGGTATGCACTTTATTGAGTATGTGTAAGATTTATTGCAAGTGAATAAATACTCTTAGGGTTGTACTTTTGGACTTTTATTTTCATTTGGGTTAAGGACAAACTCTATATTTAAAAGAGTTCCATGGGCAGATTTTAGAGGCAAGGAGCAAAAATGCAAGAACTTAATTTTTCTACCCCACCTCCATGTTAATGTACCAAGGGCTTTCTCACATGTTCAGTAGACTAGTCACTGGTTGCATACTTATAAGATCATTAATCCCTTGCCTAAAGCTACGAATGATAAAATGAATCCCTGTTCCCACACAGTACATTTCCACTACTTGTCCTCATCTTTTAAAATCAAGGACAGATATTTTAGACCCCTACGCATTAGCGTAGGTAAATGGATGATTTTGAAAACAATGCAAGATCAAACAACAATCTAGGAGAAGTATAGAAACAAGCTACCTGAACTGGGAAGAAGACTTTTATCACATATAAATCCTGGATTATGGGCTTAAAACAAATCCCTAATGAGCCATAAAGTTCGTGGATTGTTGCACAGTTTGGTCTAGTGGTCAGGGATCCAGCCTCTTATCTGGGAATACCGGGTTCGATTCCAGCCTCCCCCATGAAGCCAGCTGGGTGACCTTGGGCTACTCACAGCTCTCTTCTGAGCTCTCACAGCCCCACCTACCTCACAGGGTGTTCTGTTGTGGGGAGAAGAACAGATGCTTTGTCAGCCACTTTGATTCCCCTTAAATGGGTGAGAAAAGCGGGGTAGAAAAGCTAACTCTTCTTCTGACAATACCACTACATGCAGTTATTTCCAGCTTTTCCTAGTACACAGTTTGTGGTTAGTTTTTTAGAAAAGAGAATGTCTAGAAGTATCTATACATTTGATATACTCAGAATAAAAATATTTGCCTCAGAGATAGGGGGAGACTTGCCTGAGGGTAGGCAGCATGACTTTGTTCTATACCGTATTAATCATAGATAAATAGGGTTGCCTCAGTGTGGGCCTCTGTATTCAGCTGTCTACCACCATGTCTGTGGGAGGAATGAGCGTCCATGTTATCTCAGCCCCTCTTTACAGGTTTCTAAGAAAGTCTCTTGTTTGGATATAGCTCTAGTCCAGGCCAGTCATTCCATCCCCCAACCCCACCATCTGAAGTACAGTTGGGGTGGCCATGTGCTTTGCTGTCATGTGATGAGGTGGTCACTCCAGAAGTCAAGTCAGATGAAAAAGATAAATCCTAAGTAGCAAAGCAATTCATGTCCATGACAGCCCAACACTTTTGTGTGAAGACAGTACAACAGTACAACAGAGTGGGGAAACACACTGACTCCAAACCAAAGCACAGGAGTTCCACCCTGATGTAAAACAGGACATTTTTATATTCTCCTGATTCTAGTAATGGATCAGGTTGTCATATGATCCACTTCATTCCAATCTCTTTCATGTTTGTAAGTTACCATTTAATAGTGCCAGGAACAGCCTGGAAGCAACAGCTGAAAGATCCTGATTGGGGTGATAAGAAGAGTGAATGGAGGCCTTTTGACAACACAGTCATTCACAGACTGAACTGTTAATACTTCTAGATCAGGTCTGCATTGTTGTCTAAATGATAACTTTCCATATTCATGCTTCTGCTTTGAGCATCTCTGGGCAAATCTCGGCATCCTACGGAGGTGAAGTGGCAGGATGCTTTAGGCGGCTGCCCTAGGGGTGTGCACAAATTCAATTTTGGGGGTTTGATTAGTATCTGTTAAATTTGAATTTAACCAAATTCAATTCGAATTAAGCAAATTCGAAGCCATTCATTTGAATTTTTCATTCGAATTTGCACTTACGAATGTGGACAACAATCGTAGATGCCTGTACACATCTTCCCTGAGTCCATACACATCCGTACGCATCCGTACATGTCCGTATGCATCCTGTAGTTATCCCGTATGCAACCCATTTTCATCCTGTATGGATGCGTACAAATGCGTACGGATGTGGGAAAGATGCGGATCTTCAAGTACGCATCATGTACGAACCTGGACACATGCGAATGTCTGAATAATTCAAACAAATAGATTCAAAATTCGTATCAAAACTTTAAATTCAAATTTAAGGACATTCGATTCAAATTCAAATCTCGAAATTCAGTCTATGTGATTGAATTTCGAATGCATATGAATATTGGTGCACATCCCTAGTCTGCACTTGTGAACACCCAGAGCATTTGAAACATACCCAGCACTTTGCTAAGTGCCAGCTAAATGCAAATCACAGATACCAGCAAGGGCACCAGTGTGCCTGCGCAGCACCGTTGTCAGGGTGACCAGGTGATGCAGCACACAATTGCACCTGTGTTGCTGGTCATATGCTCCCGCTGCACCTCTTCCATTTGGAAGAGGTACAGTTGCAGCATGTGGGGCTGTACTAGCTGGGCTGCTGGTATAGATCTGGAGTAGTTTTAACTGCTCCACACCTATGTGGCTGGGAGAAACTCAGGCACATATGGAGTCCTTTCTGGTAAAGAAAGGACTCCACGTAGCGCAGATGCACCATGTGGGAGTTCCCCCCAACTTTACTAATTCCCTAAGTGTGAAAGAGCCCTCACTTTTCTCCCCTGCTTCACATTTCTGGTTTGTATGGCTGTTGCTGCCACTCCTTGGCATTTTTTCCCAAATGTTTGGCTGTGTTGCTTCTTGGCTGTGTTCATGATTCTTTATGGATCTGGGTTCCATCCAGATGGCAGTCTTTGGCTGACCTGTAGTTGGCCAGAGCAGTGGAATGCCAGCATGCCATTTACACCAAGAAGAGTAATTTTATGTTCATCTTCTTTAAAGTATTCTCAGGTCCCACCCTTCAGTGGAGTCAGCAGGGGGAATATTTGGATGCTCCTCATACCTTCGTGTTGACTCTTTGGCCAGAATTTGGACTTCCAGTCCCCAGAGGCAAGGCTGAATAGGAAACTTCTGCTTGCACAGATGATCTGGGAAGTCAGCAGTTCTGATGCAAGCTCAGTGCATTTGCTTGCCGCCCTCCCACAACCATGGTGACTTCCAGGTAGCATGGCTCCACCCAGTGCCTCCACCACTTCTTGTCCTGACACTGTGATTATGTCCCCAATGTGGACTGGCTCCAGCCAGTTGATGGACAACTTGCACAAAGCGTGCATGAGCCACTCTGAAGTGAAGGGCATGATGAACAAATGCTGTTCACTTCATTGTCCCAAAGTTTCAGAGCTGTGGAAGAAAAATCCCATAGCTGTGAAGTATTTCCTGTCTTGGGTCCAAGGTGAAAACAGTCTGGCCACAAAAAGGGCTAATATGACACATTCCCCCTGTGTCTGTCAGTCTGCACAGAGAGGAGGAGGCACCTTAGGGAGAGTGTTGGACTTGACTTTCACATAAGGTGACTTCTGGGGTAGCTGTAGTGGCCCAGGATATCTCTCTGTGTAAATGTACCACTCCAGGGGCAACCAGGTGTTTGGACATCTTGCTTCTAGAGTAGCTAGAGTTCATGTGGATGCTGCCAGTGGTCCTATTAGATTTTTCATTTCCTGTTTCTACTATCTTGTCTGTGGCCCTGTGCTGAGCACTATCTAATTTTCCTGCCTGAGGAAGAACTACACTTCTGCCATGTTTACATCTCCGTGTAATTCAGTGCAGTCTGCTCCTATAGCACTTTGAGGTCATTTCCACACTCTCCCCCATCCACTTTGTGCAATGAGTTTCTTCTCTCAGGACAATGGGACTAGTTGCCACCAGAGTAGGATAAACCTGCTCACATTTCAGTTGACCCATACTGTCCCACCCACCCCACCTCATATGCTGGAACAGTGAGGCATACAGCCCACAGTTCCACAGTACACTCAGAGTAGGCTCCAGACCTGTCAAGGTATATCAGCAAAGCTGGGGTGTTTTTCCACTGTCACTAGAAGTACCCATTAAGTACCCATTAATGGGTACAAAAATGCCATTACGTACCCATTAATGGGTACTTAATGGGTACTTTTAGTGACAGTCGAAAAACAGCCCTGGATCTTGCACCTTTTTCAGAGCCCTATCTACACTATTGCTGCATCCATGTGGACAGAACATTCCAGGGGAGGTGAATCCTCTTCTGTTACCCACTAATGTGTGGAACACAGAGGTCTGTAACCCTCTGTGAGTCTCAGTTAATCATGCAGAAAGGGCTTGAGGGTCTTGTCCTCTTTCTGGAGTTTATGAGGAGTTCATGCTGTGTTAAGCCTATAGGCTTCAGTTACACTTTGCTTGTGGCTCTATAGCTGTAGTTGTGTTGATAGGTAACATGCTCCACAGCCAACCATTTCTGGTTGAGTGGTTGATGCCTGGGCAGTTGCCTTCCTTAGTAAGAGTGCAGTGCTTATGTGCAAAATGGTGATTTCTACAGCCATGTTGGTGGAGTCAACAGATGCTGGTGGAATTGTGGGATACCTGAGCAAAAGAGCAATCTAATTCTTCCTGCCTGGGGAAGAAGCACACTGAGGCACACTTTATAGTGCTCTGGTTACAAGAACAGATAGTACAGGAGTATTCTGACATTCATGTGTAGACGTAGCCCAAGTATCTACTTCATAGTTCAACAGAAGTTAAGAATTTGTTTTTCAAATTCTCAAACTTCGAGGTCCAGCCTATCTTACTTACATGCAGAAGAGGCAAAAATTAGCAAGAAATGTGCTCACCTCAGAATAAGCTGTATTAAGTACAGTGGGAATTTACCTCTAAGCAAATATACATAGGGTTTTTTCTTTCTCCTCATGGCTGCGTTCCTACTTTACTTTTTTTTAGTTCTGGTTGGACTATTTTAATCTGGATATAGAGCCAAGTGCACATTCTGGCTGTTCCGATTTGCCTGACGATAAACTGGGCTGAACCCAAATATTGCCGTTCCCACTCACGGCCCAAATCCCCAGCACAGAGAAACAGAATCTTTTATTCTCCCTGCTCTGACATCCTTGCCACAAATTAATCCCTTGAGGCTGGTGACTTTAAAAGAATTTCCCTGCAATGCACTCCTTCCTACAATTGTAACTTTTGAGGCTGGCTGTTGCTTTAAATATTTTTTCTTTCTCCTCTTCAATTGAGCTTGCACGGAGGGGTGGGGGGGATAGGCTATTACTCTCCCTTTCAATTTCCTTCATTTTTCCTGCTGTAAAACAGAGGCTCAGCTTAGTTTCCCCCTGCTGTGCCAGCCTTGCCACAATGTAACTCATGACGCTTGTGTTTTTAAAGAGATTTCCTGTGACCATATCTCTCCTAATCGCAGTGTGTTCAGAGCAGGCATGGTGAGGTGTGGAGGGAGACCTTTGCAGCTATGAAAGGCTAGATCTCCACCCTGAATAGTCCAGTAGCGTTACTATTTGGGAGGGGAAAAAGCAGTCGTAGCTCCAAAAGGGGACTGAGAACAGTTTTTCTCAGGACTTTTTTTTCAGTAGATTTTCACAGGATAGTCCTCATAAAATCTGGGGGGGGGATTTAATGGGAACGGATACTAAATTCAGATTTAGATTTAAACCTGTATGGGAACATGACCTATGTTGTTATATTCCATTTTTTTTATATGTAAAGGATAGGCAATCCTGAGCCCTGAGTTATTTATTGAATGCAGTTTCTCCTGATTGCAGATTGATTTGTTAATCCTTTTCATTTTTAAAATTTGCAGCCATATTGTCCATATGTGCTCATTCAAACATCCACTTATCTTCAAATTTTTTTATTTTTATTTTTAAGATTAGCCAAACTGCTGCAGAGAAGGGAATAGTGTATGTGATGTTCATGGACGCATGCCAATAATCTTGCGCACTTCCACCTCCCTTTGTAAACTTGCAGAACTAGTTTCTCCTTTGCTTGGTTCCTAAGGAAGAAATATTTGTCCAAACATAATGTTTTCGTAGGTGCAGTTCCACGAAGGCCTGCCACCTTGGACAAAGTTACATTTGTTCACAGGTCTGGACTACTGTGTATCATTCCATGGAAACATCTGGTTTTCACACTGTTTGTGATTAGAACATTCCAGCAGGAATGGGCCAGCTGCAGAAGTCCTAGACCTGGATAAGTGCAGAATTTTTCATGCAATAGTGGATGAAAAAGAAGAGCTTGTAGAGCTAATTTTAAATAATATTTTTAAAGGTTCTTTATGTAACTTTTGACACACGAAACACAGCCCATGTGTTTACTGCTCTGTAATTTCTTAAAAACCTCTTATCAGAACAAATTTAACAACCTAAAGCACAACACAGAAGGCAATTTGGAGAGGAATATAGCTGTAATCAGAGCTGTCACTTCATAAGTTTTTAATTTTTTTTTAGGTGTAATGGTCATATAATTCTGCCTCACTTCTATATTTAGGAGAAAATACTGTAGTGTTTGTATCAACCAAAGTATAACGTATATGTTTAAGCAACAGAATGCTATACATTGTTCAGCCTGAGTATGGTCAGGAGAAAAATAGGAACTCAATGTTTTTAAAAAACTTGTTCAAGTGGTTGTTTTGCTACACTTGAGCAAACAAAAGGTCAATGATTATTCTCAGCTATGTGTGTCAAAGTTGGCTGGCTCTGCTTTTCTGCAGTGTTTAGGATAGTTCTGATGTTAAATAAGTTCAGGCATACCAGGAAACAGTTTATATACTATGCCCCTTTCTGCATTGGGCCTTTTCCTGGATTATATCCTGAAATAAGAACCTGTCAGCTACATGCTGGTGCAGACTACAGCAGGGCCCACTATAGCAGCAAAAGCAGGAGCACTGCTGTAGCTGGGAATGTCTATGCCTTGATATTGGAGTTGATGGAGCTGGTTGCTGGGACCAAGGAATGTCCGAAAGCCCAGGTATTGGTGGAAATGGTTGTATGGCACATGGCTAGGGCTTTTGCTGTGGTGGCTAAAATGACCCAACTTGGAGGTTGCAGAAGCAATAATCTGAGTGCCAGTTTATGATAATGGCTGTTGAAGCAGTAATTCTGCCAAATTTTCACCACCTGCTTTCCCCATGGATAAAGGAAGATGGCACCATGAACAGTCATTCCTACTGTGGACTGCCGGAGCCCCCAGTACCAGACACTTCTGGTTGTAAAGGTCAGGGATTTATCGATGCCTCTCATCAAGGGCGCTCCTCCCTAGTACCAAAAGCACTGACCTACCCAGTGCTCTGACCATTCTAAGGCATGCATGTGAGTGAAACATCCTGTCCTGTGAAGGGCGGCAGGTGACCATGGGAGGATATGAGTGCATATATATACTCATGCTTGTGTGGCCTCTGTAAGAACAGGATATCAGAGTCCGGTTCGGCCTTTGGTCCAATCCCACAGTATATTTTAATTGTCAAGGAGAGGAATATATTGGTCTCTGTATGTGCTGTGCCCTTGTTTGCAATGAAAGAAGCATCACCTTGAATGCAATTCTACCAGGCTGGGCCCTTTTTTTTTCTCAAAATAAAATCCTGAAGCAAAGGGATTGCAGCTTTTATGACTAACATATGCTCTAAAAAGCTGAGTAAATATGTTCAGAATACAGAACACTTGAACTGAATGCTTAGGATGGAGCTGCACTGAGTTCATTGGAACAGAAAGTTGTACATTTAACCTGCAGATGCCATCAGGTTGTCCTGTGTCCCTGTGTTCATCCCAGGCCATCACTCCACACCTAGGCCACCACCCATTCTGCTGTTAGGAGACGTCCTGCTATGTGATTTTGGGGGAAATAGCTCCAAGCAGAACATCTTCTCGTGTTGGGATCTATGTAATGCCTTAAACAATAAAAGAGCAGTTCTTTGTTGCCTAAACAGCAAAAAAAGAAACCCCAGAGTCTGTTTCAAAAAGAATCACTAATCAGTACAGGAGGAAAGATTATCAATTTAAAGGCACAACTTTTTGGTAATCTAGATATATATAGAAGGAACAAAAGAGATAGCTTATTACACTGTTCTGTTCATACCCATGTGGATGTGGCAGCAGGAACTTCAACCATGTGGACCCATGTAGGAAAAGGAGGAAAACGTGGAAGAAGTAGCCAGGCGTGGTCCTTTTATTTCTTGTCCACTATATGGTGAAAGACTCCCCCCACAGGAGGTTCCATTCAGTTTAGTGGAGGAGGGATGGGGGTCTGATTTCCCATCTTCCTCTGCAGGCAATGATCTTAATCAAATAGGAACAATTGTTCCTGTCTAACACATTGGTCCTTGGAGTCTGTCAGGTGAAGATCTTCCCAGATAGTTACTGTGAACAATAGGATGGTCTTCTTTGTTTAGCATAAAATTCTCCAGAAAGTAGCCAAACTGTTTTCATATGTAAATTAGTAATAATGGCTCTAATTGAGAAATCCTGGAGCACATGTTTCTTTTGTCCCTTTTAAGCTTTAAAAAATACCTTTTACCTGGCCTGGCGCAGAATCTTGATAATACATACATATTTTATCTGATTTGCACATCCATCCAAAATGCCAACTTTTACTTATATGGTTGCCCATGGCTGGCAGGACCTTCAGCCTGGGCTTGATGTAGCTGAGGGATAAAATAAGGGTTTGGGGAGGTTCATAGACTACACTGCCCCCCCATGGTCTGTTTCCATTTACCTCAGGCTGCCTCGCCCTGCCACACTTCACCCCCCTTTGGACTCCTCCTCTGTGTTTTGCTGGAGTTGAGAAACCTGAACATCTGAAAGCAGTCCGGTGTGATGGGAGCGTCTCCTGTTGTTTTTCTTTCTCCCAAGGCTGTTGAGAGAAAGAAAAGTGCCAAAACATCATTTTCTAGTAGTTTTCTTAATAATAGTAAAAGGTGTAAGTCAGGTGATTCTGTGGGTTGCTTGATTTGACTATTAGTATGTTTTGATCGCATTTCTCATGGAACTAAAGCTCGCCTGCTAATTTCATAATTTTTGGAGAGCTGTCATGCTGGAATATGTGAAAGAGGAAGCTCTACCAAAGGCCATTTTAAATGCAATGGAGTGATGCAGTATTTTAATAACTGAGTGTCTGCACTGTTTTTCTCTCTTTTCACAGGTGGATGCAGTTCGAGTTAATGTAAAAAGTGACTCAGAGGACCTGGAGTATCCAGTGATGTTTGTAGTTCGGCAGCAGAAAGGAGTCCTGTCTTGGCAGGTCCCACTTATCTTTAGAGGCCTGTGAGTAATTTCTCCCTTTAAGATACTTTTTGCACTTCTTTTGTAAATAGCTTCTCAATCTTTGCGTTCTTGGTTGGAGTGGAGAGGATACTGTAAAACTGCATTGTTCTTTCCTGCCCAAATCTCTGTTTCAGAACTTTTCTTCCCTTCCTGGCCTCCATTTTATGCCTTTGCCTCTGTGCTTTAAAAATATATCTGGGGTATTGAAAGTAACAATTTTCAGTATGAAATATATACATCATCAGAAATCCCAATAACACAATTTTATCGATTCAGCTGCAGGACACAGAGACTAGCTCCACAGGAAATAATTTACATTCCCATTGCCCTAATCAGTGGGAGGGACAAATCTTAAATCATACTGGGCCTTATTCTGGATTATAATTATCCTGAAATAGGGACCAGGTCCCAGAATAAGACTCAATGCAGAAGGGGCTTCTGACAGACATCCACTGTTCCAGTATAAGATTGTTCAAGAAACCAATCTTATACTGTAACTGAGCATATTTACTGAGGTATTATATAATAACTAGAGTTTGCCCTTGCAGTCCTACTGTAGATTGTTTTTCATCATTTGCCTCGAAAGGTTCCCTTTTGAAATCAAATGTAATCATTTTGGACTTAGTTTGCAGTTTTCCATTTTGCCCTTCTTCCAAGCTAGTTCAAAACCTGTGCACCACTTAAGATGAAGTTCAAAATCATGTCTCCTGTTAGTTTTACCTTCAAGACTTCTGTTTTGGGATGCCTCTCTGTTTCCTTCTTCCTTTCGATATCTCCCTGGGTACCTTGGTCTGGAGCAATAGTGCATTTCCAATATTAGACTGAGGCTGCATCCACGCATCGGTTACTTATTCCACTATATTTGGATATTCTGGAATATCCCAATATTGCAGAATAAGTTCCATCCACACACTACCCACCACTCTCTCATGGAATGGTCTCCCTCTTTGGGTAATCTCAAGGTACCTTTATTCACAGTGATTTATTATGTAGAAGACAACACCTCCTCTACCTTTCCTGTAGAGTTGAAACCAGCCCATAGTCTCCAGGTTCTCCCAAGTACATTTGTGGATAAGATGGGTGGCCATGTGCATCATGACTTCTACCTCCTACTCAGTACTACATAGCAACCTATCAAAGGTGCCTCCAGACGCAGGCTATACTGGGAATGCCACATGTAATTGCTGCTTCAGAGGTGTGAATGGAGCCTCAGTTTTCACTGGGACCTGTCCATAGTACTGAAAGTGCTTTAGACATGAACATTTGTTGGCTGTGGAAATGCCTATACTTCAATAGTAAAGCAACTGTCTAGAAAGCAAATGGGTACAAGTTCAATCCCTGGCTTTTCTCCGGAAGAAGGTAATGATAAACCACTTACATATCTTAGGGAAGAACGTGAATGTGTCACCCTGACTCAACAGTAGCTAAAACAACAGCTTCTTGGTTGTCAGTCATTTGATTTACAGCCTTCTTGTTGATAGGCTAGCTCTGGTTCTCTCAATTGCTCAGTTTTAGGAAAAGGGTGAAGTGTTTGTATTAGAAACTGAAATTCAGGTGTTAGAGTGAGGTGCTGTGTTTGGTGTTCGAATTCATTTGACATTTTCTATCTGGATTGTGAGAAGGCTTTAAGCAAAGTCCCTCATCAAATGCTCCTGAATAAACTCATCAATCATGAAATGAAAGGACAGGATCAAAGAGTAGTAATAAGTGGACAATCCTCAATGTAGAAGGAAATAAAAAGTGGGGTCCTTTAAGGTTCATTTGGGGGACCTGTGCTTTTAAATTTATTCATAAAGGATTTAGAAGTAAGGGTAAGCAATGAGATCTCTCAACATTGGGTGAATAGGCAACAAAGTGTTACGTGTGCTCCAATCTTAAAAAGTGCAAAAGAGAACCTTAATTACACTTATAAGCTGATGGGGTCTGAGCTTTTTATGGGTGTTTTTCCACTGTCATTAGAAGCACCCATTAATGGGTACTTAATGGGTACTTCTAGTGACAGTGGAAAAACACCCTATGACAGAACAGGAAAGATGTCTTGCAGTTCTGGTTGACAGCTAAATGAAGGTTTCACAGGAACAGTGAAAAAACCAAATTTAATGCTAGGGGTAGTTAGGAAGGGGATAGAAAATAAACTAACAAGCATTATTATGCCTCTTTATAAGCCTATGGTGAGGCCACATTTGAAATCTTGTGTACAATTCTGGTCATCACACTGCAGCAAGGATATTGGGGAACTGGGAAAAGTTCCAAAAAGAGCATCTAAAATGACCACGTGTCTTAAACACTTTCCTTATGAAGTCAGGTTGCAATGCTGAGTGAAAGATGACATTTAAGAAATGACCTGACTGAACTACATAAAATCATGCTCGGTATGGAAAAGATGGATAGAGAACAATTCTTTTCTCTGTCACACAACACTAGAATCAGGGGGCAACCTATGAAGATAATGGACAGGAGAGTTAGGAATATGAAAGGGATTTTTTTTTCATTCAGCTGGTTATTGCTCTGTGGAGTTTACTACCACAAAAGATGGTGACTGCTTCCAGTCTGTAAAGCTTCAAGAAAGGATTAGATAAATTCATGGAGGACAGGTGTATCAATGTCTACTAGAACTGCTCCCGACATAACTGCATCCAGATTGAAGAGACAAGCAGGATGCCCCCAGAGGCTGTTTGTAGGAAACTGGGAGCAGGTGAAGGTTTTGCCTTTGTCTTTAGCTTGAGAATGTCCAGATGCAACTCGTGGGCTGCTGTGTAAGACAGGATGCTGGACAGAGCTCCTCTTATGATGTTATGTTTATCCAGAGTCTTAGATGAAGAAGTAGCAGTAATTCTGGAGTGGAGGGGGATGATAATCAATGTACTATTTCTACATTTTTATGTGAAATATGATAAAATTACATAAGACTTCATATTATAGGTTTTTTTTTTTCTAAAGCGCTGTACATGTACTCAGCGCTGTACAGGAAAAATTACATTAATAAACCATAGTATAAAACCTGCCAATGGCATACAATCTAAAGATAAAATAAGATAAGATAAGGGGAGTTGTGGCCTTTCTAATTGTGGTTTCTTTGCTTTTGATGGTGTGATATTTGTTTTTGAACCATGAGTTCCATTGTTGTGATGTTGGCAGCATGGAACAGTTGTTTTATGATCCGTGCAAAGTGACACCCTCATTAGGGTAATAATACATCAAAAGTGCATTCTTCCTTTTCTTTCTTGCTTCTGTGTCTGCATTGCACTATGTTGTACTATCAAATGAATACAGTAGATCATCCAATAAAGTCAACTCCTATAATGCTAGTTCACTATTATGTATATAACAGTTTATGACTATACTTCTCACTAAGAAATTCTGTTACTCACTGTTCTATGTTTTACTGTTGAAACTCAGAGGTCAGAGGTGACCCCTGCAGCATGCTGTGACCTTCTTCTTGGTCCAGCAGCCATTTTCCAGCTTGTCTTTGTGCAGTGAGTTCAGTGCTTGGCATGACTGTTTTTTGAAAAACAGAAGCTTCTGAGAATGGATTTTGGTGAATTTCAGCTGGGTTTTGTTCAGTTTTGAGTCCTTGTGATGGCTTTTGTGTGCTTTTAAGTGTGGAGTGTGGGGTGTATAATATGGAGTGGGTCATTGGTTTGCTTTGATGTTGTGTGAAGATGACATCAAAGTATTTCTGAAGCACAACGTGAGGAAGGTCTGTGACTTGATGTGAGGGAAACTGGTATTTGTGTCTTCAGTACTGGAGTCAATGAAAAACCCTTGTCTGAGGTATGAGTGGGCATTGATATAGGTATCTTGGCTGGTATCTCTGTGGTAGAGTTTTCAGGCATGGCATCTGTGTGTCTTGATATTGGCTTATGGAAAATGCTCCCTTTCTGGGCTGTGCCATGCTCCTTTAAATTCAGCTTCCTTTCTTCTGCTGACTTACATTGGGAGGCCTTCTCTATTCATATCAGCAGCACATGTGAAAAAGACTTGGGTGTCCTGGTAGATCATCAACTGAACATGAGTCAACAGTGTGAGGCAGCTGCAAAAAAGGCAAACGCAATCCTGGGGTGTATTAGGAGAAGCATAGAGTCCAGATCACGTGAAGTTATTATCCCCCTCTACTCTACCTTGGTCAGACCTCATCTGGAGTACTGTGTCCAGTTCTGGTCACCCCAGTTTAAAAAAGACGCTGACAAGCTGGAGCAGGTTCAAAGGAGAGCTACCAAGATGGTGAACGGTCTGCAAACCATGTCCTATGAGGAACGGCTTAAGGAACTAGGAATGTTTAGTCTAACAAAAAGAAGACTGAGAGGAGACATGATAGCTGTCTACAAATACCTCAAGGGTTGTCACAAGGCAGAGGGATCAGCCCTGTTCTCACTCTCTCAAGGAAGGACTAGAAACAATGGGGTGAAACTGCAGGGGAAAAGATTTAGTTTAGATGTTAGGAAAAAATTTCTAACAGTAAGAGTGATCAACCAGTGGAACAGGCTGCCACGGGAGGTGGTTGGTTCCCCTTCGATGGAGGTCTTCAAGCAGAGACTGGACGGCCATCTGTCTGAGATGGTTTAGGAGATCCTGCCTTGAGCAGGGGGTTGGACTCGATGACCCAGGAGGTCCCCTCCAACTCTACCATTCTATGATTCTATGATTCTATGATTCTATGATAATACAGTTGGTTACACTTATTGAAAGTTTTGGAATAAATCTTGTTAGTGGCTTGACTAGAAATTCTGTATTATGGCCAAGTTCTTAAAATATGATTAATAGTCGTTGCCCTTGTTTTTGCAGCTATCAAAGAAGTTATAACTACCAGGTAGTGAGTCGTACCCTCTGCCCATCAGAGCACTCAATGGAAAGTGAACCTTCGGAGCAGATAATATTTGTAGATGTTGCTTCAATGGCTCCCTACAATGCCCATTATTTACTGCAGGTCACCAGGATCAAGAGTTTTGAGCTTGGGTAAGTGATGACTATTTAGTACCTGAACATGTTACTGGAATGGGGATAGACAATTCAAAAGAGATTCATTTCACTATTATCATGGTCTTTTAGTAGTTTATCTTCTGCTCCCTGGTTCTGAATCAAGCTGGGGTTAATTATTTCCCCCCCCCTTTTTAAAAAAATACAGGCATAGATCATATTCCTGCAAGTATTTACTCAAAATGTAAATACATGCATCACAGTCCAGATTATATGCACTACACATGTGATGCTGATTGTTTTCATGGGATTATTTTTTCTTGTCAATTAAATGTGCCATTGCATTCTGTACCTTTATATGCATATAATTCACCTGTTGATCACGTGACTGTGCCTGCCTTTCCTGGTATGACATCCAGCCCTAGGACGATAATCCTTCCTCCTCCACTGTGGTTCACTGGCACATTTGCTGGCTCACTGAGGAAGGGAGATAGGAGAATACAGCCAACATGCAGTCACGTTTAACCCTGATTTCTGTCTTGGTTTTCATGGATGTACCAGGACTATGTGTGATAGCTTACAAATACAGATGACTATAGCCTTCCTTTTCCTTCTATAGACATTTTACTTTTCATAAACCCCTATCTAGGTTTTTAAGAGTGCATGTATATAGTGATTACCTGTCACAATATAAATCAATCATTGGAAAGCAAGCACAATATGGAGTCCCTTCTAGTACAAGTGCATTGTGGGAGTAGTTCTAAAGAGTCCTGGTACGGCAGGGTGAATCCAGATTTTAGGTATTATGTCGCAAATTGACCATTCAGAATTAGGGATGTGCCTGAATATTCGTAACATTCAAAATTTGTACAAATTTGGTCTTGTGAATCGGATGTTGGCATATTTAATATTAATATAATATTGTAACCCGCCCTGAGACCTTCGGGTATAGGGCGGGATAGAAATGCAAATAAATAAATACATAAATAAAATATTTGAAGATTAACTTTCAAATTCAAATTGAATGTTTTAATACATTTGTACAAAGCCTTGTTATGGATTTGTTTGGGATTCATATGCGATTTGTATCTAACATTTGTATTGAATTCATATGAAACATTTGTATCAAATATGAATCCTACCATATTTGAAGAGATCTATTCAAATGAATATTCATTCATTCATTCAAAATATCTATATCCCACCCCATATCCCAAGGTCTCTGGGCAGCTTATAGTAAAAACCCATACACAAACAATATTAAATACATACATACGCATTGAATCAAATATTTAAAAAAATTCATGCACATCCCTATTCAGAATCTTGCTTTTACAGCCAGAATAATCATATCTCTTCTGCCACACCTCATCCACATGTAGAGCACAATATGTGTTTGAGGCTATAATTTTCTGGCCCCTCCCCCTTAGTCAGTTCTGCCCAACACTCACTGCGTTTTCCAGTTCAGGGGAGAGCATGAAGGTATCAGGAAACAGTCTGAATGTATATAAGGACTCTGTGGCAGCTTCTGCATCACACACTTCAGCATGTGGTGCAGAGAACATTATCTAGCCCAAACCAAGCAATTCAGGCCGGGAATGGAAGAGGCTCTGGGGAGACTGCTGGCAGCTGTCCACAAGATAGATGGCTGTCTCATGAAAGGGAATGAATGTTCCATGGGATCTGAAGTTGCAGGCTAGGGAGAATTTAGTGATGTGTCTAGAAGCAGCCCTAGAAGTAGACTGCATGGTGGTACCTAGACCACTTTAAAATGGCCTCCCTCTAAAGTGCTCCTGGGCATGGTGTCTGTGTCCGGGAGTGCTCTGGCATGTGAACACTGTGGTCCAAGGAAGCAGGTGGCCCACCCTGCCTAGGGTGGATCAGTATGCAGATTTGTGATATCTTGGGAACCACATATCTACTATATCTTCATCATGGGAGAAAAGTAGGATGTAAATCAAAGACAGAAAACAAAATGTCTCTGTGGGCATGCTGGAGAGGGAAAAAAAAACAAAATAGTGAGGAAGAACAAACAGTACTAGCCTTAGTTGTCATGGCAAAATGAAAGCTCATGTTTTCAAGCCAGGAGAGGGAGAGAACACAACTCAGATTTCTTTTAATTCAATAGCAGGATCCTAAGACTAAAGCTAGTTTGAGAATGATAGATGGGTTCTGTGAAATACCTCTGAGTTTGCATTGAGACTTGGTATTAATGAGGTACTTGACTTTTGGTTGTAGCAGGTCTGTATGAATTCATCAGTAAATCATCAGGATAGAACAACCCCCCAAAAATTCTGGGATCGAATAATACCCCTATTAAAGTAAATGAGGTGGATATTTTTCACCTTAGCTTCCCCCTCCACACCCTAGAGATGGGACTATTGATGTGGGACTATTGATTTTTGCAGATCCCTGAGAATGACCCCAAAAGACTGTCAGATAAAAGACAAAAAATAATATTATTTTAGACGAGTTGATTCTAGAGAGCACCTACTTCTTATTGAAGGACCCATCCTCATTCCTGGAATTAGTTCTTCTTTGGTATTACCTACAGATATTATTGGTGCTCTTCTACTCTAGAATATGAAGAGATCTGTAGTTTACTCTTGCTTTGTCTTCTCTCTGCTTATGCTCCAGTACACATGAAGCATGCTAATAAATTAAATTTTGATAACCTTTGACGTATCTTTGGTTGCTGCCTTTTTCTTACATTATGAAATTAGATCTCCTGCAAGTTGGCTGTTGAGGGAAGTTGTTTCTGTTCCAGGTAGTAAGGAAGCCCCTTAGATAGTTGTCCTCATAAAACCCTATTTCTTTTAGTTCAGTAGAATCAGTCACATGAGGAAGAAGTGTGTTCTTTCGCTCCATGAAAGACCTCCTAAGGATATAGTGGTTCATTCTATTAGTGTTCAGTTAGAATATAGTACTTCGTGGGAACAAGCAGGAAAAAGAAAAACATCCACATGTACTGGAATTTTCTTTAAAAAAAAAATCCTCCTGAGGTCTTGTTCATACTTGCACCATTTTTCAGAAGGTTGCACAAATATATTAAATTCTCTGATGTCCACATACTTGTAGTGGTTGGGAGCACATATGATGCATAAAGTTCCCATTGCATCATGTGCCTTCTATGTTGCAACTGCTTTGGCTTGTATCATTTGTATGTTTGAGGTCTATGGATGCTTCCCTGCAAAGCTACAAATGAGGAAGAGCAGCACTGCAGAAACCACAGATCCATGTGAACGCAGCATAAAGGAAAGGTTTAGTCAGCCTTTTCTTCTGCTGAAGACAATTGTTATGGTTGCTCTAGGTATTTGATTAAAGGGTAAAGACGTTTTCAGCATGTAATCTGTGTCTTGCTTTGGCACCAAATATATTTGTCCATTCGCCTACTGGTGTAGCTAATTTGAAATATATCATTTGTTTTTCTAGTATATGTGTGTGTGTAGTTTCTGCTGAACAACACTATTTTATTTTTTTTACATTAATTTTATTCCCTCATCCATTTTCAGAATGGGCACTTTTTTTAACTTCACTGCCAGTCCTTCACAACCACAGGTAAGTAACAACTCTATATGTTGTTTAATTACCCTTTTCCCCAGTGGCAGGTGAATTTCATAAGGATCAGAGGAGGCAAGATTATCAAAACCACCCCAAGTACGCTACTCAGTAGTGGTGACTAGAGAAGTGGTGATATAGAATTGTTTTTACCTTCCTACATTATTTGGTCAAATAATTTGAACAAGTGGCAATACATACAGTGAAGGATGATATGTTTTAATACTTTATATACTTTATCTTTTTAGTATTGTGATCTTCCCTGGGACCTTTTTGGTGAAGGGTGGTATATAAATTATTAAATAAATAAATAAAATTTTGCTTCACATGTATCATAATGTATCCTCACGTTTCTCCTTTTTTCCCTCCAGTTTTTTCTGTTCAAATTCCCTCCAGATGTCGATTCTGTCATAGTCAGAGTGACTTCTACAACAGTCTACCCCTGTTCTGTGGTCTCCATCCAGGACATTGTGGTAAGCTGTAGGAGTGTGGAATCACTGTAGGAGGACATGCTGTAATTCTCAGTGGTTACCCTATGGAATACTACAGTGTTCTGTTCTGCACAAAGCTACTGACTATGATCATGAGGAGATTTTGAGCACTGTTATCAGTGGTGTGAGCCAGTTTGGTATTGTGGGTAGTGGGTTGGACTCTTATCTGGTAGTCTCCCAGTTCAATTCCACATTCCTATATGAAGCCAGCTGCGTGACCTTGGGCTAGTCACAGCTCTCTTTCTGACCTCTCACAGCCCTACATACATCACAGGGTATCTGTTGTGGGGAGAAGAACAGAAGGCTTGTCAGCCACGTTGTCTCCTTAAGGGTAGGAAAAGCAAGGTATAAAAACCAAACCATCACCACCACCTCCTCCTCATTATTACTATACATGAAATCATATGTGGTACTCCTGGACCAATGTTAGCAGTATGAGACACAGTGGTGGATTGAATGAGGTCCCATAGTGTTGAATTCTGACAAGATGGAGGTCAGTGACTTGATGGTTCTTGGGCTGCCTTCTCCAGAAAAAGAAAGGCTACTCCCGTTATGTGGTAATAAGGGCATTACAGTGGCTTTCGGCTTCATGTTACATTCTCTAGTTAATGTGTTTTATAAGATTGATTTTAGGTAGGAATTGTTTGGACACAGTAAGCCATACATCACTAACTTTCATGGTTTACTATGATATCATACTGCATAAATGGGAATATACTGTCTCTTCCCAGTTTACAGACACTGTTACTGTTTTAATATATACTGTTGTTTTGATGTATGTCTGATTTTAAACATTATTAAGCACCCTGAAACTTTCAGGTATAGAATGGCATAGAAATACAAATAATAAATAAATAAAATAAATACGTAACTGTTATTAGAATTAGCCCAGAAACTACAATTTTTATAGAACTGTCACAAGGTTGCTCACTGAATTTGATAGCAAATGGCATACAAAGAATTACACAACTATAGTTGTGTAATTGCCAATCTGCCAGAGTTTTTGTTTGTTTGCTGACTTAGAAATCTCTGAGGTATTGGGTTCTCTCTGAAGAAGCGCCTTCTTCTGTATAAATCTATTTACTCCAAATCTCCAGAGAGAGCTTTGTTATCCCATCAGTTTTTGAGTTATGCTGTGTGGCTTATGTAAGAGGCTGCCTGCTGAAATAGACAAAACACTGATGCTCTTGAAATTTTAGTGCTATTTTTAATGAAACTCCAGATTCATCCTTTTTGTTCATCCTTGATACTACACTAGAGTTTGTTGAAGGCATATTGTTTTGGTTTAATGTGCATTTTTTTTAAAAAAATGCTAATCATTTAATGAGTACCATAAGAATATAAGAGAAGCCCTGCTGGATCAGACCACAGCACATCTAGTCCAACATCCTGTTGCACACAGTGGCCCACCAAATGCCCATGGGCATCTCAAGCAGAGATAAGGGCAAACCTTCTCCTGCTCTCGAATCTGAGCAAATGACCTTAGAAACATCCCACTTGTCCCACCAGCCTGAAAGATGTACTCAGGCATCCATTCCAGTAGCCATTGATACATCTGGCATCCATAAATTTGTCCAACCCTTCCTTAAAGCCATCTAGGCTTATGTTACCACCTCTTCTGGCAGCAAGCTCCATAGACCGATGACCCTCTGGGTGAAGAAATACTTCCCCTTGTCAGATCTGACTCTCCTGCCCATCAGCTTCATAGAGAGTCCCTCTGGTTCTAGTGTTATGTGATAGAGAAAATAAACTTTCTCTAGCCACTTTTTCTATACCATGCGTGATTTTATATACTTCAGTTAGGTAACAGAAAATCATTTTCTACGACTAATGATAATAGACATATTTTCAACTCCGTTCACTTTCTGTGCATCTTTATCTCGCTCTTCAAAAATTGCTGAAATGATTGTCCAAAATACAGATAAGATTGACAAGACAATATTAAATAAAAACAGAACTGAATGTTCGGCTTCATGCGAAACTCCCCCATGTGAACATCTGTCTTAAAAGAGTTGCATTAGCTGCCAGTTTACTACCAAGCCCAATTCAGGGTGTTAACCTTGACTTATAAGGCCCTAAATGACTTGGACCCCAAATATCTAAAGGAACGCCTTGAGGTGCGTCAGGCTCCTTTTTGCTTTGGCCTTCAGTTAAATGGGGATACATTCTCCCTTCCCACTTGCAGACACTGTTGTTTTAATATCTGTCACTTAGAAGGTTACACAGTCTGAGTCAGGCTTAGCAACAAAGGCAGGGAAAACAACTTGCAGGAGATCATTCACACATTTATTCAGTTCTGAGCCATGATGGTAAATAGACTGCCTCCAGACGGCAACCTGACATACCAATAGAAACCAGTAATGTGAGGTTTTGCTCCTTCACTTTTACTCCTTTCTATCCTGACAGCACTGGCCCCAATGCTGTCTTTCTGCATTTTGGTCAGGTGCAGTCTGGGTAATTCAGCTGGACCTGATCACCCCAATGCATGCCTGGTTGGCTGTTTCAGCATGCATTAATGAATTGCTGCTCCATCCAGAAAGGTAAGTCCATCACTGCAAAGCACTATTGCTCAAAAACCTGCTACCAGTGCTGGGTTTTCTAGCAATAGTTTTTACTATTGCAGGACTATGGTGGAGTTGCCTATGATATGTGAGCCTGCCCCTTCATAGCAGTACCACAATGGCACTCCTTTTGTCCCATCCGGGTTTACCCCAAGTCCTTGAGAGAAAAATCTATTGTACAATGTACAGTGAAAATAATGAAATAGGAAATGCTTTGTACAAACTAACAGGTGACTTTCTAGTAATTGTGCCTGTCTGTCACAGTGCCCAGTTTATGACCTGGATCATAATGTAGAATTTAATGGGATTTACCAGTCCATGACCGAACAAGCAGCCATCACAGTTCAGGTGAGTTGTTGATGCTGAACGTTCAGCTGGCTATGTTCTCCCTTTCAGGTCCATTATTATTATTATTATTATTTTTGGTCTTTTACTACTATGCATCATTTTCTGCAGTTTGAAGAAACACTGAAAACAGAATGAGTGGTTTGTGTGTGTTTGTGTGTATGTGTGTGTGTATGATTTGAACCTTTAATCTCACATGAATCTATTTGTGTTTGATTTGTCAGGTGCTAAACTGTAATAAAAAGAGCCAATTATTATTCAGGCTTATCAGACTAAACAGGTTTGCTGTGCTTGAAACTTGCATTAGAGTCTTGGGATATCCACAATCAATCAATCAAATCTATGGCCCGGTTCCCATTACAAGATTAAAATGCTTTTCCTAAACCAAAATAATAGAACCGGATGCTAACACGAATTTGCCTGATCCCATTACGTTCAACTTAATCGCGTTCAATCTGGATTCTGAGGATCGTACATGGCGTATGTGACTCAAGGGGGGACTCAAGTGGCTACTTTCTAAAAGCTGCTTTTGGGGGCTGTCCTACCCTCTTCCTCCTGGCGTGAATGAGCCACCCATAATGGACCCCTTCACAGAGCCTAGCTGGGTGGCTGGGTGGCTGGGTGGCTGCCACTTGCCTGGATGGATGAAAAACGGCACTGGGCAGCCAGCGATTCTTTCCCCTCCTCTCCCCATTGCCCAGGGCACACAGGAGCAGCAGCAACTCAAGCCCCCTTCGCCCGCTCACCTCCACGGCCACAGCCTTTAAACATTCACACATCTCCCTGAACCTGCAGCTGCTTTCCTTTCCTTCCCTTTCTAAAGGTCAGAACTTCCAGAATTATGGAGAATTGCAACATTGTTATCAGGTGTGAAGTGTAATGGCTGCTGTAAAGGGTGGATTATTACAATGAAATCACTATCTTTGGAAGCAAGCTATTGGGGGAGGAAAACCCTAAACATGCATTCTCACCCCACTAAAACGGTACAGTTCCCACAGCAAGAAATGTAAATGTGTTTCAAGCGCACAAACCGGAGTGATACCTGTTGAAATGAGTGTTAACATTTATAACGCTTTGGGGCGATTTAACACACAGAAAGCGTGTTAAGCCAACCTGACGTGGGGACTGTGAGGATCGAAACCATTTCAAAACCGTTTAAAGCTTGTAATGGGAACGTGGCCTATGTCACTGTATCTTTTTAATTTAAACACTACATGGTTGAGCAGGCCAATTAACAAAGTGTATGTATGAATTTTGCGTTCTCGAACTAGGTTTCTAATACAGAAAATGCCCTTTGTTTCTATCTTATATAGAAAAAGGATTTCCCAGCTGAGCAATTCTTTGTTGTGTTTGTCATAAAGCCAGAGGATTATGCTTGTGGAGGTTCTGTGCCTTCTTCTGTCCTAGGTAAGAGGGTTGGAGAAAGCAATCTGTAAGTTCTCATCTTGGACACATGGAAAAGAAGGTGAAACGAGCACTGATCTAGCATGCCATCAGACATGCTTAATTAGGCACTCTCTGTGCAAATTTGAAGTGGTAAGGACAGACATTTTCTCCTTAAATTCTCCTTACCCCATTTCAAAGCCTGAGAATGGGTGCCTCCTCCCCATTCAGGTTTTAATAACACCGAGGGCATATCTTTTTTTTTCTTTTTTTTTTGGTCCTATTGGGTGGGAAGCTACATAAGCATAAAGGAGGGAAATGTAGCTCATCATAGCATGGGGACAAATGTTGCTGGCGAGTGACCAATCTGGGCCACAGAAAGCCAGGCAGACAGGTAGCCAATCAGTGGAAAGTACTCATTATCAAGGAAGGCATTTCCAGTCTTGGAGGTGAAGAATGCTGAAGGAAGTAAAAAATGAGGTAGGCTTATTCCTTCAGCTGACTATTTTTAGCTTTTTTTGTGGAAAGGACACTTTTTATTAAAAGGGCGACTGAAAAAAGCCCTGTCTAATCACACCCCTAGTTGCCTCATCATCAGACTTCTGTAATCAGCATTGTAAAAATATGTGGAAGGGTTTTATTTCAATAGTAAATATTACAACAAAAATCCAAATTTCTCAATACTTCAGTGAAGCATTAAACGACACAACCTTTAAATTTTACAACATCCACACACAGGTGGTGGCAACACAATAGGAAGAGAACGCAAGTAGAGCATTCTTTTGAAAGTGGTGTTGTACATGTGTATATTGCAGCTCAGGAACTTTTAAATAAAAATACAAGAACGTAAGAGGAACCCTGCTGGATCCAGGCCATAGCCTATCTAGGCCAACATCTTCTGGGCATTCTCAAGCAGAAGATGAAGGCAAAACCTTCACTTGCTCCTTTCTCCCTGCAAATGGCCTTTAGAGATTTCTTGTGTCTCCCTAATTAATCCTAGCACAGAATTTGCTCTTTTCACTGCTGCTGTGCACTTGGATGACACCTTCATTGAGCTATCCATGAGAACCCTAAGATCCCTTTTCTGGTCCATCACAAAAATCCCAGACCCGTCAGTTTATAGGTGTAAATGGGGGTTCTTTGTCCAGTCCTTTGTTCCCCAGTTGTGATGTTGCTCACTGGAAAGGAAAGGACCCCTGTGTTGGAGCCACCAGGTTCAGCCATGCAGCTTTGAAGAAAGTGAACCAAGTAGGTCTGCACAAGCAGTATCAGTATCCTTACAGCACTCTGGTAAGTGCTTATGGTGGGATGATGGCTGGATCAGGTGATGTGAAGTATTAATTTGTACCATCAGTTTAATCATATAGTGATTAATGCAGAGGACTAGCAGTTTCTGTGCTGCCCCTTGGAAAAGACCTTAAGTGGATGAAGATTTGTACAACGTTCTGACTTTGACTGCTCAGGACAGTTCTTAGGCAGGGTCTGCAGGACAATGGAATCTGTGTTCTAGGTGAAGATCGCTCTTGGAGCAATCTTCAGCTGTTGCTCTGTTGCTCCCAGTGTCTGCAGCATGCTGTTTGCCTACTTGCCACAGGTCCAGCAAAGGGAACACTGAACCAGGGACCTTTTGTTCCTAGTTCAGTGTTTCCACCAAGAAGCTTTTTGGAGAGCACAAGAAGTGATATGGAAGTCACCCATTTTCCCATGCTCACCAACAAAGACCTTACAGTATGGCATAATTAAACCACTGCAAAGTGGTGTCAGAGCTTTGCCCAGTTGTTTACAATTATAGTGGTCTAATAAGAACAAGGGTGCAGTGAGCACTTGTAGGGCAAAGGGGCTGCACGTATGGTACAACTGTGTGGCACATGGACTTTCACCCATGGTGCCCTTAAGAGGCCCATGAGTTTGTCTCAGATTGCTATTGCAGGATGAAAACCAGAGGCTAACTTTTTTCTTTCTTTCCCATACTGCAGGAAACACTAACCATACATGGAACCTTCAGAGAATGAAGAGCCTTGGAGTGCTAGTCATGCCTTCTGTTAAAGGTCCCTGGTTGTAATTATTGTTATTTTTAATTTCAGAAAGTTCCGTTTGGATCTAGTGGTCCTATATATACAGTCTTTATAAAAGCAGCCCAGAACCATTGTCTTGACATGATGTGATACTAAATATGTTTTTGCATTTAATATGCAGCTTGTGGCAAGACTGATAATAATTGAAACCACTGCAGAAGTAACATTAGTTAATTTTCTCATGTTGAAGTTCTGCAGCCTACCAGCTTAGCTCTTCTAGTTGACTTATGGTACCAAAAGTGTCATGCTGTTCCTGCCTCTGTTTTAGAGAGAAAGTCCCTGAGAGCAAAAGGATGACTTATAGCTTTCTCTTCATATGCTGACAACAGATCCATTTTCGTTTACCCCAGGATTTGTTTACATACATGCCATCTTGTTCAGCTTACTGTGTTTCTTCTCCTTCTATCTTGGAGCACTGGTGGTTGCCTTTGTGCACTATATCAGGTGGGTGAACCTTTACTGTCATATAAACATAGAGGGCAGGGCACCTTCCATTTACTGAAGGGCAAAAGTGTGCAGAAAGTCAAGAGAAGAGAGCCAAATCAATCAATCAATCCTAGTTTTCTCTCTCTCAAAAATCTGGGGAAATTGCAGAACCATTCACAGTTGGGCATAAGATTTTTACAGCAGTTCTTCAAATGGTGTGTTGCATGATAGGCATGTCACAGGGGGATTCTGAGTGTGTCCTTTCCTCTAGACTGTGGCTGCCTCCAGACTAGCAGGATAAATCCACAGTCACATGTAAAAGTGTAGTAGACTTACTTGAAAGGTGCTCATCAGAGCTGTGAGAGCTGAGTTGGCACACACCGTCATGTGGGTTTAGGCAGCCAATCAAATTTGAGCTGCCCTTCCTGCTCTTGTCTTGCTGTTCTCGCTATTCTGCCTGCACAGGAGGGAAACATCATATTTTGTGTACACTGCACAGAAAGTGTCCTTGATCCAGCATTAAGAAAAGTGCACAGTTCTGATTAGATAATGCAATGCCATGATGTCGTGTGTGATACCTTGATTGGGACTGGACATTTCACTGTGCGGTATAAATGTGTCTGGATGCAGCCTGGTGTGCATGAGGCTTTAGTCAAGGCTGCAGTGAACAGCCATTGTGTAAAGCATTGTAAAATAGTTTAGGAAGCATGGCATAGCTGTCATTGCTATGGTGAATCCATTGTCTTCCCCGTGATGTTCCATTTGTGGATCTTCTGGATTACTCCATTGCAATTTGTCTCCAAAAGCAACACCTTCCTGCTTCCTCCCACGTGACATCTTTGTTCTTGGAGAAAATTGCATAGCTTTGAGTATCTTAACATGTGTGCCCATTTGAGGATATCATCTGTGGAAGAAATTGCATGCCAAAGGAGTGACTTTGGTGGCCTTGCTTCCAGCGTCCCAATATGGTTCTGCTTCCACAGGGGATTTGCAAACATCACAGAATTTACTATGTTTAAAAGGCTTATTAACACAAAATGGGGGGACAACGTCTAGAATAGGCCTGAAAGCTTGAAAATCAATACTATGGCACACATAAAAGTTTTATTAGCTAGAAATTACAGGCTACTCAACCTACTCAAAGCCATGCTCCCTGCATCATAAGTTTAATAACTAATAAGTTAAACAGATGAACGATTATGCTATCATGGGCAATTGTCCTTTCCCTTAATAAAATGTGAGCCTAAAACTATGTGAACCCCAATTGAATACTGTATATTGTTTATAGATACACAGTGGATGTTATACAAATGATATATCGATGTTATGACTCCTTGAGAGAGATATTAGGAAAGTTACAGTGACCCAGGAATGTACCCTTTGGCCTAGTTGCTTTCTTAGCAAGAGTTGCTTTAGCTGAGATGGGCAAATTGCACCCCCACAGAGAATGAATAAATAAAGGAATAGGGTTGTATATGAGAGGAGGGCTGATAAAATAGAGTAGTTTATGAGAGGAGGGGTGTAACTGAGGACACAGGTACTGAGCTGTTCTCAAGCTTAACAGCAACCCCACCAATAGCAGCTCTGTAATGGCACTATATCCCGCCCCCTCCCCTGCCCTGGGCTGGATGCATCCATATTTCCACTAACAAAGGCCCTGGTCACACTTGTAGTTTAGGACGACCGGAGGTCGTGTTACGTTACTTTTATTCAATTCATTTCCCAAGCCGTCCTACCCTGGTTAGATTGTTCTAACCAGAGTCCTCTTTTTCAGAGGACTCAGCCCATCCTGGCATCCCAGGTTAAGAACCCAGGGTCTGTGTCATTATGCAGGTTCTTATATGATTGTTCCTTTGCAATAGCATAGCATACATTACACTACACAGTGCGAAACCACACTTAGTTCCACTGATCTACTAAATAAATACTGTGCACTCATTTTTCTGGTTCACAATAATATCTAGTGTGGATGTTTGATAAAATGGTTGTACTTGGAATTATATGGCTTGTAGTTTTTAGGAAGAAATCCTATGCAAAGTGTTTTACTTTTAATTCACTCTGGTGATGCTAGAAACAAAGAAATGTGCACCTGGTCACTGTGGGGAAAAATCTGCCTGCTGAGGTGTTGACAGATGATTCATCATGTTCCTGTTAGCAGAGTTGGTATACCGGGGTGATAAAGCAAACAGAACAGTTAGCTACTATCTCAGGAAAGACCATTTTGCTAGTTTTTATTCACGAATGATTGCAACAAGAGAGACAAAATTAAATTAAAATGAATACATGTTTAAAACAATATTTTAAAAATAAATGTTGCCTGCCCAAGAGGGGCTTTGTGGATTAGCAGCAAGGGCTGGAGCTTGCTCATTAAGCAAATGATGATTTCGTAGCTTTTCCAATATGCATATCAGTTGCTCAGTCAGTTTGTTTGCTCTGTAGCGTATACTGCACTTTGGCCTTTACGAGAATGATGTGGAAATCCATTGCTCCTTCTGGCTCCTTCCAGCCAATCTTACACTTAAAGCTGTTTATTTTAGCACATGACGATGACAGCTGTATAGCTGGAGTAATTAGCCATGTTTGTGTTTGATTTCAGGAACCATAGGAAGTCTTCATTTGGAGGACACAGTCCTGATGATGGTAACATTTTAATCTAGTGTACGAATACAGTACAACGGAGCTGGAACATGTCTTAAGTCAGTGGGCTAAACCATCTGTCTAAAACTACAGTTGTTTTTTTGCTGGTGGTGTTAGTGATGAGGAAATAAATCTTGTCATCTTCCTGTGGAGATAGGGATCTCTGGCTGCATTCCAACATGCTAAATAATGAGTTCACAGACCATCTTGAGCTTCCAGTGTCCAGTTTTTAAAGATTCTGTACCTTTTGTGGATGACAGCAAACTAAACTGCATGTGGATTAAATGAGCTGTCAGTCCAGTCCAGAGTGTTAGCTCATTTTATTTTGCAAAGTGGGAACAGAGAAGTAGGCTTTTGGGGGATGGAACCATACTTGTGGTGGGGTGTTCTCCCTCTTCTCTAATCCAATTGTAAGCGTTGTACTCAGGAGGCTGAGAATGTCATTACTGGGAAGGAAGACACAGAAGTTATGCAATATCTGCTTCTTCCTTCATTCCCTGTAAGGAGGCCATTTTTTTCTGTTGCATCTGTGCAAGCAAAAGGACGATGTATGCTCCCTTATCCCTTGTTAATGAATAAGGAAAACAAGTGTTTCTTTTCATTCACCAGCATGAATATTGATTTCTTCTGTTATTCCCCCATTTGAATTTTCCACCTCAATGAAGTTACAATTTGAAGGATAGACTGGTGTCCAATTGCTGACTGCATGGGAAGGTGGGTTGGGTGAGGGGAAGAAAGGAGAGAAAACAGGGAGTTTCTTCATGCTGAGCATGGGCAGAATGAAGAGTGGGAATGAGTGAGTCCATTTTGAGTCTGTGTGATAAGGCAACTGTGAGGATGATCTGGAATCATACTAAGTGCTCATTTGCAGAGAGGTTAGATAATTTTTACTTAGTGTGTCCCCATACACATTTTGTTCCAAACCAAAATCAGATTTGGGAAGGGGCGTCCCCATGCAGACCAAATCACCCAAACCCAATACCAAACCCATACCAAATTTGTTATTGGAAAAAACAAGTCTTGTCACGGTTTGGTGTCCTGACACGCATTGCTTTGTGAGCCGAGCCTGCACATGGGAATAGTCCCAGGCTATTTGGGGAGGAGATTGGCGCTCGTGTCATTAGGAGGTGGAGTTTCATGTCCTGTGCTAGCCGTTCCTGCCCTGTGCATTGGAGATTGCAA